>CM076570.1:1272166935-1272491212 GCA_034641835.2 Pinus albicaulis
TTTTTGTTTCCTTTTTGATTTTTTGAGCTGAATGATGAATCTCTTGTCTGTCTTTGTAGGGATAGATGGCATGGGATTTGGAAAAGGTGACCAGGGTTGCGCATGGAGTGCTTTACAACTAAAAAAACTTTGAGAAATACATTACATTTATTACAAAAGACGAAATTGACAATTTTTCTTCAAAACAGAGTTTTGAAGAAGAATCATTATCAAGCATTATGGACGATGAAAATTTTGGAATGAAAACTTATTTGAAGCTTCCTCATGTGCCTGCTAACATTATTAGAAATTTTGAGACCTAATTAATAAAACCCTAGACCTAATGAGACTAAAAAACTCTAAAATGACTCTTTGCCAACCAGGAGACCAAGCATGACTGAAAATAATTTTGATGAACAGACTAGACCATCAGGTACATGACATGAGGGATATGAATGAAAAGACCCTTCCGTCAGATGATCCATGCTCCTAATGGAATGCAGCTGACTAAACTGAATGAGACACCTAAAATGAAATGCAACAAAGGAGATTTTGATCTCTGACTGAGGGATGAAGATACCGACTCTAACACGACGGTCATCCTTCGACTCCCATCGGTCTCTTCCAAAATGTACCGGTCTGCTTAGCCGGCAAGATGGTCCACATAGACATCGAAGTCTTGGATTCTCACTTGGATTACAATATACTCCTTGGGAAGAGTTACATGTATGCCATGTCTGCCATAGCATCCTTCGTCTTCCGCATCATGATGTTCCCCCACGAGGATCGAATCATCATAGTAGACCAGCTGACACAAAGTGAAAAGCATTCCTTGACCAACACGGATATGGTTCTACCCTATGTAGTTACAGCCACAAATTGTCTTTCACGGTATCAAGAATATGGCCCTGGCCAATTAAAATCGTCATTCGTCCTAGGGTCATTCCTACCAAATCCTCCCATTATCCCTGAGGTATCGCCTGATGCCACAGGGGCCCCGGTATGCATGATATCCACATCAAGAATCTAGGTTAGTCAGGACACAGACTCAAGTAGTAACGACACTAAGGCATCGGCCATGGCCACCTCCCTAGTCTACACCGCCTCCCAAACCCCTTTCCTCTACCTACCTCCTGGCTTCACCTCCCAGTAGGTTTTGGCAACACTGGTGTTACCCAACATATCGTTGGAATTCCCAGTTTGGTACCTCGTTCCCCCTTCAGGAATAGTAGCTACCAATGTTACTGCATTTTGGTTAAAGCCCCCCAGTCCTGAGGAGCCCCAACCTACCCAAGCAGCGGTCGAAACCGCCCCCACAAGGGAAATTTCCATTGCAAAATCGGTGACCACAACCAAGAAAATAGCAAAGAAAGGAAGAAAAGCGGTGGCCCCCACCATGCAAAGGGAGTCATTAGCCTATGCTATATGTGATGTCACAGGAACCCCAACCTACATATGACTGGAGTTGGATGAATTAAAACCACTCCTCGGCTATGAAGCAGCTACCTCGACATGGCGTTCCCATAAAAAGGAACTTCCCACCAAAAGTACAAGAAAACCACTGCATACCAATCACACATGTGCTCTCTGTGACACCTATAGGAATTATACCCACCATTTTCCAGAAATACCACGGTATAGGGACGCCTTACATGCAATCGAGCGATCCTTTCAAGAGGATCCCTCCATCTAGTTTATTAATGACGAGCCTCGTATCCTCTTATACCTGTAGGAAGAGAGACGATCACCCGAACGACCCCTTGCCATACCACCTCCCCCAGTCGAAAGGTGCATACTTTGCGATGAACGTAATCATTTCATCATTGACTGCCTAGCCTTGGAGATGTTCCAATGACAGTACCTAGTCCACGTAGTATACCACGCTAACATGGATATCCAATATTCATGCCAGATATGAGGAGACAACCACCCTGTACATCATTGTCACTACATGTTGAGATTCTGCATAGCTTTAGACTATATGCGATCGACCATCGTCCACCTCTCCCAAGAAGATGGTGCAGACTGGGATTCCACAGATAGTTCGATGACCCAAGAGGATGTAAAAAATACATCCACCCCATCGTGGCCATTTGGAAGATAGCCAATTAGGGAAATCCACCCCCCGCCAAACGCCGACGACGCGACACACCTCATACAGTTCATGACATCATGTGTTGGAACCATGACTCGAGTTGTCTGCTCATCTACCCTAGGTGTCGAGACAGCTGCAACTACAAGAGTAGTTGTCCATATGATAGTACGGACCCAATTTGTCTGCACTCTATCAATGGTGTCTGGTTCCACCACATCCATGATAGAATCTTTGTCATGTTTCTCAACTAGCTCCACCAGGATCACCCCCATTCAGTCTAAACCTACGAAGGAACAATCCCCCTTCGAGACCTTGTTTCACTCGGATGAGGATATCCTAGAAACTATGATGAAGCCTGATTAACCATGGGATGCAATGCATCACCACTCGCTGTTTCTTCCCAGGAAGACAGACAGTCCTGACAAGATAGCCAAACTAGAGATCTATGCGATCGAATCAAAATACTTTCTACCATCAGGAAAGGTCGACTAATTTAAAAACCCCATCCCAGCGCCTCATGCATTTGAGGAAGGCAATATGTCGAATATCTCACCTACCATCAAGGTGAACATATCTCAAAATCCGTCAAAGGTTGAAGAAATCTCACTGGGGGCAGCATGTTCTCCAGAAGAGGTAACCTCTTATACCAAATTATTACAAGAGTATCGAGATATCTTTGCTTGGGACTACTCAGAAATGCCTGGCCTTAGTTCTACGATTATAGAGCACCATATTGACACTTGGCCAGATGTAACCCCAGTTTTCCAAAAACAACGTCAACTACACATGTCAAACGCAGAAGCAATAGAACAAGAAATCGACAAGCTTCACAAAAGGTGATGGGTTTGTCTGTCCCATCACCTATACATCTTGGGTTTCCAACCATGTTCCTGTCATGAAAAAACAGGGCACCATACACATCTACACCGATTTTTGGGATTTGAGCAAAGCCTATCCTAAAGACAATTATCCCACCCCATTCATCGACCAAGTTATCGATGCTTGCGCTAGACACGAGGCTCTATCCTTCATCGATGGGTTCTCCAGATATAATCAAATCCAGATCCGCCATACAGATCGGTACAAAACTATGTTCACCACCCCCTGGGGCACATTCACATACAAGGTAATGCCATTCAGCGTAAAAAATGCCGAAGCCACCTTCCAAAGGGCCATGAATTACATATTTCATGACTTGGCACACCTTATCCTCGCCTACTTGGACAACCTTATGGTACGCTCCAAGAAATGCTCTGACCATCTCAAGGATCTGCGATTGGTATTTTGAAAATGTTGTCAGTACAACCTACGCTTGAACCCTCTTAAGTGCATCTTCTATGTCAACGCAAGAAGACTATTAGGTTTTATTGTGTCCTAGCAAGGGATTTGAGTCGACCCTTTAAAATTTCAAGCCATTAAAGAAGTCCCTCCACCTCGAACCCTCTGGCAACTCCAAAGCCTACAAGGAAAGGCCAATTTTTTGAGACGCTTTGTCCCAGATTATGCCACCTGTGCTCAAGTGTTTCTACGCCTCCTCCACCAGGACATCCCATTTAAATAGGATGAACATACCCAACAAGCATTCGATGTGCTGAAAGAAACATTATCTTCAGCACCACTTATCAGTCCCCCAGAATATAACAAGGATTATATCCTGTATCTATCAACCTCCGACTCCAAGTTGGCTGGAGTATTGGTTTAGGAGGGCCCAGATGGGAGGGAGCACATAATCTATTACGTCAGTAAAACCCTATCAGGCCCTGCATTAAGATATGAGCCCCAAGAAAGAACCGCTCTAGCATTAATCCATACAGTACAGAAACCTCACCACTATATCATCTTAAAAACTACCACGGTCATAGCATATACTATTCCCATCAAGTACCTTCTCACACGTCGACTAAGGAACCACAAGTATGCCCACTAGATAGTCATTCTCCAAGAATACGACTTACAGTTTTGCTCTTCTAAAAGCAAAAAGGCACTTGCCCTAGCAGAGTTCATTACGGACCTCCTAGGAGACTCCAAAGGATCACCAGTAAATGATTCACAACCAGATGAACACCTTTTCTTTGTAGCAACCTACGACCCTTAGTATGGGGATATTCTACTATTCTTGCGATCCCAGAAGTTCAAACCTCACCTCACGCGAGAAGATCATCGGCGCATATGCCAACAATCCCCTCGATACCTCCTCATGGGAGATGTCTTATATAGAAGAGGCATCGATACAATCTTGCGGCAATGCCTCACTCATAATCAAGTAGAGCAAGCCCTGAATGACTGCCACGTAGGTGCGTGCAGTGGCCACCTATCCGAAATGGCTACTGCCCAAAAATTCCTACAAGTAGGGTATTTTTGGCCATCCCTGTTTCGCCACTGTATTACGGCAGTCAAAATATGTGAGCGATGCCAGTGCTTTGCCCGCAAGGCACGAGCACCACCCGTCCCTCTGCATCCTGTCATAGTAGCTGGCCCCTTCTGTAAGTGGGGAATCGACTTCATGACTTGTAACCCAGCCTCATCAGGCAACCATAAATACATCATCATGGCTATCGACTATTTCACCGAGTGGGTGAAGGCCATGCCCACATATGACAACACAGCAGAAACCACCGCACGATTTCTGTTCAACCACGCGATCGCCCGATTTGGCGTCCACAACGAGTTAGTTTTTGACCATGGAAAGCACTTCGAGAATGAAGTCTTCGAGGAGCTATCTCATCATCTCGGATTCACCCATGAATTCGCTTCACCATATTACCCCCAACCCAATGGATAGGTAGAATACATTAACAAAGTACTCAAAACTATGTTACAGCGCATGGTTAATAACCACAAAACCAACTGGCACCACATGCTCTTCTTCGCCCTGTGGGCATACTGCACGGCGGTTAAGACTTCCACTAGTTTTACTCCCTTCCAGTTAGTATATGGGATCGAAGTCATGATCCCCATAGAATGCAAGATCCCAAACTTTCATACCACCATCGAACTCCTTGATGACACCCAACCTCTAGAACAATGCCTAGTACAACTAGAGCTAGCTCATGAAAGCCAGCGACAATCGCTACAACACAATGAGGCCCATAAGAAAAGGGTAAAAGCATCATTCGACTACCACATCACCCCTTTCTCATTTACCGAGGGAGAGTTAGTCCTTTGCTATGATGTCACAAAAGAAGCCTTAGGGCTAGGAAAGTTTGAAACCTTGTGGAAAGGACCCTATATCATCAAACATTGTCTCCAATAGGGGGCATACATCTTGACAGAACTGGATGGGATTTACCTCACTAACCCCATCAACGGCCTTTACCTCAAGAAGTTCTACCCATAAGGGCCCCTGTAGCCCTTATCCCTTAGAGTTAGGGTACACAAAAATCCCAACACCAAAATACTTTTGACCCAAAAACCTAAACACGCTCAAAGTGCCACCATGGATCACCAACTTGAATCATATTTCGTATTTTCTGATAGAGCATCATGATGGTCTCAAAGCTTAGCTGCAACCACCTGGGTCATAAAAAACCCTGACCGATCACCACTATGTTCAAACGGCATGTGCATCGGATCAACAACCAACAATCAAGAAGAATATGACGTCGTTATCGAACTTATGTGCAAGGCCCTCCATCAGGGCATCCGCCATATGCATGTCTACCTCGATTCCTAGTTATTGGTATTGCAATTAAACCAAACATTTGAAACCAGAGATGCAAACCTATTTATAATATATTTATGTGCCAAAATATTAAGCAGACAATTTGATTACATTACATTTTCACATGTATCAAGGAATCAAAACCAAGCAGCTGATCACATAGCTAACAATATCCTAGACAGGAATGCATCACGAATAAACTACCAGCTATAAAAAACCAAAAACATAGATATCCATCAGCATAACACAAAATACATAAACCAAAATAGATAACACACCATGAAGAGCCGCAAAAATATCTCTCATATATATATCAAAAATATGTGCATCTGAGTACAAAAATAGTATCACTGGCCCGTTGGCCAGCCCAAAAATACAAGGGTTGTCAAAAATAAGGGAAGCATCCTCATAACGAGTGCTTTCCCTATGTACAAAACTACTCTAGGGGGATGCCCCCTCCAGAGGAGCACCTGGGCCCACCACTACTCCTGGGGCCACCACCGGAGCTGCTATCACCATTGCGATAGCTACCCGTCATAGAGTGGGCCAGTAATCCCTCTCACAGGCCATCACCATCTCTAGCCAAACCTCCTCGAGGTCATCCATAAATCTTCGGGCAGGCATACCTTGGGTCAAACGGTCCACTTGACCTTGGAAGTCCTCTAGTGCAGCCACCTGAGCCATAAGTACTACGATGCACGCCTCAGTCACATCCGCATGAGCTTTCTTGGCCACTACCTCAGCTGCATTCAAGCTGTTGCCCTCACCAGAAGGGTCAGCACCATCCCCACCAGGGCCACCAGCACCACCCGATCCACCTGCGGCACCTCCTCCCTGACTACCCTGTGGTCGTGGTAGAGGATCATAACCCACCAGTCGGGCCACTGGGCATCCCACCTCGCCAACATCTACACGAGTAACCAAAATAATGTCAGTGTCAATAAAAAAACACACAAGTACGTAAAAACTCGAACAAATGCAGAAAAATAGCACATACCTGAGGGACCCCAAACTTAACCAAAAGGGAGACCAATATCTGAATCACCTTGAAAGTTCATCCCCGCATACAGGTATGGCAAGAATATCTATGGATTTGCCTCGAACGAGGCCTCTGTCGTGTCATTCCAATAACGACCCACCATGCCACTGCCACCATGTGGCATCACCGAAACCCACCTCCTCATGCATGGCTCACTCGGCCCCCCAATAGGCACTGCCACAACGAGCTCCCTCGGCCCCCCAATAGGCACTGCCACAAATTATTTGGATCCATGTTGGACCTTGTTTAGTTGTGATACCATACCATCAAAATGGAAAGGGGGAAAATTGAAAAAATTCCAGTTCCTGAAACGGCGTAAAACTCCCACTTGTGGGCCCAATGCCCGATGCGGAGCAAACGACCCTACTAGTCACACAATAATGGCCAGAGCACACCACTAGGCCACATTTGTCACTGATGCAATATTGATGCATCCCTCAGTAAGAGGCACACCACCACAATGCCTCCTCCAGAACCTATCTACGTTCAGTCTCCCAGTAGTGAGTGGATACCTCAATGCCTCAACCTGAGGTAGTAACCCAGTCACAAAGTATGTATCTGTCTCTGGACGAATAATCAAGTTCATCCCCCTCACCACGATCATATTACGGCGCCTGTGCCAATGTTGTATAATATAACGTAACAATTAGTCCTACGACCGAAGGAACTCGTTCTCGGAAAATTTCAGAAGGCCCCACGTGGCCAACTGACGGCATGCCCCAGCATCAACAGCTAGAGCGGTCCAGATCTCTGGCCATTCTTTCTCTCTCCACACCAACATGCCAAGCAATAAGCACCCATTAGTATAGAAAAAAACATCAAAAGGGAAAAAAACCTAAGTTTTTACAAAAACCATGCCTTTTGTGTGCTTGTCTCTCAGACAGGCACGCCCTTGCACGCCTATTTCGTTCACAGGCATGCTCTTGCATGCAAAAATGAGGGAATAGTGCGCCCTCAAACGCCTGTCCCTCAAAAATAAGAGCAAGAAGGGCACCTCTTTGCCTAGATCGCCCACTTAATCTAGGACAAAAAGTCCCTTTAAGGTCGTACACACCCAATTTGTATAGCCCCCGGCATCATCAAACTGAAAAAATTGAAATGAAGGACGTCATGGAAGTTACCTCAGCATAATATCACTAATCCCCACTACACAAGCTAACTGCAACGTGTAGTATTCCTACTTAGCCTGAGCTAAGAGGAATATGCATTTTTGTTTTACTTTCTATTGCATGAATAAATGAATAAAGGATGACATGTAAAACTCCTTAAAGGAATGAATAAATCAATGCCCATATGAACAAGGATAAATCAGGGGCATGTAAATAAACCACTTGAAAGTGTGAAAGGGGTTTAAGCTGTGAGACTAGGTCAACCTTGACCAAATCTACAGCGTTTTCTAGATTCAATGTACCTCATAAAGGGACAGTGCAGTTCTATAAGGAGGCCCCTCATGTGAAAGGAGTTAACTCATCAAGGTGGTTTATGGTTTGCAAAGGCTTTCATCTTATAAAAGGAAGGGGAAGGCAGCAAGAGAAGGTTGTTTATTGATTATATTTCTGAGTATCTTGTCTGTTTAGACAAATACTATTCTCTGTTGTTTAGTGGAGAATTGTGCTGCTTAGAAATTGGGATTCCTATGCAAGGATTTCACCTCTTCCATTAAGGATTCTTGGAGGAGTATTTGCTGATTTGATCCACTATCAGGCTTTGGGCCAAGCTCTACTTCCAACTGCAACGCAGATCCAGTGAGGGTTCGTTTGCTTTTGTAGGTTGTAGCAAGTGGAATTCTAGATCTGCAGAGATCTAGCTTGTATTGGAGCCTCTTCTCATGGAGTGTGTCTTTTAACCTCCTGGAAGAGTGCATCCACTGTTTGAGCTTTAGATTTGTATTTTGGCATCAGGCCATTACCATTATTCAAGCTACAACACAGTTTTCATTGAGGAACTGTGTTATTTTCAGTAGAGGGTTTGCAAGGTCTTTTGACCCCGTTTTTTATGAGAGATCTCTAGTGTTGGGCTTTTCCTTTCACTTTGGTGATCCATGGATTATCTTGCTGATCCATGTTCTGTTTAGAACTTATCTATTTCAATGTAAAGTCATTTTCAGAAATTTAGGAATAATATTACAGATCTGCAACTTAAAACTCAGATCTACTCTTTGTAACTCATGTTTTGGTCAAAACCCCAAGGGGATCTTGTAAATAAAACTTTCTAGTTTCTAGATCTGAAATGGATATGATGTTTTGTCAATATATCTGTCCTAGATCTGAGATGTAATGTTCAGCTCCTGCAGCTCCTTAAAATAACGCTGTTGATCCATTTTACAGTTTATACATGTGCTGTAGCCTCCTTTTATGAAGATTTCTTTCTCTCTTGTCTCTTGTATTCTACTATATATTGAAAGAGCTTCATTGTAATTTTGATTTGCTATTGTATAATCATAAATTGATCTCATTTGATGACCTCCTGCTCATGCTTCCCAAGACTGCGTTATTTCTGAAGCAGTTTGTTGTGCATAGCTGTAGCCCCTCTTGTAGGGTGTTTTTCAATTAGACTAGGTGGTGGGAGATCTATTTACCACACCTAGTTTGATTTGTTTTTTATCCCCTTTTGGATGTAGACCCCAGATCTACAGATATAAGGGATACAAGGGCTATAAACTCATTTCTATGCATCAATCCCCCAGGAGTGTGTTATTTTAGTAGGCTTGTTGTGCAATCCCTATTTTGGGATATTACAGTGGTATCAGAGCTCCTGTTTTGGCACAACCTGTGCTTTCCTTGGAGCACCACAGCCATGTTGCATTCAAAAGAAGATGAACTTATTACTGAGAGGGAGAAGAGGTATCAGAACATAAGTGACAAGAAGTTTGATTACACTACTGATGATCAAGACAAGGGTAAAGCTCCTGAGACTACAAGTGTTAAAGAAGGAGAAGAGTTTGCAAGAACTCTATTGGTGGCCATGCAAGATCTTGCCAAAGAGATCAAAGAGATGAGGATGGATAGAATGAGGGAATCTCCTGGGATATTTCATCCAGGGGAGAGTTCTGATATGTCTCATCACTAGATTGGTCAACCAGTGAACAACCCACAAGCCCCACAAGCTCCACAATGCTCCGCTATGCCTACCTTCTTGGCTATGGAGAATGAAGGACCACAAGAGGAAGCTTCCCTTGAAGACTACTTTGTGGAATATGAATCTCAGAATCAAAGATTCAGAGACCACTTGAGTTTCCAAGAGTTTTGTCACCTCAAGGACAGAAGAAGGCCAAGGCAGTAGTATAGAGATGGTGGGTTCTTTCATAATCAAGATAGATACCACTCTATGGGCAAATTATTTTTGCCCGAGTTTGATGGGTCATCCTCCAGTTCTGCCAAGGCATGGGTAGAAAAGCTGGATATTTACTTTCAGTTGAACAAAGTCCCTGAGATTGAAGCCATCAATATTGCAGCGCTGCACTTTGAAGGAGAAGCACACAATTAGTGGTTCCATGGGTTATCTACATTGGGACATACCAATGTGACTACCTATTTTGAATTCACTAGAAGACTGATGGAGAGGTTTGACAGAAAGGATCCAGAAGCAACTTTCATGAGCCTTGAAAATTTAAAGCAATCGGGAAATGCAGAGACTTATATCTTTGATTTTCTAAGATTATCTGTTATGGTTCCTGATCTGTCTGCAACAAGGAGAGTGTACATGTTCATCGATAGCTTGGATGAACCTTTGCATGGGTTTTTAAATCTACCAAGCCCACCACTTTGCATGATGCCATTGAGAGGGCTATAGACCTCCAAGATGCCTTGCCAAAAGCAAAGGAAACTTTTCAGAGCAAAGCCCCTCACTTTTCTAAAGGGAAGGAAGGAAAAGGTGCTCCTTCCAAGGAGAGCTCATTGAAGAAGCCTCTTGATATTGAACTCAAGAGGGAGCTGAGAAATAAGAGACTTTGTTTCACTTGCCAAGAGTCATGGGCACCTAGACATGGATGTGCTATTGGGAAAGCACATTACATAGAAGTCTTCTTAGATTTTAAGGAGGAAGATGAATATGATGAACCAAGGAGGGGTCATAGCGTTGATAATGCTGAGGAGGATCCAACACCATGTGGAGATGGGGATGGATCCTTTGATCCAATAGGTGGGACTCTTTCATATTTCAGAGGAGTGCCTATGTACTTGACCCTAAGAGTACAAGGTTCAATCATGAATTAGAGGGTATCTGTGTTGATTGACAGTGGGGCAACCCACAACTTTATTGATGCTCATCTTGTGCAAAGGAGAGAAATCCACAATGATACTTTTGAGGGATTCTATGTTTTGGTCCCAAGAGATAGGACCATGCAATGCATGCAATATGTACCCTCACTTTTAGTCACTATGGGATCCTACACTCTGGTGGATCACTTTTTTGTAGTTGACATACCAGACACCAATATCATTCTGGGTATCCAATGGTTGGCTACTTTGGGGAAGATCACCACTGATTGGAAAGCTTTGAAAATAGAGTGGGTGGACTTGAAGAGTAGGAAACCACAAATGATTCAAGGCATGAACCCTTATCCCTCACCTAGTACTTCCACACAAACAACAAAGATGCATTTCCACAGTGGAAGCAGGGATCTCACAGTCCCTTCTCTTGTGTTGATGAGAATGTTACAAGGGACATTCCTATCTAGTGGCAAGCCACCTAGGATGCCACCAGATTCAGATCTTGTGGCAGAGGCCTCACAAACTGCTGCTCCAAATCTAGATCCGGGAGGGATTGGAGCAATGAGAGACCAAGTTACAGTGCTGGAGGGCTTAGGACAGCGCAAGAATGAGGGGGATCTTATTCCTGCATCGCCATCACCCTCCCTCTTTCCTGGATTTGCGCTTTGGGAGGAGAAGAATGGGAGGATAAGCCTTCCAACGAACAAATTTGGCATGAGAAATGTCAAAAAGGAAATCAGCAACATGACAACCACTTCCATGGATGTATCATCATCACTGTCATTATTGAACAGTGTGGATCTGTATTGGAAATCTCAACTGCTTGAAGAGTATTCCAAAGATCTCCACACAGGTATGATACTAGATGACATGTAGCAAGAAGAGGGCTACTTTGTCCAAGGGGGAGTCATCTATCATCATGGTAGGGTATTCTTGGCTAGAGCTTCCAAGCTCAAGGAGAAGATACTACAAGGGGCACATAAAGAATTCTTTCTCAGCCATATGCAGTCCATGAAGATCTACACCCTGATCATGAGGAGCTTTGATTGGGAGGGGATGAGAGATGACCTACATAAGCACTTTCAAGAGTGCATTAAATATGGATAATTGGGGCAACCAATGGACTCTTTGAAAGTGTCATCTCAGCCAGTTCTTCCTTTGCTTGAGAGGAGGGAAATGCTCATGCACAACTCCATGTGTATGAAGAACTATGATGGTACAGGATCTGATCATGCTAAGCAAGATCTATTTTCTGATTTGTCACATTCTTTTACCATGTTTTTGCAGGCTATGACTCCTAAAGGGGGTGAGAGATCATGTGGATCTCATTGGTTTTTGAGGGCCAATAGCAATTCTGAACTTTGCCACTCCCTTGTTGTGCAAAGGGAGATTCCTTTTCATGATGGATGCTTTCCAAAGGCACCAAACATACCTAATATCTCTAGCTATGTTGATATGACTTATGGAGCAAATGTGTGGAGGGGATGCCACTTGCCACACCTTGATATGAAGCAAGCATGAGGTGCATTGTGCTGGCATCACATGTGGGAATTTGACCCCCCTCTTCAAGGTCAATTTTCTGTTTTCATATATGTAGTCTTGTTTCCATACTTCGATGATATAGTTGTACTATTTTTGGGATTGTATGGAGGAAGTATGGACAATTTGCATGTATCACACGGATTGGAACTTCTCTATGAGCCTAATGCTACATGTTTTAGAGAAATAATTACTCTATCCATGTTTATTTCTGTTGAATTTTTCACTCCTGGTGGGATGGACTATGCACATCTTATGTTGGCCTTGGAGGAACAATTCCTGATGTATTGGGTTGATGAACACTTGGCTTATGATGAGGACTTGATCATTGATGATGTCATCAATGGAGTAGGGGTAGGACTACAACTCTCACCCTATTAGTTGCTTGAGGAAAAGCAACATTTTGGAGGGGAGGACTGTAATATTCCTACTTAGCCTAAGCTAAGAGGAATATGCATTTTTGTTTTACTTTCTGTTGCATGAATAAATGAATAAAGGAGGACATGTAAAACTCCTGAAAATAATGAATAAATCAATGCCCATATGAACAAGGATAAATTAGGGCCCTGTAAATAAATCACTTGTAGGTGTGAAAGTGGTTTAAGTTGTGAGACTGGGTCAACCTTGACCAAATCTACAACACTGTCTAGATTCAATGTACCTCATAAAGGGACAGCACAATTCTAGAAGGAGGCCCCTCATGTGAAAGGAGCTAACTCATCAAGGTGGTTTAGGGTTTGCAAAGGATTTCATCTTATAAAATGAAGGGGAAGGCAGCAAGAGAAGGTTGTTGATTTATTAGATTTCTGAGTATCTTATCTATTTAGACAAATATTATTCTCTGCTGTTTAGTGGAGAATTGTGATGCTTAGCACTTGGGATTCCTATGCAGGGATTTTACCTCTTCCATTGAGGATTCTTGGAGGAGTATTTTCTGATTTGATCAAATATCAAGCTTTGGGCCAAGCTCTACTTCCAACTACAATGAAAATCCAGTGAGGGTGTGTTTGCTTTTGTAGGCTGCAGCAAGTGGAACTCTAGATCTATAGAGATCTAGCTTGTATTGGAGCCTCTTCTCATGGAGTGTGTCTTTTAACCTCCTGGAAGAGTCCATCCACTGTTTAAGCTTTAGATTTTTATTTTGGCATTGCTGAGAAGAATACTAAGAGGGGGGAGGTGAATCAGTATTTAGGGCAGACAATGAAACTTTTATTTTTCTTTCATAAGACCCATACGCTACTTTCCTGAAGGAAACTAGCGTATATACACAGATATCCTTTGTTGAACTCGTGTATGCTCAGAGATCTAATTATGCAATCAATTCTTAACTCAGATCATTACTTTATTCATTCATCAGATATTTTAGAAAGTAGTGAACAGATGCAGAAAGAACAGAATAATCATCACACATAGGCAACACACATGAACACCAGGATTTTTAGGTGGAAACCCAATTCGGGAGAAAACCACCGCTGTCGTCATCTCAGCCTTCAAAATTTTATTATTAAGAAAACAACATGTACTGGTGCAGACTCATACCAGCACGCAGGCACCCACCTGTAGAAAGCTACAACCTTCTCTCGTTTACCAGCCTAACCTGGAAGGGAGCAACAACCCCCTGCTCTCGTTTACCAAACTCTCCTGGAAGGGAGCCACTACCCCCTGATATTCACACCAGCATCTACTGGCAGCAAGCTTCTTCTTTCAGACTGAAGGCTTCAACCCTAAGATCCACTGCAGACCACGTTTCATCAATTTTCAAACTGGATCAAACAGCTCCAACACAACCCTTCACTTATCAACATACTTTCCCCAATGCTTCCAAACCGAACAGTGAAGCCACTGTAATTAGTATATCAGAGATAACTCAGACTTCAGAATAAATATGCAGAAATACATTCAACCTTGAGCAACCATCAGTTCAGATATCATACGCGCTTTTTTTTTTAGATGGATCCGCGTATATACGCGTTTTTATTGAAGCCAACTCGCGTATACATTCGTGCAACTTTTCAGAAAAACCCTAACAGGTCATACGCACCTTTGTTGAAATAGATCCGCATATATACGTGCCTTCCATGAAGCTAACCTGCGTATAGATCTATAAAAGATAAACTTTGTAGAACAGACCAGATCTATGAACTTACCCCGTTTTCTTCAACTTCTTCAACAGATTTGCGCCAGGTCTTCATCGCTTCTTTTCAGATCATCCAAGAGATTCACCATTTCAAGATCTAGAGATCTTGAACCTTCATTATGTTCATAGATGCATCATAGAATCAGATCTATCAATTAAGAGCAGAGTTCAACCATGCAGATATACTTCAAAGTGAAGTATTCATTAAAACCCATACATCTTGCATCCCCTTTGCACAATGATTTCCTTCTCCTTATATAGGTTTACCCTTTATCAATACCATGAGCCAAAGCCACATTACTTTCGATGGTATTCCTGGACGGGTTCACATAGACGAATCATTACTCAATACAATGGGTCAATACCATGGTGGTTACCCCTGGTTTTACATATTTAGAGCGCTTTTGCCCATACGCAACTTGGTACGTTATTTCCCGCATGCATACGCTACTTTGTCTAGACAAATCCGCGTATGCCTTGAGACATACTCTTTTCATCAGGTTCTGGCACATACTGATTATTCCTTTCATCATTACCTTCTGTACTCATTGTATATACATCAGATTTGCATCATTTAACAAGTTCATCAAGACATATTCTATCAGGGACAACTTCATCAAGTAGGTTGCCATCATCTTCATCAAGTGGGTTGCCATCAAGGACAACACTCAGCATCATATTGCCAACAATCTCCCCCTTTGGACTTGATGGCAAACACGATGGTGTTTGATCACCACAACAGATAGATACATTAAGAATACAATGACACCATGTCACTCGTGACACCATTATTTCTCTTTATTCAAACACCATGTCACTCTCCCCCTTTGACATCAAGGGCAAAGGGCGGACCAAAACCAACACAAGGTTTTTCTCCTCTTGTAGACGGAAGCGCTCTGCAGATCTGATGTACACTGAAGTGACCATGCTCCCCCTGAGTTCATGCTGAATCTTCAAACATATTTTTCAATGAAGTACATGACTCTATGACCTTCCTATCACCAATGACTCCTACTTACATCAAATATCCAACCAAGTGGATTTACTTATGAGACTCAAATACCCAACCAAGTGGGTTTACATATTATGACTCAGCTACCCAACCAAGTGGGTTTACAAATTTGACTCAACTACCCAACCAAGTGGGTTTACAAATTGAACAAGTCCTTACATGACTGAAAATTACAATTTTACATCATAGGTCTCAGCATGACCTTGCAATTATGACTTTTTATGACCAATACCAGAAATACCTCAAGATAGATATCATATTTCAGAACCATCATAATGCCCACAATGCATTATGCTCAACAAGGCTAGTGCTCCCCCTGAAAATGTGCATCCAAACAGTCTTTTCATATGGCCAAGGCACCTCCTTAGTTTGTGCAATCTGAACATCTTCAACAGCAGGCCATCAGCAACAATATCTGCATGATCTATCTGTATTCTCTGAATCATAAGTCTTCCATCTCATCAACAGCTACTCTTCGTCAAGAAGCAATCCGGGCTCTTCATCATTAGAAACCATGTATCATATTATCATCATTTAGAACTGAGACCTAGGCAGATACAGTGCCAATAATACAATCATTAATAGTCAGATTGATGCTCCCCCTGAACCAATGCTCCTGATTTTCAGCTGTCATACAAATTTCCTTATCATTACTGAATACGCGACTGTGTCTATTGTAACGCGTGTGTATACGCGGCTTTAGTTCACTGAACCCGTGTATGGAAAGTGAAATATGAAAACTTTCACATTCCTTCATCTCCCCCTGAAGCAGTACCACCTGTACCTGTCTTCTTCACAGTAAATGCTCTGTCAGAGATCAAAAAGTACTGAAAAATGCTGACCCCCAACCAAAAAAGTCAGCAACTATACATACGTGGTTCTCTATATATATACTCGCGTATATACGTGACTGTGTTTCATTAAACCCGCATACCCAATTTAATCTTCTGAAATTAAGCAAATTTGTTCTTCTGACTGGCAGAGACTACTCCCAGCTTCTGTCTTAGATACTCGAATGCTTCCCTGGGCAGAGGTTTGGTAAAGATATCAACAACTTGTTCTTTGGAGGGAACATACTCCAATTTCACCTTTTGTTCAAGCACTTGTTCATGCAAGAAGTGATAGTTGATGGGAATATGCTTGGTCTTCGAATGCATAACAGGATTCTTTGAGATACTAATGGCACTTGTATTATCACACAAAATGGAGATAGGAGGTGAGCATTTGATTTGAAAATATTGTAAGGTTTGCATCATCCAAATAAGTTGAGTGCAACAAGATGCGGTAGCCACATATTCTGCTTCTGTTGTAGATAGTGCAATAGAACTTTACTTCTTGCTGAACCAAGATACTAATCGGGGCCCCATATAGAATGCACCATCGCTAGTGCTCTTCCGATCATCAACGTTTCCAGCCCAATCTGCATCAGTGTAAGCATGAAGAGTAAGATCAACATTCTTTGGATACCAGATTCCAAAGTCTTGAGTTCCTTGTAGATATTTGAATATTATTTTTACAGCCTGAAGGTGAGACTCTTTTGGATTAGCTTGGAATCGTCCAACAATCCCAACTGCATGCATAATTTCTGGTCTGGTCCCTGTGAGATAAAGAAGACTTCCAATCATAGATCTGTATTCTGGTTGATTCATCGTGGGAGAATTGTCATGAGAACTGAGATTACATCCAGTTATCATTGGTGTACTTACAGGTTTGCATTCTTCCATCCCATACTTCTTCAGAATTTGCTTCAGATATTTTTCTTGTGATAAGAATATACCTTCTGAAGTTTGATGCACTTGTAAGCCAAGAAAGAATGTTAGTTCCCCTAGTAAAGACATTTCAAATTCTTGCTGCATAACAGAAGCAAATTTCTGACTCATAGATTCTTCATTACTTCCAAAAATGATATCATCAACATATACAATGACAATCAACAATTTATCATTTTCAAATTTTGTATATAAGTTGCTATCAACAGACCCCTTCGAGAATCCTTGTTGATGAAGATATTTGTCAAGACGATAGTACCATGCCCTTGGAGCTTCTTTGAGACCATATAGAGCCTTTTTCAGTTTACAAACTAGATTTTTGTCATTTCCCAAAATGAATCCTTCTGGTTGTTCTATATAAACTTCTTCTTCTAGATCACCATTGAGAAATGCAGATTTAACATCCATTTGATAGACTTTGATTTGTTGAGAACTTGAAAAAGCAAGAAACATTCTTATGGCTTCAAGTCTAGCTACAGGAGCAAAAGTTTCTTCCAAGTCTATACCTTCTTGTTGAGTGTACGCTTTGCAAACAAGTCTAGCTTTGTTCCTTATAACATCCCCATTTTCATTTAACTTGTTTTTGAATATCCATTTAGTTCCAATGAAATTTTTGTTATGAGGCCTTGGAACTAATTCCCAAGTGTGATTCTTTTCAATTTGATCAAGTTCTTCATTCATGGCTTGTATCCAACATTCATCTTTGCTAGCTTGATTGACATTGTGTGGTTCAATAGTGGACAGAAATGCTAGATAGCTAGAAGATCCCACAAGAGTCCTTCTTGTTTGTACACCAGATCCTTTGTCACCCAAAATTTGAGATTCTGGATGGTTCTTTTAAACATATCTAGATGGAGCTTTTTCAGATAAATCATCTCCAGATTCTTCATTGGGTTCACTGTCTGTATTATTTCTATTTGATGTAGAAGGATATACGTCATCATCACCTTCATCTGTTGCTTTTTTTTCTTCTTTTGAAGCTGCAGGAGACTCATCAATAACAACATCAATACATTCAACAATCTTTCGAAGTCTTCTATTGTAACATTTATATGCTTTACTTTGAGAAGAATAGCCAAGGAGTATACCTTCATCTGCTCTTGGTTCAAACTTGCCAAGATTTTCATCATTATTTTTTATAAAGAATTTGCTCCCAAAAACTTTAAAATGCTTCACAGAGGGAGGATTACCATACCAGAGTTCATATGGCGTTTTGTCACTATTTACACGAACATGTGCCTTGTTGAGAATATTTACCGCTATGTGAGCTGCTTCCCCCCAAAATGTGTCAGGTGTTCCGAAATCATCAAGCATGGCTCTAGCCATTTGTTGAACTGTTCTATTCATTCTTTCTGCAACACCATTCTGTTGAGGAGTGCCTGCTACCGAAAACTGTCTTTTTATGCCATGTTGTTCACAAAATTCAAGGAATTCATTTGATGTATATTCACCTCCTCGATCAGATCTAAGACGTTTGATTTTTAGATCTAATTCATTTTCAACCAAAGCTTTGAATATTTGGAATTTCTCAAATGCTTCATCCTTGTGTTTAAGCAACCCAATCCAACACATTCTAGAGAAGTCATCAATAAATAAGATATAATATTCTTCACCACGTGGTGACTTTTTCCTCATAGGTCCACATATATCTGTATGAATAAGTTCAAGGAGCCCATTTGATGATCCTTCCTTGGCATTAAATTGCACTCTGGTCTGCTTACCGAATTGGCAAGATTTACATATGATATTTTCAGGAAGAGTAATATTGGGAAGACCACGAACAGCTTTAAGTCTGCTTGATTTGTTGATTTGAGAGAAGCTCAGATGCCCCAGCCATCTATGCCACAGCCAATTTTCTGATGATTTGCTCAAGTAACATTGATATTTGCAGTTCTTCAATACATACAGGTTGTTTGGAGTCCTTTTTCCTTTTATAATTGTTTTACCTGTATCAAGATCACGTACCACACATTCTTTTGAACTAAAGACAACCTAAGTTCCTTGGTCACACATTTGACTTACGCTTAATAGGTTATGTCTCAATCCATCCACATACATGACATTATTAGCTTTCACCTTTTCTTTTAGAAAAACAGATCCTTTTCCTTTAATGACAGCGGGTGTATCATTTCCAAAAGTAACATTCTTATCCTTTTCTAGGGCATTATAAGCATGGAGTTTGTCTTTGTCACCTGTCATATGTTTTGAGCATCCACTATCAATGTACCATTGATTTTCTTCTCCTTCTGCAAATAAGGCTATACCACAATTCTCAACCTGTACATCCTTCTTTTTCCGTACTTTGGTGTTGGAAGGAACATGTTCTTTTGACTGGACTTTGCTCCTGCATTCAGATTCTTCATGGCCAAAGTTATTGCAATAAGTACATTCAACTGCATTTTGAAGAGGAGAAAAGTTGTTATAGGTATTATTCTTTGTTCCAATATCAATCCTTTTCTTTCTTGCTTCTCTTGTCATGATAGTTTTATATGCAACACATTGAACAGCTTTATGACCAAAATTGTGACATGAGAAACATTGTCCATTGAAGTAGAAATTTCTGCGATCATGAAATCTTCTATTTGAATTTACCTGCTGATTGGTGTTCTTTTGAAAAGTATTCGTGCTGAATTTCCTTGACTTGAACTGCTCATGCTTTACCTGTGAAGAATATTTATCCCCTTTCTGAGTGGCAGAATGTTGTAGACCAGTTGTAGCTGCTTTTAGACAATTTGGTGCTGAAGCCTGAGAAGATTCTCCCGTATATCCAAGACCTGTCTTTATAAGAGGAGAACGTTGTACCTTGATAATTTCATCTAAGGTTTCAGATCCTTTAGCAAATCTAAGATCTAGAGTCTTTACTTTCTCAAGTTCTTTTCTTAGACTTACCACTTCACATTCTAATTTTTCATTGTGCTTCTTCTCTTCTTCAATCTGATTTTTTAGAGTCTCTATAATTATTTTACTTTCCTATAAGCATATTTTGAGTTGGTTGTTTTCATTAAGAAAATCATTTTCCTCTAGGGCATCCATAAAATTATCCTTATCTTCTTTAGAATCATTTTCAAATGCCATAAGAAGTCTAAGATTTTGTTCACCTTCTTCCTCACTATCAGATAACCCATCACTGTCTTCATGAGTATAGTAACTTTTTCTAGTGCTAGACCGGTTCTTATTTCTTCTTGCTACTTCCTTTCCTTTTGCAAAAGTTTCTTTATGAGGAAATTTAGCAGCATAATGACCAACTCTTCCACAATTAAAACATTTGAAAGGAAGTTTACCTCTGAATCGTCCTGTGCCAAGTTGAAGTTTCTTTACAACATTTACCTCCTCTTCTTTTGAGACATATCCTGCTCCTTCTGCTTCTTGTACATATTTCCCTTTTGTAGAAGCTCTAAAGACGGCTTCTTTGACATCCAATGATCCTCCCCTTCTCATTTCATAAGTAGTTAGTATCCCATGAAGTTTCACCACAGTAAGGTTTTGGAGATCCTGTTTTTCTTCAAGTGCAGAAACTTTTGACTCAAATTTTTCCGTTAGTGATCTTAAAATTTTATCAACCAAAGTAGATTCAGCTATTGTTTCTCCCAGATTTCTCATACGATTTACAATGTCATCAAGACGTAAAAAGAAACTAGCAATACTCTCATCACTATGCATTTTTAACTTTTCATATTCT
Organism: Pinus albicaulis; assembly: GCA_034641835.2. Taxonomy (NCBI): domain Eukaryota; kingdom Viridiplantae; phylum Streptophyta; class Pinopsida; order Pinales; family Pinaceae; genus Pinus; species Pinus albicaulis. The sequence continues at coordinate 1,272,188,057 of CM076570.1, forward strand.
ATTCTGAGAGTTTGGAGTTTTTCACTTTTTACCTTTGCATCACCTTCATAACTTAGCATGATTTTGTCCCATATTGCCTTTGCTGTATTCAGCTGCATGACCTTGACAAATTATGATTCAGTTAGACTCCCCAATAGAGCATTGACCGCCTTTGCATTAGTTTCATAATTCTTCTTTTCTGTCGCATCTGTTGGTACCGAGGCTGGATATTGATATCCTTGTTCAACAATGGCCCATATATATGCTCCCATAGACTGAAGATAGGATCTCATCCTTATTTTCTAGAAGATTAAATTGCTTCCATTGAAGAGTGGAGGCTTGATAGATGTTGTTCCCTCAAGATTGCTCATCTTGCTTGATCTTCCTTCTAGCGATTAAGCCTTTTCAGAAGGACCTGCTCTGATACCAATTTTTGAGAAGAATACTGAGAGGGGGGGGGGTGAATCAGTATTTAGGGCAGACAATGAAACTTTTATTTTTCTTTCATAAGACCCATACGCTACTTTCCTGAAGGAAACTAGCGTATATACGCGGATATCCTTTGCTGAACTCGCGTATGCTCAGAGATCTAATTATGCAATCAATTCTTAACTGCGATCATTACTTTATTCATTCATCAGATATTTTAGAAAGCAGTGAACAGATGCAGAAAGAACAGAATCACACATAGGCAACACACATGAACACCAGGATTTTTAGGTGGAAACCCAATTCGGGAGAAAACCACCGCTGCCGTCATCTTAGTCTTCAAAATTTATTATTAAGAAAACTTCTTACAACATGTACTAGTGCAGACTCATACCAGCACGCAGGCACCCACCTGTAGAAAGCTACAACCTTCTCTCGTTTACCAGCCTAACCTGGAAGGGAGCAACAACCCCCTTCTCTCGTTTACCAAACTCTCCTGGAAGGGAGCCACTACCCCCTGATATTCACACCAGCCTCTACTAGCAGAAAGCTTCTTCTTTCAGACTGAAGGCTTCAACCCTCAGATCCACTGCAGACTACGTTTCTTCAATTTTCAAACTGGATCAAACAGCTCCAACACAACCCTTCACTTATCAACATACTTTCCCCAATGCTTCCAAACCGAACAGTGAAGCCACTGTAATCAGTATATTAGAGATAACCCAGACTTCATAATAAATATGCGGAAACACATTCAACCTTGAGCAACCATCAGTTCAGATATCATACGCGCTTTTTTTTTAGACGGATCCGCGTATATACGCATTTTTATTGAAGCCAACTCACGTATACATTCGTGCAACTTTTCAGAAAAACCCTAACAGGTCATACGCACCTTTGTTGAAATAGATCCGCGTATATACGTGCCTTCCATGAAGCTAACCTGTGTATAGATCTATAAAAGATAAACTTTGCAGAACATACCAGATCTATGAACTTACCCCGTTTTCTTCAACTTCTTCAACAGATTTGCGCCAAGTCTTCATCACTTCTTTTCAGATCATCCAAGAGATTCACCATTTCAAGATCTAGAGATATTAAACCTTCATTATGTTCATAGATGCATCATAGAATCAGATCTATCAATTAAGAGCAGAGTTCAACCATGCAGATATACTTCAGAGTGAAGTATTCATTAAAATCCATACATCTTGCACCCCCTTTGCACAATGATTTCCTTCTCCTTATATAGGTTTACCCTTTATCAATACCATGAGCCAAAGCCACATTTCTTTCGATGGTATTCCTGGACGGGGTCACATAGATGAATCATTACTAAATACAATGGGTCAATACCATGGTGGTTACCCCTGGTTTTACATATTTAGAGCGCTTTTGCCCATACGTGACTTGGCACGTTATTTCCCGCGTGCATACGCTACTTTGTCTAGACAAATCCGCCTATGCCTTGAGACATACTCTTTTCATCAGGTTCTGGCACATACTGATTATTCCTTTCATCATTACCTTCTGTACTCATTGTATATACATCAGATTTGCATCATTTAACAAGTTCATCAAGACATATTTTATCAGGGACAACTTCATCAAGTAGGTTGCCATCATCTTCATCAAGTGGGTTGCCATAAAGGACAACACTCAGCATCATATTGCCAATAGGCATCACCCCATTACTCTTATTCAAGCTACAACGCAGTTTTCATTGAGGAACTATGTTATTTTCAGTAGAGGGTTTGCAGGGTGTTTTGACCCCATTTTTTATGAGAGATCTCTGGTGCTGGGCTTTGCCTTTCACTTTGGTGATCCATGGATTAGCTTGCTTATCCATGTTCTTTTTATATCTGATCTATTTCAATGTAAAGTCATATTTAGAAATTTCTAAATAAGATTGTAGATTTGCAACTTAAAACTCAGATCTACTCTTTGTAACTCATGTTTTGGTCAAAACCCCAAGGGGATCTTGTAAATAAGACTTTCTAGTTTCTATATCTGAAATGGATCTGATGTTTTGTCCACAGATCTGTCCTAGATCTGAGATGTAATTTTCAGCTACTGCATCTCCTTAAAATAACAGTGTTGAGCCATGTTACAGTTTATACATGTGTTGCAACCTCCTTTTCTGAAGATTTCTTGCTCTCTTGTCTCTTATATTCTACTTTATATTGAAAGAGCTTCATTCTAATTCTGATTTACTGTTGTATTATCATAAATTGATCTCATTTGATGGCCTCCTGCTCATGCTTCCTAAGACTTCATTATTTCTGAAGCAGTTTGTTGTGCATAGTTGCAGCCACTCTTGTAGGGTGTTTTTCAGCTAGACTAGGTGGTGGGAGATCTGCTTACCACACCTAGTTTGATTTTTTTTTGCTCCCCTTTTGGATCTAGACCCTAGATCTACTGATCTAAGGGATCTAGGAGTACGTTATTTCAGTAGGCTTCCTGTGCAATCTCTATTTTTGGATATTACACAATGGCAAGAAAGGCTTTGTAATCACCTCTGCTCGACCAAAACTCAGCAAGCACAAATGATAAAGATTAAGGACATAATGTCATATTTATCACCCTTTTCCAGAACTTTGAAGGTCCATAACATGAGATCAAAAGGTCCATTCCACAAATCATAAATTGCACCATCATTAGTATGCCATGACGAACAAAAGTGATGCCCCATATTCGCTTTCCGAAAAAATATTTTTTTCAGCGCTACCAGGTATGCACCCTCCCATCTTCATTTCCAAAATTCATGTTTTTTGATAATATTGGATGAAAAGAATATTTTTTCACTTGAGGTAGTTGTTTTGGAGGAAGAACTCGCAAATTGTTCACAACACCATCCACTGAAAGTTCCGGAGCAGGTATCATTCTACCCTCAGCATGATAGAGTCCCAGAGAACTTTGCATATCCTGACATCGTTTCTCCATTAGAAATAAACCATAGGGTCCTCATACCCGACCACATTTATCATCACCTCACCCTGCATATGATAAATGCCCACGATGGTCGGTAGAGCCTCCCCTCCATGGCGATCGTCATCCAAAGTAGACCATACATCACCCCACAAGTGACGCCATGGCCATAATATATCATGCATAAGGTCAAGTTCACCGTTAAAATTCACCCCCCTTCCAGGACGATCAGGTTGTACAAGCATATTGAAAGCGCACCTCCACGCACTGCATTTGGCCCGCCATACCTCCATCAGCATAATCCCATCTGCGACATCTTCCACTTCATCAACTCCGCACATGAGTCCAATTAATGGGACCCCTGTCCCCCAGCAAAACATTATCCTCACACCTTTAGTGAGCGACCCTCTTTCATGTTTTGGGGTACTCGTCTCTATGTTTTGTACAAACCAAACCCCATTATTTTATTCTTTTGGTAAGTGTACAAAGACCACAAACGATGCCCTTCGCCACTTCGCCCTCATATTTCACCTTTTCTCCCATGGCAGCAGTCCCCCATCTCCCTTGGTCGAAGTATTTCATCTCCCATGCACACACCATTACGATAATCATAGCTGGTTCACGCCCGCCCTGGAAGTCCTACCAACTCCAGTGATTTTTCCTTCAAAAATAACTATGACTGCCGCCAAGCTGCTGAAGTATACTTCGAACTCAGGCCACTGAATCCCCATCATCCATTTTCAGTCACCTCTCACGAACATGCCTATGTTAAACTCATCACATCTCGGTCCCCAACCCCTTAGGTCGATGACCCATGGTTCGGTTAAGACTTCCTTTTTGTCGACCTCAACCCCTCTTTTCCAAAAAGGAAGTGTTACCTTGGATGACCCCTCTCCATGCAAAGGGGTATCCTCGTGTGGCACTGTGGGAGACATCATTGTACAACAATGTCATCGATCCTCCTGAAATTCTGTTAGCCCCCCTATGAAATTCTTGACAAGCAAGCTGGGGGCTATGTCATTTTGGAGACCTTCAAGGAATGCATCTCCTTTGAAGACACATCATCCTTGAGGTCTCTTTGTGCTTTGCCTTATACAAATCCCCTCTGCTAATTTCTCATCTTAGAAGCCTTCATTTACCCCTTGTACCCCTGAAAAACGTCCCTTTTCCCCTTTTTTCCTCCTTCTGTCAAAGTGTTTTTTTCCCCCTCGTTTTCCCCCTATTAACCCTCAGAAACCTGCCAAAACCCCCTTTTGATTCTTACCCTTACCCTTGTTTCACCAAAATTCCCCTTAGTCCTTCTATCGTTACCCCCATAAGTCTTCAAAATGCATTAAAAAGGCTTGAAAAACCCACTTTGGACCTTATGACAGTCTTAGCCCATCTTCCCGCTAGCCCGCGCTCCTTTACCTTCCACGAAACCCTGCGCTGTAACCATCCGCCAGTCTAAATGACGCTTATTCCCTGATTTCCTATCAGGCACAGTCTCGACCGTAGATCCCAGTTGATCAAATGGCCGAGTTTAATCCGCAGCCCTCACGCTTTCCCCCATTCAAACCTGTGATTGAGCCATCGCCGTCCAAATACACGAAGATCCGACGGTTCGAAACCTCTCCGCCCTATGGGCCCCGCCTGTGCACTATTCCAAACTGCCTGTTTATTCCGCACCGCCTTTGGGCAGAGGGTGGTTTTTATCCATCGGCCAGCAATTCCATACAGTTGCCACCACCTGTCTCTTGTACGATTCCGAAACCACCCGTTCCCCACGTGTTAACCTTCGACCCAAGTCACACAGCGAAATCGTCGTAAGCCGTTAGATCTGTGATGGCCCATCCGACAGTCGTCGACCGAAAAAGCTACACACCATTTAACCCCTACTCATCGCACCCGTTGGCCCACCGTCTGTCGTCTCCTGCCGTCGATCTCCGCCGTGATCGGACGGTCCAGATTCTTTCTCCCGATGTTGACCACTCCATTGCTCCCAGTCCCGCCACGTCTCCTCCACGTGCACCCCCCATACAGTCTTCCATTCCATCACATAGATTGGTTCTTTTTCATGTTTTTAAACGTTTTCCATGTCTATTTGCTCTGCAGACCATCACCACCCGCCATGAGCACATTTCTCCATTCCTGCTGCGATTTTCTCCTCTGCATCATCATTTGCACGACCTTTCTCCGCCTCCACATCATCCGCCACCCCATACATGATTTCCTAACTTATTTGTGTGTTTTGCAGGGTTATCAAGAGTTAATGGCTTCCATGGTGCGCGACTTTGCTGTAAGGATAGCGAAATCCAAAGAAGATCAGTTACAACAGCTAATTTATGAGCAAGGACCCGGGAAGGTAAAGACTAGACGTTCATTAAAAGGAACATGGTTTAAACTCTGTGGAAAACCTTTCGACGCCATTAAAGCTCAAAATGCATGAACAGAGACAGAGATGGAGCGGAAAGGTGTTTTAATGCAAGAAAGGAGATTAAGGCACCATAATGAAGATCTTGAGCCTTAAATCTGTTGTTTAAAGAGGCAAAGCACTAGTTTGAAGACCCCGAGGATCGATTAAAAGATCCTGAGAACAAGTAAAGGTAACATCAGGGTTTATTCATCAGCAAAATGTTTTTCTTCGTCAAGTATAGGCTGCCCATACAACTTTTATTATGCATAATGTCCCTGAAGGAATTTCCACCATAACAGCAGTTCAAACCGCTAGAGCATTTATATGACAGACTTCTCAGTAGTTTACTTTATTTTGTTCAAAGCACCTGGAGTACTACAGCCAAAAGATGTCAAGATCATATCCAGAGAAGATCACTCTTTCACAAGGGAGGTGACAGAAATCAAATACTCAGCAGTCAAATAGAATGGGTTTTAGCCCTACATTCATTTCTTTGTTTAATGTTACATTTAGTGTTCACCTACCTCCTCAGTCGATCTTCTGTGTCTCTTCTGTTATAAAGCATAGAAGGAAATATTGTAAAGGTTGATTGGATATCAGTGAAATGCAAGCATTTTCCTCTTGAGACAAGTTCTCTGTGAAATATTGTAAGATAGGCTGAGATCCGATGTATTCAGACTGAATGTTCAAGCTGTGGGTAATGATGTACCTGATTGGTGTTGTTTTTAATATGACAAGAACATTTCTTTGGATCCTGATCTAAAGCAGCTGGTGATGTTTTCCTTTCTCTGTATTTGTGATTGACTTGCTTTCATTTCATTACGTTTCTTCTGGCTCGCATCAGAGGTTTGGCATAAGATTTACCCTTGATAGGTACCTTATGTTGCTGCTCTCCCAGCCTTTTATGTTTTCTACTTATATGTGTATCTGAACATTGATTTCAAATGATTTAACCAGTGTAGTGGATGTCATTGCCTGCTCTCTCATGTATGAATTAATGAAATCTATGTTTAGATGTTCTCGTTAGGATTTAGTTGGATGATTTGAGAACACTGAGAGGTCTGGAACACCGTCTCTGCCTCACTAGGATCTTTCCATCCCAATTAGCCCTCTCTAAGATCCCTTGTTTTGCCTCTGATTTTGTCCAAGAAGGTCTGGAGTTAAATGACCTTTGACCTGATCTATAGACAATATTGGCTGGTTCCCCCTTTACCCATTTTCAGTCCTTAATGTTCCATTCCATTAACCATCCTTTAAGATCCAAATGCTCTAGATGACTAGCCCAACTGACAGCTTGCACATTGAACACAAGTAAATCCTTTCTTGACTCCATTGCCCAGTGGCCTTGATGTTCCCTACGTTATCTATCTTTGCCTAGCTTCCTCTTTGCTCATCCTTACCTTATATTGGACCCTTCTTTCCTGATTCCCAACAACCAAACCAATAATCAAACAAACAAACCCTGTGCCTATAACTAGCCTAAAACCATAACATTTGAGCGTCAAAGAGATAAAACCTTTGACTATTATAGAGAGATCCGTCTCTAGACCTAGAAGGGCTAGATCCTAAGGTCTGAAAGTGGTTCTATGTTGTCTCATCTTTTGGTCTTGTCAACCTGGCCAAAACATGGGAACCCCAACATAATGGCGACTCCGCTGGGGAATTTATGAATGATCTTCATCTCACCACATCAATAAATTCATAAGCTCAGAATCTCTGGTTAGGTTGACAGTAAGTCACTCCTTTCTTGAATCAACCTCCATTTTTGAGTGTCCATCATACTCTTAGACAGAGCCTGGAAAGGGCCAGGCAGCCTCCGGATCTCACTCTCTTCGGAGGTGACATATCTGGTAAATGCCCTCCAGTCAATCTCTGGTTGGAGTTTGTTGTTTTTGAGGAGATTCCTGAAAGGTGATAGTGCCTGAGCACTATGGTGGATAGTGTAATCCCTTAGATATATCCTAAAACCCTCCACCTGCCGACTCCTTTGTTCCTAAATGAAAAGACTCCACTGGTGATTAGTAGTCCTGCTGATTATCTTGGTTTCACAATCAGACTCCACTGGGAGACCAGCCTCTAAGACAACATCAACCACATTAGAAGTAACAAGTAGGGTTAAGCTGCTTGGCTAAGAAACAACATTCTGGCTTTTAGAACCATTCGCACAAGAGCTTATCCCAACCCTAACCCACCTGAAATAGTTGACAATCCGGAGAGTATCCTCAAGGGAGCTCCTACACTTAAAAGATCAACTATTTCCATTCACATTCATAGAGATAATTCTGCACCAGAAGATCTTACAGCTCTATTGAACCCATTCCTTGACCTAGATCCTCCAAACAGCTTACCTAGAACTAGGTCATTCAATTATCTAGACCAGCCAGGCCTTGAGTTTCACAGTTCACCATCTCATAGTGGTCAGCATACTAGGGACAGAGGAACCCCTCCATCTACACCACCTGATAACCATTTCATTCAAAACTTGGGGCTCTCCCACCCTAGATTTGCTCGACAGACTTCTGCTGGTCTTAATATCCCTGTCATCCATATACCAGTTTCTCAAGCCAACCCTTTTCCTCATCATAACATTATCATGGCAGCCTGGTATGCACCTCTAGTTTTACCTCAACCCATGCTACCCTTACCCAATTATTATCATTCAAAAATCCCACACTTCACTGCTAAAGAATTCATCATATCCCAGCAACATGTAGATGAGATGGAGGATTCTTTTGACTACATGGAAATTGATGATGAAACAATAAAAATGAGAATCTTTGCCCAAAGCTTAGGGGGTGATGTAAAGAAATGGTTTAAGAGTTTACCTCCTGGAAGTATCCAAGATCTCCCTGCGTTATATCAGACCTTCATCAACAAATGGGAAACTAGGGCAAACCCTCGCCAGCTCCTAGCAGAATACATGAGCCTTAAAAGGAATGTGGGAGAGAGTGTTCATGATTACACCACTAGATTCAACAGCATTTACAATTCTCTCCCTCCACATATGAAGCCTCCACAAGGCATGGCCTTAGCAAAATGCCCCGAAGGGTTTGACGCTGACATGGCCTATGAGCTTAGGGATAAAGAGTACACCACATTGGAAGACATGCAGAAAGGAGCAGTGAACATAGAGGCAAACCTGATTGAGAAGAGAGTGAGACTGAGATATGAGAAGAGGGTAACATATAGGGATGACAATGTAGCCTCCACATCTGATCCAAATTATGACAAATTATCTAAAAATGTTGATAAGCTGCAACAAATAATGGAAAAAATGGTTTTCATAGTTAGCAATCAAAGTAGAAACCATAACCAGAATCAGAACCAAAAATTTAGAAGGAACATTAATGCTCCCAACAGACAAAAAGAATCAGATCAACAAGTTATTCCCCCATTCCAAAACTTTTTGGATGAAGATGAGGGGATCATAGAAGAATCTGAAGGGAATGCGATAAACATGTTTGAAACAGAAGACTCATTCCTGAACTGTGACTCAAAGGAAGACCAGCCCTCACCTTCTTATTGGGAGGAGGAGTGGTTAGAAATTGAAGATTACAGGTTAGGATTTGAAAATGCTATGATGCAGGTCAAAGAACAATATGAACTTAGGAGCAAAAAGAACCAAGACAATTCCAAAACAAAAACTCCTGAGGTAACCATCAAGAAAAAACCTGATAAAACTTCTAAAGCATCTGCTGTAAATAACAAACCAGCAGCTGAAGGTTCTAGGAAAAACAAAGAAAAGGACAACCAAGATATTGAAAAGCAAAGCCAGCCAACCAGCAACACTAGCACTACGGTTAATGCTCTTGATAAAACGATTCCTGACCCTGTACATAGTGAGAAAATACAAAATAATACAGCTACTAAGGCAGTAGCAAATAAAACAGATTTGAGCACTCCAAAGACACAGTCCACTTTCAATTTAGAGAGTGAGATTGCAAAAATCAAAATCTTTGTCCCACTCTCTGAGCTGGCCACTCAGAATGTATATAAAGGCCAAATTTTGAAAGCATTAAATCTGGGGGAAAACAATGATACTGTGAATCTGAGTGATGACCAACCTTCTCTTCTGTTTGGTCCAAATATTGAGGGAAAGTTCCAAGAAGGGGTAGTTCCACCTTTTTATATCAGTCTCAACATTCATGACAAAATACTCCATAATGCCATGCATGATTCTGGAGCATCGCACAATTTAATGCCTAAGGTAGTGATGGATAGGCTAGGCCTAGAGATAACACAACCTTACAAAGATCTATATTCGTTTGACTCTAGCAGAGTAAAATTCCTAGGCCTAATCAAAGACTTATGTGTGAGCTTGACCCAAATTCCTGCCAAATGTATGGTCATGGATGTTGTGGTGGAAGATGTACCACCCAAGTATGGCATGCTACTGTCAAGATCATGGGGAGCCAAACTGCAAGGAACAATGTAGATGGATGGATCATATGCCACTATCCCTATATTTGGCCAACTTAGAAGATAGTATAGAGAGTCCCAGATGAAATTCCTAGTCAGTAGCCCCGAGAAGCCTGAGAATTCACCATTGTACTCTGTACACACAGATCTAGATTCTTTCATTCTTTATAATTACCAATCCTTAGGAGAGCCAGGGTCTGAATGCATAAATACAAGCAAGGACATAGAGCCCATGGACTGTAGCATAATGGCTACCCTAGAAGAATATGATGAAGAAAACCATGGGTAGGATACTGAAAACGAAACTCAGAATGAACCAGAAATGAAATGCAGTCAGCCTATTAGTCACACCCCCCAAATTGATACACCACGTGAAGAACAAGACAACCCACAACCTAGTACAGACCCCCCAATGTAACACAATGGCGAGCCCCTGTGGGAAATGAATTTTGATGGGTCCTGCACTAGAAAAAATGTTGGAGCAGGGGTGTGGCTACGTAACACAGAAAATGATCATGCAGAGAGCCACGCTGTGTATCTGCATTTCAAATGCACCAATAATATCGCAGAATACAAGGCTCTTATCCTTGGCTTAAATCTGTTGAAAAAGTTAGGAACCCATAGGATAGTTGTAAGAGGAGACTCGGAGTTAGTCATAAAACAGGTGAATGGTGAATACACAGCAAAACACCCCAGGTTAAGAGCATACCGGAACGACACTCTGGATTTATTGAAAACTTTTGTTGAATATGAATTAGTGTTCATTACAAGGAGTCAACATGTTATTGCTAATGGATTAGCTTGCCTAGCTAGTTCATATCCTAAGACTCCAGCTGACCAACAAATCATCATTCAGACCAAGTTCAGACCTGCAGTGCCAGACAACAAAAAATATTGGCAGGTCTTTGAAGGAGACAAACAGATTGAAGATTTCCTAGTGGGCAGGAATGAGTTTGAATTTCCTGATTCAGACTCAAAATCTGATGACAGTTGCCCAAGTGAGGATCCCCCAAATGAACAAGAAACACCCTGTAACATAGAAATAAACACCTTCTCTAAAGAAACTGGAAATCCAACCGAAAAATGTGAAAACGCAGATAGTGAAGAAGTAGAAGTGTTGCGGGCCAAAGACAAGAATATACCCAGAGGCCTAGCACCCTTAGAGGACCTTTTTGACTTTGATGATGTAGCAAAAAAGCCCACTATAGAACATGCAGATTCTGATGTTGAAGAATGCAACATAGGCACTGAAGATAAACCCAAAATGATTAAACTGGCTAAGTCTATCCCTGCAAACATGAAGAAAAATTACATTGACCTGTTTAAGGAATTCATCGAGGTGTTTGCATGGAGTTATGAAGACTTGACGGCTTATGACACGAACATAATGCAACACAAGATACCCTTGAAAAAAAATCAGAAGCCTTTTAGACAAAAACTCTGAAGGATCAATCCTAAACAATTTCCTGTAGTAGAGAAAGAGATAAAAAGGATGTATGATGCAGGCATAATAGTCCCTGTAAGGTTTTCTGATTGGGTGTCAAACTTAGTGGCTGTGAGAAAGAAACCAGGGGAGATCAGACTATGCATAAACTTCAGAAACCTAAGCAGAGCCTCCCTGAAAGACAACTACCCCTTTCCTAGAATGGAACACATCCTTCAGAAAGTAGTAGGCTCTAAAAATATTTCCCTGTTAGATGGTTTTTTAGGATACAACCAAGTGTTAGTACTCCCAGAAGATCAACTCAAAACAGCATTTACCACCCCATGGGGCACCTTTATGTATGTGAATATGCCTTTTGGATTGATGAATGCCGGTGCCACCTTCCAGAGAGCAATGGATATAGATTTCTTAGATGAGATAGGACACTTCATAGTTATCTACTTGGATGACTTGACATTATATTCCAAAACCGAAGAAGAACATCTCAAACATCTGAGGAAAGTTTTCGAAAAATGTAGAAAGTATGGTCTGTCACTGAATCCCAAGAAGACTGACTTTGGGCTACAAGAAGGTAAACTTCTAGGCCATATCATTTCTGAGAAAGGGATCAGGATAGACCCACAAAGAGTTGAGGGAATACTAAAGATCACACATCCCAAAAACGTCAAAGAATTACAGTCCTTCATTGGGAAGATCAATTTCCTTAGGAGATTTATCCCCAATTTAGCTGAACACCTCATGAATATGACCAACATGCTGAGGAAGGATACAGGAGTAAAATGGACTATTGAAGCCAAGAAATATTTTGAGTTGGTAAAACTTGCACTCACATAGACCCTGGTACTTATCAGCCCAGACTTCTCAAAATATTTTCTGATCATTTCCTTTGCCTCTGAACACACAATAGTTGTAGTTTTTCTGCAGAAAAATACAGAAGGCATGGAGCAGCCAATTGCCTTTTTCAGTAAAGCACTAAGAGATGCACCCTTGAAGTACAACATAATGGAAAAACAGGCCTACGCCCTGGTAAAGGCCTTAAAAGACTTTAGGGTGTACATTCTGCATTCTCATACCATTGATTATGTGCCTAACATCGTTGTCAAAGATATCTTGTCCCAAGACCTGATGGAAAAAAGGGGCAAATGGATTGCTACAATCTTAGAATATGACATTGAAATAAAACCCACCAAGCTGATCAAAGGTCAAGGCCTGGCCCAATTAATGGCCGAATCAAATCTACAGGCCCTTGATATTAACATGGTGAATGCCTTGGATGAGCAGAAAAGCCTGCCTGATTCCACTATAGAAGAGAAATTCCAAAACTCTCCATGGTATTCTGATATCCTTTATGTCCTCACCAATCCCAATGCTCCCCCGGAAATGTCAAAAACTAAGGCTAGATTCATAAAACTCAAAGCTAGAAATTACTGCATCTTCAATGAAAACTTATATTGGAAAAATCCAAATGGCCTATTGCTGAAATGTTTGTCTGAGACTGAAGTTGAAAATGTTAAACAAGAGTTTCATGCTGGAGAATGTGGAGGCCACCTGAGTTGGAAAGCTACTGCCAATAAAATACTCAGGGCTGGTTACTATTGGCCTACACTCTTCAATGATGTCCATAAAATGATCCTTACCTGCCATAAATGTCAGATCTTCGAAGGAAAAAGAAAAATTCTTCCTCTCCCTTTACAACCCACTGTAGTTGAGGGTCCTTTCATACAATGGGGTCTAGACTTTATAAGGGAAATTCATCCAGCCTCTTCAGGACAAAACAAATGGATCTTAATAGCCACTGATTATTTCACTAAGTGGATAGAGGCCATCCCCACTAGGAATGCCACAGACTCTGTCATTATCATATTCCTAGAAGGTTATATCCTCTCTCAGTTTGGCTGTCCAAGGAAAATAATCACTGACAATGCTGCTGCCTTCAGATCCAAGAAAATGGTTGATTTTTGTCACAGGTACGAAATATCACTTGGTCATTCAACTGCCTATTACCCCCAAGGTAATGGCTTGGCTGAATCATCAAATAAAAGCCTAGTGGTCATCATCAAAAAGCTATTAGAGGAGAACAAAAAATCTTGGCACAACAAGTTGGTGCATGATTTGTGGGCTAACAGACTTACTATAAAAAAATCCATTGGCATGTCACCATTCCATCTAATCTATGGGATGGAAGCAGTGTTTCCTACCAGCCTTGGAGTTCCAGTAATCAAACTTGTCCAGGAGATCCAATCGGAAGAGGACGGCATGTTAAGAAGGATAAATCAGACAATCCATCTTCAGCAAACCAGGGAGGAGGTATATAACAGGGTTGTCAGAGTTCAGGAAAACATTAAAAAGCTATTTGACAAAAGAACCAAAGCTACTGATTTCAAAATTGGTGACAGAGTTCTGAAATGGGACTCAAGGAGAGAGGACAAAGGCAAACATGGCAAGTTTGATAGCTTGTGCCAAGGTCCATATATCATCCAGGCCACTGTGGGACCTAATGCATTTTTCTTACAAGAACTTGATGATACAGAGCTGTTTGGGGGTCCTGTCAATGGCAGGATGCTCAAACACTACTTCTGTTACACCATTTTTTGGTCATCTAACCTTTTATCATTAGATGGACCCAAGTACACCATGTAGGACCAGTTTTACCCCAAGTAAAACTGCTTTCACTATGTTAATTAAGGAAACCCCAAAAGGAATAATTAATTAAACCACAATTTAATTATTATTCCCAGTCATGTTTAACCCAAAAACAAAGAAATTAATGAGATACACCCATATTTATCTTATTATTTTCTAGGAATAATTATTTAAATAATATTCCTTGTTAAATATGACCAAATCAACCACTATTCATTAAATAAATCATTATTTATTTGATTATATCCCAACCACTTCCTTAAAAGGATAAATAAATCATTTATTTATTTATTCTTCACTAATCAAGGGATTTGACCCAAGTCAAACACCCTTTCCCTCCAACAAATAATAATAAAATATTCCATAGAGGTGGATCTAGATTTGATTAACATTATTTTAATCATGCACCAAGATCTAGAATGACCCAATATTTTGTTATAAATAGGAGGTTTTCCCTTCATTCTTCACTCCTTTTATGTTGCATACTAGATCACTCTGGATCTATACACTTGGTCTCATTTTCTGCCATTTTGCTCCCATTGAGCCCTACCTTCTACATTGGGTTTTCTACATCTACAAGAGAGAGAAAGCTTAGATCTGAAGTGCTGAGGACTACAAAGAACCCATCCCATTGAGGAGATTTGGATACACCTTCTTGTTTCCTCCCAGGTGCCCTGTAATATAAAAATTCATTCAAAAATCATGTTCTTGTCTTGTCTGTTGGATGCATGGAGCAAACTCTTTACTTTACTGCTTAATATCTATCCATTTATAGATCTGTTTGTTGCAGCACTTTAACTACTAATTGCAGATCTGAAGATGTTTTGCAGCCATTATTGTTGTTAGGGCTATTAGTTATGCATAGCTAAAGTGGTTCTTTTTCGTACGCTTCGACGAAGAATTCATACTAACAACTTCTGCTAATTTTCATTTCCAGTTCCATTTCCATTGTACATACCATTGCAGTTTTACTTTCAAGAAAAGAGAAAGGTGTCCCAAAAAAAAAAAAAAAAAAAAGAAAGAAAGAAAAGAAGATAGCTGGTCCTAACATGCTCAAAATCTGGACCAGCAAAGGAAAAGGAAGAATCAACTCTAACATGCCCAAAACCAGAGCTGAAATCGAAGGAAAAGAGATGACTCAAATATGCTCAAAACTTGAGTCACAGAAAAAGGAAGGATATTTCAAATTGCAGAATTCCAGCCTTCACATTTTGCTTTCAAATTTTCAACAATTTTTTGTCCATAAGCAAATGTCTTTGTGCTTTGGATCCACAGCAAGTCAGACAGTTTAATCCTAGCTTGGATATTTTTCAATTTCCTGTCTTAGAATGTAGGGGAAGAAACCTGTTGGACAGTTTAATCCCAGCAGGTAGTAGATTAGGTAGAGAATTATATGAGACCAACAGTCTAATCTGGTCTCATGGAGCAATAAGGGTATATTTAGAATAGGTTTGTGTTTATGTTTCAAGAATAAATAATGTAAAAGGTCTGCTAGTTCAAATGCACCCGAGGGAAATCTATTAGGACTATAGTTTGGGTAGGTAGACTAGTTGGGAAAAATGTTTCTGCTGATGTAACATATTCATATTGTGGCAGCTGATCAAAGAAAGGGATGTGCTGAGCAGCAGGCATCTGGCCTACTTCAGAGATCATTTCTGGTTTCTTGACTCCTTCAAGAAGAAGCCATCCCCATGTGGAGCCACTGTTAGCCCCCCTATGAAATTCTTGACAAGCAAGCTGGGGGCTATGTCATTTTGGAGACCTTCAAGGAATGAATCTCCTTTGAAGACACATCATCCTTGAGGTCTCTCTTTGATTTGCCTTATACAAATCCCCTCTGCTGATTTCTCATCTCAGAAGCCTTCATTTACCCCTTGTACCCCTGCAAAACGTCCCTTTTCCCCTTTTTTCCTCCTTCTGTCAAAGTGTTTTTTTCCCCCTCTTTTTCCCCCTATTAACCCTCTGAAACCCGCCAAAACCCCCTTTTGATTCTTACCCTTACCCTTGTTTCACCAAAATTCCCCTTAGTCCTTCTATCATTACCCCCATAAGTCTTCAAAATGCATTAAAAAGGTTTGAAAAACCCACTTTGGACCTTATGACAGTCTTAGCCCGTCTTCCCGTTAGCCCGCGCTCCTTTACCTTCCATGAAACCCTGCGTTGTAACCATCCGCCAGTCTAAACGACGCTTATTCCCCCATTTCCTATCGGGCACAGTCTCAACCGTAGATCCCGGTTGATCGAATGGCCAAATTTAATCCACAGCCCTTGTGCTTTCCCCCGTTCAAACCTGTGATTGAGCCATCTCCGTCCAAATACACAAAGATCCGACAGTTTGGAACCTCTTCGCCCTATGGGCCCCGCCCGTGCACTGTTCCAAACCGCCTATTTGTTCTGCACCGCCTTTGGGCGGAGGGTGGTTTTTATCCATCGGCCAACGATTCCATACAGTTTCCGCCACCTGTCTCTTGTACGATTCCGAAACCACCCGTTCCCCGCGCGTTAACCTTCGACCCAAGTCACGCAGTGAAATCGTCGTAAGCCGTTAGATCTATGATGGCCCATCCGACGGTCATCGATCGACAAAGCTGCACACCGTTTAACCCCTGCTCATCGCACCCGCCGGCCCACCGTCTGTCGTCTCCCGCCGTCAATCTCCGCCGCGATCATACGGTCCGGATTCTTTCTCCCGATGTTGACCACTCCATTGCTCCCGGTCCCGCCACGTCGCCTCCACGTGCACCCCCCGTACAGTCTTCCATTCCATCGCATATATTGGTTCTTTTTTGCGTTTTTTAACGTTTTCCACATCTATTTGCTTTGCAGACCGTCACCACCCGCCATGAGCACATTTCTCCATTCCTGTTGCGATTTTCTCCTCTGCATCGTCATCTACACGACCTTTCTCTGCCTCCACATCATCCGCCACCCCATACATGATTTCCTAACTTATTTGCGTGTTTTGCAGGGTTATCAAGAGTTAATGGCCGCCATGGTGCGCAACTCTACTGCAAGGACAACAAAATCCAAAGAAGATCTGTTACAACAGCTAATTTATGAGCAAGGACCCGGGAAGGTAAAGACTAGACGTTCATTAAAAGGAACATGGTTTAAACTCTGTGGAAAACCTTTCGGCGCCATTAAAGCTCAAAAGGCACGAATAGAGACAGAGATGGAGAGGAAAGGTGTTTTAATGCAAGAAAGGAGATTAAGGCACCATAATGAAGATCTTGAGCCTTAAATCTGCTGTTTAAAGAGGCAAAGCACTAGTTTGAAGACCCCGAGGATCGATTAAAAGATCCTGAGCACAAGTAAAGGTAACATCAGGGTTTATTCATCAGCAGAATGTTTTTCTTCGTCAAGTACAGGCTGCCCATACAGATTTTACTATGCACAATGTCCCTGAAGGAATTTCCACCATAACAGCAGTTCAAACCGCCAGAGCATTTATATGACAGACTTCTCGGTAGTTTACTTTATTTTGTTCAAAGCACTTGGAGTACTATAGCCAAAAGATGTCAAGATCATATCCAGAGAAGATCACTCTTTCACAAGGGAGGTGACAAAAATCAAATACTCAGCAGTCAAACAGAATGGGTTTCAGCCCTACATTCATTTCTGTGTTTAATGTTACATTTAGTTTTCACCTACCTCCTCAGTCGATCTTCTGTGTCTCTTCTGCTATAAAGCACAGAAGGAAATATTGTAAAGGTTGATTGGATATCAGTGAAATGCAAGCATTTTCCTCTTGAGATAAGTTCTTTGTGCAATATTGTAAGATAGGTTGAGATCCGATGTATTCAGACTGAATGCTCAAGCTGTGGGCAATGATGTACCTGATTGGTGTTGTTTTTAATATGACAAGCACATTTCTTTGGATCCTGATCTAAAGCAGCTGGTGATGTTTTCCTTTCTCTGTATTTGTGATTGACTTGCTTTCATTTCATTACATTTCTTCTAGCTCGCATCAGAAGTTTGGCATAAGATTTACCCTTGATAGGTACCTTATGTTGCTTCTCTTCCAGCCTTTTATGTTTTCTTCTTATATGTGTATCTGAACATTGATTTTAAATGATTTAACCAGTGTAGTGGATGTCATTGCCTGCTCTCTGATGTATGAATTAATGAAATCTATGTTTGGATGTTCTCGTTAGGATTTAGCTGGATGAGTTGAGAACACTGGGAGGTCTGGAACACCGTCTCTGCCTCACTAGGATCTTTCCATCCCAATTAGCCCTCTCTAAGATCCCTTGTTTTTCCTCTGATTTTGTCTAAGCAAGTCTGGAGTTAAATGACCTCTGACCTGATCTATATACAAGATTGGCTAGTTCCCCCTTTACCCATTTTCAGTCCTTAATGTTCCATTCCATTAACCATCCTTTAAGATCCAAATGCTCTAGATGACTAGCCCAACCGAAAGCTTGCACATTGAACACAAGTAAATCCTTTCTTGACTCCATTGCCCAATGGCCTTGATTTTCCCTGAGTTATCTATCTTTGCCTAGCTTCCTCTTTGCTCATCCTTGCCTTATATTGGACCCTTCTTTCCTGATTCCCAACAACCAAACCAATAATAAAACAAACAAACCCTGTGCCTATAACTAGCCTAAAACCATAAAATTTAAGCGTCAAAGAGATAAAACCTTTGACTATTATAGAGAGATCCCTCTCTGGACCTAGGAGGGCTAGATCCTAAGGTCTGAAAGTGGTTCTATGTTGTCTCATATTTTGGTCTTGTCAACCTGGCCAAAACATGGGAACCCCAACACATTCAACCACAGCAAAATATTTCATGTCACGATGGTATCATACCTTACAACCACTTCACTTTGATTAGATTTGTTGAAGCTTGGTGCCTTCATAAGCATCTCTGACAACAATGCTTACACGGGAAGGTCCCAGTCAATACGTATGTGTACATGGCATAGTGATATGCCATACCAACATTACACATACGGGTACCACATTCCACCTATCGGCAAAGAAAAAACGCCCCTGAAGGCGTCAGCAGTCGTCGTCAACAACCACCAACATCACTACCACAGTAGTGGCACAGACAACACATGTATCTGTCAATTTTGTTTAGCTAGCCATAACATCACGAGCATGTGACATGCCCGCCTCGTTGAAATTTTGTAAATATGTTGTATATTTTGTTTGCTTGCAGGGGGTCCCTTAGGCCACGGTTATCTCAGAAATGGTGCAAGGTGTTGTCAATTCCAAAATACACGCAGACCTCTCTCTCTCTCTACGTATGATACAGAAAAGAAACTATAATGTATTTCGGATATACAGTTCTTCCTAGACCTAACACATTAGGGTGCAACTGTTAACACTAGAAAATCGTACAGCAGAAGACAACATCAATTAATGTTGAGCCCAAGGATTTACAGGACATGAATACATTATGGAATCAATAAGTATTTAAAACCTCTAAGGTTTTGAGAAAATCAGATTTGAGCTAGTCATAAATGCTCAAATGCACGCTTTATCCTTCGAGAAGAGTGCCTTCTGCACCCCTTTTTGCCTAATAAGCACACATTCCTGGAAATGGAAAAAAGTCACTTTCTGGGACCACACCAAGCAAAGGATAGTTACTCCTTATGTGAAAGTTACCTAAGGACAGCCACCAGCGCCTCCTTAAACATTATGTGAGCACACAAAAGAATATTTGAGCACACAATGGAATCACACCTCTCCCTTGGGTCACCATCCATCATGTACCAAGGGAGGGAAGGAGGATTTGAAGCTCACCTATACAAACCCACCAAGAGATGAAGAAATGGTGATCACAATGTTATGTTGGCCAAAGTTGCCCATGCAACACCAGCATTGTGTGTGACTCGGAGCTGGAGCTAAAGAGGACTCGATAGTTGGCCACCCAACATCTTAGTCCACCACAGTAGAGAGAGAGAGTGAGACTGCATCAGAGGCAGAGTTTGGAAGGCAACATCCTTGCATCGGGACCTAGATATATTGCTTAGGGGCCCTTTGGCAAGTGGGTGAAATTTCTTCTCCATTTCAAACGTTTAATAAGAAGAGGCCATCAAGCCATCGTTTACATTATTATCATTTGGAACTCTCTATATAGCTTCTGTATATTTGTGTTTTTTTAGTTTTAGTTTAACGAGAGCATACTTCAGCATACTATTTCCATTAATTTTTATTTTTTTGAGCTCCCCCACTTTCTGCCTATTACCAATAGTTTAGAGAGTAGACCACACTCTCTAATCTTGTGTGATTTTGTACAAGTCCAGTGTGACTAATCCACAACAACAATATGCTTGCTGCTTCTTTTTACTGATGATATTCCTATGATGATTTTTCCTTCTTTTACCTAACCTCATATCTGATATGTTGACCCTTTTTGGTCTTCCTGGCAGAAAGTGAGCAAGGGGCAGGTGTCCCCTTACCAGATTTATGCTTCAGATCAAAGACCTTCCTTTAAAGGATCTCTTTATTAGTTTTGGACCAAGTTACTTGTCTCTTTCCTTTTTGAAAGCAGTCTCCTAGTAGGTATAAAATAGAGAATTGAAGGGTATCAAATCCACCCTAAGACTCATAAAACCCTAGGTGTCCTAGTGGAGGCTCTCTGGGATTTGGATTTTGGACTGAAACCTAGAACTTGTGCTCTATCAAGTGTGAGACAGAGTTTATGATAAACTATTATATTGAAGATTAAAAAAAAATCCAATGTACTTGATCTGTCAAAAGAATCTAAAAGTAGTTTGAGATCATTCATGCTTGGAGTGTTTTGGGAAGGAGAATAGAGTTTCTTTGATAAGTGATCTTTAGTTGGCTGGGGAGGGTTGTAGATGAAAGAAAAAACAGAGGTTTTTAGGCTAAATTTGACAAAGCATGATGAACAATGAATGGCATGAGCCCATGATAGGTCTTCTGGGAGTAGTGAGCTGACCTTGACACGATAGGATGATAAGATAATGAAACTTTTATCCTAAGGATAATGAAGGCGGTGAGATTTCTAGAACTCACAATGTTTATGAACTTTGTTTCTAGAAATCTAGGATAAGTATGTTGTCATCCATTCAAAGCAAAAAATTATTGATGACTAACAATGGCTCCACTTGGGGAGGGCAGCTCCTTTTTAGGAGGGGTCCAGAACTTTAGATCTCGGTTTTCATGGAGACCAGTGCCTCATCCATTGGGAAAATTTTGACCTCTTTTCATTTGTTGATGCTTGCTTGAAGCTATGATCTTAGTAATCTGAAAAAAAAAAAAAAAAAAAAAAAAAAAACATGATCAACATCAACATCAACATCAACATCATCTCTACCTACCCAACCTACTTGCCTAACATTTTTTCTTCCTTGGGGGCTCTTGAACTAGCAAACCTTTGATATTTTTCCTTTTGAAAACAAAAATAAAACTATATAATTCTACCCTTATCTCTTCCAAGAGTTCAGATTAGGCCAATCAACTCTTTTCATTTTCTACCTAGTCTACTCATTTGTCAAGATTAAGCTGTTTGAAAAACTTTATTCTCTATCCTACTAACATTAAATTGAAAGCATGGCAAATCAGGATTAGGCAATCTGACTTACCATGAGTTGTGGCATAAGAACAAGCTGCACACAAGTGTTATTTTTGTACAAAGAAAACTTAGGAAACATAAGGGAAATATATGTCTTTTGTTAAGCATCCCTATTTTCCTCTTTGGTTCAGATTTGAGCATGTGGAACCAGCATCTTTCATTCCTAATCTATACCTATTGATAAATCAAAATTAAATGTTTTGACAATTTCTTCCTTTCACTAACCTATCAGCAAATAAATTGGAAACATGTTCAGCCATGATTAGGCTAGATGACTAAACAAGACCTCTCTTTTAACAAAAAGTAATGGCATATAGACTTGCACACTTTCAGCATCACTATTTTTGGGTATGGGGTTGTACCTTTATTTATAAAACCTACCATCTTTTCCTTTTTTATTTTTTAGGGGTTTTGTCCTTTCTATTTCTTAATCAATTTATTTTATGTACAATGAGTGCTATATGCAAATTTCAAGGAATCTTGAAAAAAGTAGTGTTTGAGAATCCTTCCATTGACATGACCTCCAAACATTTCAGCTCCATCAAGCTCTTGCAGAAAGAAAGCATTGTTAACCCTAATTGAATGAATGATGTAAGGGCCATTCCATAAATTTTCAAACTTGTGATGTTTGCCCTTGTCTTCCCTTCCATAATCCCATTTCAGAACTATGTCTCCAATTTGGAAATCATTTGCCTTGGTTCTCCTATCAAAAATTTTCTTGATATTGTCTTGTATTGCTTGTGTTCTTTTGTAAACTTCCTCCCTTGACTGCTACAAATGAATGGTTTGGTTCAGTCTTCTTTGCCTGTCATTTTCTTTTGATTGTACCTCTTGGAGGAGCTTCATGGTTGGAAATCCCAAAGAGGTGGGGAAAACTGCATCCATGCCATATACTAGTTGATAGGGAGACATACCAATTGATTTCTTGGTGGTTAGTCTATTAGCCCATAGTGCATGCACTAGTTTTCCATGCCATGCCCTTTGATTTTATTCTAGGAGCTTTTTGATGATGTTCACCAAGCTATTGTTAGAGGACTCAACTAGTCCATTCCCTTGTGGGTAATAAGTAGTGGAGTGGTGTAGTATGATGTGATATTTGTAACAAAAGTCCACCATTTTTTTAGATGTAAAGGCAGAAACATTGTTGGTGATGATCTTTCTAGGGCAACCAAACCTAGACAAGATGTTGGTTTCAAGGAATTTGATAATAACAGAATCAGTGGCATTCTTAGAAGGGATGGCCTCTATTCATTTGGTGAAGTAATAAGTGGCAATGAGGATCCATTTATGTTGGGAAGATGAGGTAGGATGGATCTCTCCTATGAAGTCCAACCCCCACTCTTGGAAAGGAGCTTCAACACTGATGGGATGCAAGGGCAGAGGTAGAATTTTTCTTTTTCCATCAAATATTTGGCACTTATGGCAAGTCATGACTAGTTTGTGAGTTGAGGAAAAAGGGTAGGCCAATAGTAACCAACTCTAAGGATCTTGTTGGTTGTAGTCTTCCAATAGAGGTGACCTCCACATTCTCCCTCATGTAATTCATGCATTATTTTTCTGCATCATCTTCAAGTAAACATTTAAGTAGCAAACCAATAGAACTCTTCTAGTATAACACTCCATCTAAAATGCAGAAATTTAAAGCTTTTTGTTTTAAGAATCTAGCTTTAGTCTTTGACAGAGAAAGAGCATTGAGATTAAGAAGCACATAAATGATATTAGCATACCAAGATGAATTTAAAAACATTTCTTCAATGTATGGAGTTGTAAATTCTTCTGTGTCCTCTAACACATCAACCATATTCATGTCTAAAGCTTGGAAATTTTTTTCAGCCATAAGTTTTGTAAGTCCTTGTCCTTTAATCAATTTAGTGGGTCTGATTTCTAAATCATGTTCTAAGATAGTAGCAATCCACTTGCCCCTTTTACCATCAGGGTCTTGATTATGTCTTTGACAACTGTGTGTGGGAAAAAATACATGACATGTGAATGCAAAATATAAACTCTAAAATCTTTCAAAGCTTTGATTAAGGCAAACGCTTGCTTTTCCATGATGTTATACTTTATAGGAGCATCCCTCAAGGCCTTGCTGAAGAAAGATATGGGTTTTTCTTGCCCCATGATGTTCTTTTACAATAATACTACTGCCACTGTATGTTCAGATGCAAATAAGAAGATGTAAAAATCCTTGGTGAAGTCAGTACTGATAAAGACTGGTGTTTGTGTGAGTGCTTGTTTTACCAGCTCAAAAGATTGTTTTGCTTCCATATTCCACTTCACTCCTACTTCCTTTTTCAACATGTTTGTGATATTCCTTACGAGTTCAGCAAGGTTGGGGATGAATCTTCTTAGGAAGTTAATATTTCCAATGAAATATTGCAGCTCTTAAATGTTTTTGGGATGGCTGATTTGTAAGATGCCTTCTATCCTTTTGGTATCTATTTGGATTCCTTCTTTAGAGATGATGTGACCTAAGATTTTTCCTTCCAGAAGGCCAAATAGAGTTTTCTTAGGATTCATAGATAGGCCATACTTTCTACACTTTTCAAAAACTTTTCTCAAGTGGACTAAGTGTTCTTCATCACTCTTAGAGTAGACAGTGATGTCATTAAGGTATATGACTATGAAGTAACCTATGTCTTCCTAAAAAGCTATGTCCATTGCCCTTTGGAAAATGGCCCCTGCATTCATTAAACTGAATGGCATTTTAACATACATGACTGTACCCCAAGGTGTAGTGAAAGTAGTTTTGAGTTGGTCTCTTGGAAAGACCAGAACTTGGTTATAACCTAAGAAGCCATCTAGTAATGAGATTCTTTGTGAGCCAACTATTTTTTGGAGTATGTGATCCATTTTAGGCAAGGGGTAATTTTCCTTTAAGGAGGCCTTGTTCAAATTTCTGAAGTCAATGCAAAGCCTAATTTCCCCAGTCTTCTTCCTAACTGACACACAGTTGGACACCCATTCTGAGTATCTGACAGGGACTATGATCCAAATATCATACATATTTTTGATTTTTTTCTCAACTGAAGGTAACAAGATGGGGTTAATCCTTCTCAATTTTTTTTTGAATGGTTTATGATTTTCCTTTAGAGGAATTTGTGTTGAATGATTTTAGTTTCATAGGATTTCAAGTCTTCATACCCCCAAGCGAACACATCTTTAAATTCCTTAAAAAGCTCAATATATTTCTGTTTTGTGTGAGGAGGGAGAGTTTTGGAAAGCTTAACTATTTTGTGCTCTTTAATCCCTCCAATGTTACATTCTTCTACATTTGTTTTAGTGGATTCTATTGGGTTTTTTAGCTACATCATTAAAATCAAACAGCTCTTCTAATGGTGTAAGGCCTCTTGGCAAGGTCTCATCTTTGCATTGCAAAACCTCAAGTTCTCTTTGATCTGATTTATCAAATATTTCTGCAACACAAGGATTTTGAATGTGGTTTATATCAACATCAAATGACAACTCTGTTTTGGGAGTTTCATCTTCAGCAAAACTATTTCTCTCAAATCTTAAACTTTGTTTTGTGCTTGCAAATTCATTTCTAGATTGCAGAAAATCATCTATTTTCTCATCGCTCTGAAACTCTTGCCAATGGTCCAAGTTGTCCGATACAGTAGGCCTGTTTTTAACTTTGATGAGGTATTGTTTATTTTCATAAGGTAATGGGCAATTGCTGGCAGCAAAAGCAAACTCATTGGCAAGGTAGTTTTGGGCTTTAGGGATGAAAGTGAGCTCATGCTTCTCAAACGTTATCTAGGGCAGCATTTCTATATTCTCTTAGTCTAGGGTTCTTGGCTGAATATTCTCCCTTTATTTGTCTAATGATCAGTTCTGAATCTCCTTGAACCAATATTTTTTTGGCTTTGAGGTCCTTAAGTAAATGTAAACCAATAAGGAGAGCCTCATATTCTGCAATGTTATTGTTGCATTGGAAATCTAGCCTATAGGAATGGCCTTTATTTGTGTTGTGGATCCAAACCCCAGCTCCTGAGCGAGCCTTACCATAAGAGCCATCAAAGCTCATATGCCAAAGGGTGTCAATTTCAGATTTGTCACTGTTTTGTACTTCGGGGTTGCTAGAGTTTTGGGTGTCATTTTCTTGATTAGAGTGCTGGTTTGGTTATTCTTGGGGGCTATGTTCTCCTTCATTGTCATTAACTTGTTCATTGATATCATTTTAATTGTACAAGATGAATGAGTCAAGGTCCTAGTGAACGGAATAAACTGGTGTGTTATTTGGCCTATCTATGCTACTCACCATATATTTCATGTGCGATTCCCGGTATAACCTCCTTGTTTGATTGAAGACTGGGATGGTGGCATAAGTCATGTCCATTTGAAGGCTACCCTAGAGTTTGGCCCCCTATGATCTAGATAAAAGCATGCCATATTTTGGGGGGATGTCAGCAACAACTATGTCCATGACTAGACTTTTAGCGGGGATTTGTGCCAGATTGACTCACAGATCCTTGATTACGCCTAGGCACTTAACCCTACTCGAGTCAAAAGAGTACAAGTCTTTGTAAGGCTTTGTGATTTCTAGGCCTAATCTCTCCATCACAACCTTTGGCATGAGGTTGAGTGAGGCACGAAAGTATAGCATAGCATTATGAAAATTTTTGTCATGTACGTTCAAACTGACATAGAAAGGAGAGACAACTCCTTCTTGATATTTTCCCTCCACTTCAGGGCCAAACAATAGCTCTGGTTTATCATCAGTTAATTTTAAAGTTTCAATATCATTCCCTACGTTTAACACTCTGAAAATCTGGGATCAATATACCTCTTACGTTACCAATTCAGTGAGAGGCATGGTTATCTTGATTTTGGAAATCTCTCCTTCAAAGCTGAAAGGCAGAGGTGTCTTTATTGCATTTACATCAGTTTTATTAGCCATAAAATTTTCTACATTTTTGATTTTTTGATTCTGATTTGATGGTTCAGACATCAATGTTTTTTCAGGGCCACTAGTTGAAGTACTAGGGCAGATTGAATCATTACTAGGTTGACTATTTTTTAGTTTGTTTAGATCAGCTTTCTTATCCATAGCATTTGTGTTTTCCGTTGTCTTTTTAGGAATATGTTCAAGGGTTTTCCTAATAGCAGTGTTTGACTTATTTTTTTTAGGAACATCTTGATTCTTTTTGCTCCTAAGGTCATATTGCCTATGGACTTCCATTATGGCATTCGCAAATCCTAGTTTATAGTCTTCAGAATCTTCATCTAATTTTTCATTTGGTTTTAAAAAAAACATGCTTTGTTCTTCTTCAGTAAGAAAAGTGTTATCCTCATCATCAAAACCTATGACATTTACATGGTCTTGTTCCAACTACTCTGGCTCTCTTTCCTCTTCATCTACATAGTTGTCTTGGAAAGGGGGTCTAATTTGTTGGTCACTCTCTCTTTGTCTAGTTTTAGGGTGGGGGGGGGGGGGGGGGGTCTCTTCTAAAATTCTGATTCCCATTCCTATTTTGAGGATTGGCTTAGTTTTCCCTAGGAGGTTTCTCTCACTCAAACTGATTTTTTCCATCATCCTCTCCGTTGTCCTAACTAGGGAGTCAATTCTTGTGTCAGAAGAGGAGGTTGAAGGCACTGTTTCATCTTTATAAGTCACCCTCTTCTATGATCTCATCCTAGCTCTTTTCTCAATTAAGTTGGCCTCTACACTCATAGCCCCCTTTTGCATGTCTTCTAGAGTTGGGTAATCTCTTTCCCTTAGTTGATAGGCCATGTCAGCATCAGAGCCTTCTGGAAATTTTACTAAGGCTAAGCCTTTGGGAGGTTTCATGTGAGGTGGGAGGGCATTGTAAACACTGTTAAACTTGGTGGAGTAGTCTTGAACACTTTCCACTGGATTCCTTTTAAGATTGTTATATTCGGAAAGAATTTGAAGGGGGCTTTTCTTGATTTCCCACTTGTTCACAAAATTTTGGTAGAGGGTGGGCAGATCATGTATGTTGTTGGAACGTAATTTTTTAAACCATTTCTTGGGTTCTCCCCCTAGGCTCTGGGAAAAGATCCTCATTTTCATGGTTTCCTCTTCTATCTCCATGTAGTCAAAAGCATCATTTATTCTATCTACATGTTTCTGGGCAGTGATGGATTCAGTCCCCATGAAGTGAGGGATCTTGGACTGATAATCATTTGGAAAAGGTAATAGTGGTTTTGGTAGAGCTAGTGGAGCATACCAAGCTGTCATGATGGGAGGAAATGGAAGAAAAGGCTGATTTACAAGGGGAGGGTTTGTAGGAGGTGGAGTAGGATGGAGTGAGGTGGTTTGCACTAGTGGTATGAATGGGTGTACCTGAGGTACTCGGACCATAAAACTAATTCTAAGTATACTTGAGAAGAAAAGAGCTGAAATGATGGAGAAGCTGAAAGTTAGGTGGAGTGGAAGGAGAAGCTTCTCTACTGGAGTTTTGCTGCAAATCTATGGGCTCAAGGTCAGTTTGGTCAATCCTACTTTGTGACTTGGTCCTGAATAGGTTCTTGGTATGGTGCAAGTCAAATTGAGGATCTTGTGAAATTGTAAGGTGTTCTGGTGCAGAGCTTGCTCTATGAATGGTCCTAATAGTGGTTAAGTTTAGAGTTTTAGAATTTTTCCACAAAATCTTTTTTGGGTCATCAACTATGGTAGGAGGATTTGGGTCTCGGTGAGATTTGTTATTGATCCTTTGTGAAGCTAGATATCTTACTCAAAAATCAGAGAGGCTGAAATGTTTGGGACTAGTTTTGGAAGGCTGACCTCTCTTAGTATTTATTTTACTCACACAAAGGATAACTAGGCCCTAAAACTGATTAGGACTAATTTGACCCAATCCTAGGAAAACCTATCAGACTAGTGAGGTGAATAAAGGCCAGGTGTTTGTTTTTGTAATTTTGAGGATATGTATATAATGGTCCACCACCAAATTTTGACAAAAATCAATCTAGGGACTATTTTGGGTTTTTTGAGTTTCCTTATGTAGCCCTAAGGTTTCAATGAGAATCCTATAGCTGAGTTATCATCTTGCTAGGATGGTGAGGCAATTAGTTTCTACTATTGGCTACCAGTTGATTTTCTGAGTTTAATTGAGATTGTGGGAAATCCTAAGGGATACCCAGGATGTTTTTGACTCAAAGTCCCACCGTGATTGCCATTATGTTAGTGTGGTGATGAGGTGGCATATTCACTGGATTTTCTAAGTCAAACTAAGGGTCTAAAAAGTATTAAGAGGTATTCAGGAAACTATGTACTCAAAAGTCCCACCGTGATCGCCATTATGTTAGTGTGGTGATGAGGTGGCAGATTTACTGCATTTTCTAAGTCAAACTAAGGGTCTAAAGAGTCTTAAGTGGTATTTAGGCAACTATGTACTCAGAAGTCCCACCATGATCGCCATTATGTTACCTCCCCGTAATTTGATAGATTGATTGAGATACAAATGGACAGGGGTAACATCAAACCAAGCTTTGGAATCCAAGGACCTAGCCTTCTTGGATTTGGAGAGGGATCTCTCTATTAGATAGACTAGATAGAAACAAGGAAAAATCAAGTCATTGGGCAATGGAGTCTAACAAGGTCATGATAGGTTCATAAATGGAGCAGGGAGTATTTTATGGAAAATCTAGCTTGGTTGATGGATCTTTGAGGTTTGAACGATCATGAGATGGACATTAATTTTCTATAATATACTTAAACTAAGGGAGTTAGAAGAATCATAAGCATAGAGAAGAAATCAAAGGCAGAGGAAACCCTAAACTCTTTGATTTAGACTTAAAGTAGATAATTACCCAAGACAAACATTCAAATGAAATACAGAAAGGAAAGAAACTTATTCAACTTTCATGGATTTCATTATCAAGAACAGAAAACATTAAAGATGCACAAATAACTACAATCATAGAAGGAGAGAAACTCTGAACATCTAAGATTATAGCTATGAAGGTTCTTTGAAAAAATTAGCTAAGCAAATGCAAAGAGCATGATTGAAACAAACTTCTTTGACAAACCTAGGTAATGGTGCTTTAAAGAGATGACTCCATGAACAGAGTTTTTAGTGGAAAAAAATATGCAGGGCTAGCCATAAATCATGCTTGATACCAACTAATCTAAACCATTCAAGAAATAGACAAGCTCAGGAAATCCTTAGAGAGAAAAAGATGAATTCTCTAACATATCCTAGCAGAAGAAAACATTAAGGCAATGAAGAACAAACAGACCTACGGTGCCATCAGAAAAAATTTCTTAGTCTAAATTATTTGTCCTATTGCAACAGAGAAAGATGGAAACATAATGAAAAACTAGAAAACATGAACAAAATAGAAACACATCACCATCAACCAAGCTTATGGATCCTGCGAATAGTCCTCCTCCATCAAAAAATAAATCAGGGCATGCATGAGCTCCAAGACATCAAATTCTTTTCAAAACTCTAAGAGACTATGTATTTGTAATATTCCTATTTAGCTTGAGCTAAGAAGAATATGAATTTTTGTTTTAATTTCTGTTGCATGAATAAATGAATAAAGGAGGACATGTAAAACTCCTGAAAAAGAATGAATAAATCAATGCCCATATGAACAAGGATAAACCAGGGCCATGTAAATAAATCACTTGAAGGTGTGAAAGGGGTTTAAGCTATGAGACTCGGTCAACCTTGACCAAATCTACAATGTTGTCTAGATTCAATGTACCTCATCAAGGGACAACACAGTTCTAGAAGGAGGCCCCTCATGTGAAAGGAGCTAACTCATCAAGGTGGTTTAGGGTTTGCAAAGGATTTCATCTTATAAAAGGAAGGGGAAGGTAGCAAGAGAAGGTTGTTGATTGATTATATTTTTTAGTATCTTGTCTGTTTAGAAAAATACTATTCTCTGTTGTTTAGTGGAGAATTGTGTTGCTTAGCACTTGGGATTCCTATGCAGGGATTTCACCTCTTCCATTGAGGATTCTTGGAGGAGTATTTGCTAATTTGATCCACTATCAGGCTTTGGGCCAAGCTCTACTTCCAACTACAATGCAAATCCAGTGAGGGTTTGTTTGCTTTTGTAGGCTGCAGCAAGTGGAACTCTAGATCTGTAGAGATCTAGCTTGTATTGGAGCCTCTTCTCATGGAGTGTGTCTTTTAACCTCCTGGATGAGTGCATCTACTGTTTGAGCTTCAGATTTGTATTTTGGCATCAGGCCATTACTGTTATTCAAGCTACAATGTATTTTTCGTTGAGGAACTATGTTATTTTCAGTAGAGGGTTTGCAGGGTGTTTTGACTCCATTTTTGATGAGAGATCTCTGGTGCTGGGCTTTGCCTTTCACTTTGGTGATCCATGGATTAGCTTTCTGATTGATGTTCTATTTAGATATGATCTATTTCAATGTAAATTAATCTTCAAAAATTTCTGAATAATATTGCAGATATGCAACTTAAAACTCAGATCTACTCTTTGTAACTCATGTTTTGGTCAAAACCCCAAGGGGATCTTGTAAATAAGACTTTCTAGTTTCTAGATCTGAAATGGATCTGATGTTTTTTACACAGATCTATCCTAGATATGAGATGTAATCTTCAGCTACTGCATCTCCTTAAAATAACTTTGTTGAGCCATTTTACAATTTACACATGTGTTGCAGCCTCCTTTTCTGAAGATTTCTTGCCCTCTTGTATCTTGTATTCTACTGTATATTGAAAGAGCTTCATTGTAATTCTGATTTGCTACTGTATAATCATAAATTGATCTCATTTGATGGCCTTCTGCTCATGCTTCCCAATACTTTGTTATTTCTGAAGCAGTTTGTTGTGCATAGCTGTAACCCCTCTTGTAGGGTGTTTTTCAGCTAGACTAGGTGGTGGGAGATCTGTTTACCACACCTAGTTTTATTTGTTTTTTCTCCCCTTTTGGATCTAGACCCAAAATTTGCAAATGTAAGGGATCCAAGGGCTATAAAATCATTTCTTTGCATCAATCTCCCAGGAGTGCGTTATTTCAGTCGGCTTGCTGTGCAATCCCTATTTTGGGATATTACAGTGGTATCAGAGCTCCTTTCTTGGCACAACCTGTTCTTTCCTTGGAGCACCACAACCATGTTGCATTCAGAATAAGATGAACCTATTACTAAGAGGGAGAAGAGGTATCAAAACAAAATTCACAAGAATTTTGATTACACTATTGATGATCAAGACAAGGGTAAAGCCACTAAGACTGCAAGTGATAAATAAGGAGAAGAGTTTGCAAGAAATCTATTGGTGGCCATGAAAGATCTTGCCAAAGATATCAAAGAGATGAGGATGGAAATAATGAGGGAATATCCTGGGAGATTTCATCAGGGGGAGAATTCTGATATGTCTCATCACTGGATTGGTCAAACAGTGAACCAACCACAAGCCCCACAAGCTCCACAACACTCCACTATGCCTACCTTCTTGGCTATGGAGAATGAAGGACCACAAGAGAAAGATTCCATTGAAGACTACTTTATGGAATATGAATCTCAGAATCAGAGATTTAGAGACCACTTGAGCTTCCAAGAGTTTTGTCACCTCAAGGACAAAATAAGGCCAAGGCAAGAGTATGGAGATGGTGGGTTCTTTCATAATCAAGATAGACACCACTCTATGGGTAGATTCTTTTTGCCCAAGTTTGATGGGTAATCCTCCAGTTCTGCTAAGGCCTGGGTAGAAAAGTTTGATATTTACTTTCAGTTGAACAAAGTCCCTGAGATTGAAGCCATCAAGATTGCACTGCTGCACTTTGAAGGAGAAGCACACAATTGGTGGTTCCATGGGTTATCTACATTGGGACATACCAATGTGACTACCTATTTTGAATTCACTAGAAGACTGGTGGAGAGGTTTGACAGAAAGGATCCAAAAGCACCTTTCATGAGCCTTGAAAAGTTAAAGCAATTGGGAAATGCAGAGACTTATATCTCTGAGTTTTTGAGATTATCTGTTATGGTTCCTGATCTGTCTGCAACAAGGAGGGTGTACATGTTCATCGATGGCTTGGATGAAAATTTTCATGGGTTGGTTAAATCTACCAAGCCCACCACTTTGCATGATGCCATTGAGAGGGCTAGAGACCTCCAATATGCCTTGCCAAAAGCAAAGGCAAATTTCTAGAGCAACGCCCCTCACTTTTCTAAAGGGAAGGAAGGAAAAGCTGCTCCTTCAAGGAGAGCTACTTGAAGAAGCCTCTTGATATTGAACGCAGGAGGGAGCTGAGAAAGAAGATACTATGTTTCATTTGCCAAGAGTCATGGGCACCTGGACATAGATGTGCTGCTAGGAATGCACATTACATAGAAGTCTTCTCAGATTTTGAGGAGGAAGATGAAGATGATGAACCAAGGAGGGGTCACAGCGATGATAATGCTGACGAGGAACCAACACCATCTAGATATGGGGATGGAGCCTTTGCTCCAATAGGTGGGACTCTTTCATCTTTGAGAGGAGTGCCTAATTACTTGACCCTAAGAGTACAAGGTTCAATCATGAATCAGAGGGTATCTATGCTGATTGACAGTGGGGAAACCCACAACTTTATTGATGCTCATCTTGTGAAAAGGAGAGAAATCCCCACTGATACTTTTGAGGGATTATCTGTTTTGGTCCCAAGAGATAGGACCATGCAATGCATGCAATATGCCCCCTCACTTTCAGTCACTATGGGATCCTACACTCTGGTGGATCACTTTTTTGTAGTTGACATACTAGACACCAATATCATTATGGGTGTCCAATGGTTGATTACTTTGGGGAAGGTCACCACTGATTGGAAAGCTTTGCAGATGGAATGGGTGGACTTGAAGAGTGGGAAACCACAAATGATTCAAGGAATGAACACTTATCCCTCACCTAGTACTTCCACACAAACAACAAAGATGGATTTGCACAGTGGAAGCAGGGATCTCATAGTCCCTTTTCTTATGTTCATGAGAATGCTGCAAGGGACATTTATATCTAGTGGCAAGCCACCTGGGATGCCACCAGATTCAGATCTTGTGGGGGAGGCCTCACAAAGTGCTTCTCCAAATCTAGATCCGGGAGGGATTGGAGTAATGAGAGACCAAGTTACAATGCTGGAGGGCTTGGGACAACTCAAGAATTAGGGGGATCTTCTTCTTGCATCACTATCACCCTCCCTCTTTCCTGGATCTGCGTTGTGGGAGGAGAATAATGGTAGGATCAACCTTCCAACAAACAAATTTGGCATGAGAAATGTCAAAAAGGAAATCAGCAACATGACAAGCACTTCCATGGATGTATCATCAGCACTGTCATTGTTGAACAGTGTGGATCTGTATTGGAAATCTCAACTGCTTGTAGAGTATTCCAAAGATCTCCAGACATGTATGATACTAGATGACATGCAGCAAGAAGAGGGATACTTAGTCCAAGGGGGAGTCATCTATCATCATGGTAGGGTATTCTTGGCTAGAGCTTCCAAGCTCAAGGAGAAGATACTACAAGGGGCACATAAAGAGTTCTTTCTCAGCGATATGTAGTCCATGAAGATATACACCCTGATCATGAGGAGCTTTGATTGGGAGGGGATGAGAGAGTACCTACATCAGCAATTTCAAGAGTGCATTAAATATGGAGGATTGGGGCATCCAATGGACTCTTTGCAAGAGTCATCTCAGCCAATTCTTCCTTTGCTTGAGAGGAGGGAAATGCTCATGCACAACTCCATGTGTATGAAGAACTATAATGGTAAAGGATCTAATCATGCTAAGCAAGATCTATTTTCTGATTTGTCACATTCTTTTACCATATTTTTTCAAGCTATAACTCCTAAAGGGGGTGAGAGATCATGTGGATCTCATATTTTTTTGAGGGCCAATAGCAATTCTAAACTTGGCCACTCCCTTGTTGTGCAAAGGGAGATTCCTTTTCATGATGGGTGATTTCCAAAGGCACCAAACATACCCGACATCTCCAGCTATGTTGATATTACTTATGCAGCAAATGTGTGGAGGGAATGCCACTTGCCACACCTTGATCTGAAGTAGGCAGGAGGTGCACTGCGCTGGCATCACATGTGGGAATTTGACCCCCCTCTTCAAGGTCAAATTTCTGTTTGCATATATGTAGTCTTGCTTCCATACTTGGATGATATAGTTGTACCTTTTTTGGGATTGTATGGATGAAGTATGGACAGTTTCCATGTACTACATGGATTGGAACTTCTCTATGAGCCTCATGCTACATGTTTGAGAGAAAGTATTACTCTAGCCATGTTTATTTCTGTTGAATTTTTCACTCCTAGTGGGATGTAATGTTCCAAAATTTTATGGAACATTAAAAACTTTTGTTTTTAATTTAGGAGGAGAATAAATGGGTAGGAAAACCAATTGATAATAAAAATCTAAATAAGAAACCCTTATAATGTGAAAATGGGTCAATAAAGGACTGGATTTCACATCCCATGTGTGAAAAGAGACAATTTGCAGGTGGATAATTCTAGAAGAAGCCAAGTGACTGTGCAGATAGAGAAGATAAGATTCCCTTGGTGGGCCAGCGCAGTTTGCATGAGGAGGAGATCATCCTAGAGAGGAAACCCTAAGGTGTGGGGCCCATGAAACAGTACCTTTCACTTGTTTCAAAGAAAAACAAAGCAGTTATTCTCATTCATGCTTTTGATTATCATTTTGCTTGTCTTCTCAGACAAGAGCATTCTCCAGCTGTTTAGCTGAGATGCCGTGCTACTAGCGCTGGGTGTTCCCTGGCGAGAATCCAATATCTTCCATTGAGTAGCTCTTGGAAGAGCTTGTTCTTCAGTTTCCCCATATTCTGGCTTGAGGCCAAAGCATTCCATTCAGCTCCAGCGTAGTCTCCATTGGTGGTTGAGTTGTGTTGCTGGGTGTTCCAGGGGAGGGTTTCTCAACACCACTTCTAGCATTATATTTCAGAGGATGGAGTCTCCATTCCTTTGGGAGATCAGTGAGGGAGTTTCTAATCTTCAATCCATCATCTTGGAATCAGGCCAATCATTTCCATCAGCAGAACAACATCCCTCTTCCTTGACTGCGCAATTCATAGAGAGCAGTTGCAGTGAGGGTTGCAGCATTTTGGTGGGTGGTGAGATCTTCTATGAAAGGATCAGCCTTTCATCTAAAGGATTGAAAAAAGGAGTTATTTCAGCAAAGGCATCATATTCAGCAAGCTCTTTTCATTTCCAGTTTCTATTCTTAGTTGAGAATAAGATTATGCAAGCAGTGTTTTCTCCATTTCTATGCACATGTCTCATTGAGGCTCTTTACTTGTTTTGAGTAATAGATTTCTCAAGAGTTGTCTACATTTTCTGCTGCATATGTATTTGAAGGCTGATTTCATCTTCTTATGACATGGCTCATTAGAAATAACGCAGTAATTTCCTTTGTTGAGCAAAGTGTTGTTGCAGCCCTCTTCATTGTTCCCTTTTTTGAGGATAACAGGTGAAGGAGGCTTGTCTCAAGCTCCTAGAAGGGTTTGTTTTGAGTCCACTTCAGGATTTTAGCTCCAGATAGATATATTTGAAGGGTCCCAGACCAAGGATCAAATCCTACTGCCTCCACTTCTAGAAAATGCGTTTTCTAGGCTTGGGATGCTATTCATTCCTACTAGGAAATTTCACATATCTGTAGACAGAGTCTGCAAAGGGCCAGAAAGCCTCTTGATCTCACCCTTATTTAGAAGGTGACATATTCGGTAAATGCCCCTACAGTCCATCTCTAGCACAGACTTGTGATATTTCTGAAAAAGGAGCATCACATGGGATGGACTATGCACATCTTATGTTGGCCTTGGAGGAACAATTCCTGATGTATTGGCTTGATGAACACTTGGCTTATGATGAGGACTTGATCATTGATGATGTAATCAATGGAGGAGGGGAAGGACTACAGCTTTCACCCTATCATTTGCTTGAGGAAAAGCAACATTTTGGAGGGGAGGACTGTAATATTCCTACTGAACCTGAGCTAAGAGGAATATGCATTTTTGTTTTACTTTCTGTTGCATGAATAAATGAATAAAGGAGGACATGTAAAACTCCTAAAAAGAATGAATAAATCAATGCCCATATGAACAAGGATAAATCAGGGACATTTAAATAAATCACTTGCAGGTGTGAAAGGGGTTTAAGCTGTGAGACTGGGTCAACCTTGACCAAATCTACAGCGCTGTCTAGATTTAATGTACCTCATAAAGGGACAACGTAGTTCTAGAAGGAGGCCCCTCATGTGAAAGGAGCTAACTCATCAAGGTGGTTTAGGGTTTGCAAAGGATTTCATCTTATAAAAGGAAGGGGAAGGCAGGAAGAGAAGGTTGTTGATTGATTATATTTTTGGATATCTTGTTTGGCTAGACAAATACTATTCTCCGTTGTTTAGTGGAGAATTGTGCCGCTTAGCACTTGGGATTCCTATGCAGGGATTTCACCTCTTCCATTGAGGATTATTGGAGGAGTATTTGATGATTTGATCCACTATTAGGATTTGGGCCAAGCTCTACTTCCAACTACAACGCAGTTCCAGTGAGGGTTTGTTTGCTTTTGTAGGCTGCAGTAAGTGGAACTCTAGATCTGTAGATATCTAGCTTGTATTGGAGCCTCTTATCATGGAGTGTGTCTTTTAACCTCCAGGAAGAGTGAATCCATTGTTTGAGCTTCAGATTTGTATTTTAGCATCAAGCCATTATTGTTATTCAAGCTACAATGCATTTTTCATTAAGGAACTACATTATTTTCAGTAGAGGGTTTGCAGGGTGTTTTGACCCCATTTTTGATGAGAGATCTCTGGTGCTGGGCTTTTCCTTTCACGTTGGTGATCCATGGATTAGCTTGTTGATCCATGTTCTGTTTAGATCTGATCTATTTCAATGTAAAATCATCTTCAGAAATTTCTAAATAATATTGTAGATCTGCAACTTAAAACTCAGATCTACTCTTTGTAACTCATGTTTTGGTCAAAACCCCAAGGGGATATTGTAAATAAGACTTTCTAGTTTCCAGATCTGAAATGGATCTAATGTTTTGTCCACAGATATTTCCTAGTTCTAATATGTAATGTTCAGCTGCTACAGCTCCTTAAAATAACGTTGTTGAGCCATTTTACAGTTTATACATGTGTTGCAGCCTCCTTTTCTGAAGATTTCTTGCTCTCTTGTCTCTTGTATTCTACTCTATATTGAAAGAGCTTCATTGTAATTCTGATTTTCTATTGTATAATCATAAATTGATCTCATTTGATGGCCTTCTACTCATGCTTCCCAAGACTGCGTTATTTCTGAAGCAGTTTGTTGTGCATAGCTGCAACCCCTCTTGTAGGGTGTTTTTCAGCTAGACTAAGTGGTGGGAGATCTGTTTACCACACCTAGTTTGAATTTTTTTTGCTCCCCTTTTGGATCTAGACCCCATATTTTCTTATCTAAGGGATCCAAGGGCTATAAAATCATTTATGTGCATCAATCTCCCAGGAGTGCGTTATTTCAGTAGGCTTGTTGTGCAATCCCTATTTTGGGAGATTACAATATTACTTGAGAATAAGTCATCAAAATCAAACCAAATACATAAGATCATCATGCTATATTTATGGATAAAATGAGGAGCTGGAAACCATAAGAGGCTTCTAGAAACCCTAATTCTGTCATAAATGTCATAAATGTGCTTAATGACCATGAAAGGCCCAAGAAACATAGTAGATAAGATAATAAATGAAAAATATCAAAATATAAATCCTCAATAAAATTTGCAATTATTTTTCCAAGAAAATATTAAAAACCATTTTTCCATTAATCAGTGTCCTTTGTTGACTTTTTGGCAAAGACAGTCTATTTGCGGAGTGCCACTTTTGCAGAAAATAGGTTGTTTTGCAACCAAGTGTTGGACCACTTCCCGATGTCAGATTTGGCTCTGTGATAGCTTTTTGGAAAGCTTGAAGAGTATAATTTCCAAAACGGCTTGTGGTTTCCTGATCCATCTCGTGTAACCCTATATAAAATTAAAAACCCTCAGACTGTATTTTGCAAAACGCTAGGCCTAAAACATGGGCAGAAAGGTGATTTTTTAGGTGTTTTTTGACCTTCTGAGGGGTCAAGATAGCTCCAAATATTCTGAAATTTTGTATGGATGATGTGTAGGTCATGAAAAATCCAAAAATTTCAATTTTTCTTCCTGAAGATGCCGCATATGTTTGTAGAGCGCCAGTGGCGCTGCGCAAACTAGGCCAAAATTTCTCAAAAATCAAAATCTTCTCCAAAATCCTTCAAAATTGGTGGAGACCCTCCTTATATGTTTTTAGATAATTGCTGAGAAGCCTCAGCCAAAATTCCAAGGCTGTTATGCTCATTTTCCCTTTTTATGTTTTTTAACTTAAGGAGAGCCTCCTTGAGTTTGGCAGTAGAAAACCTACCCTTCTTTGCATAATGTTTGGTCACCTTCTTTTAGAGAGCAAGGTCTCTCTTGATCTTCTTGAAGTAATTATGCTCATTCTTATAATACTGAATGATGCACTGGGCTGTTTCAAAATCTTTCTCCCATTCCTTGATTTTTGCATCTTTCTCTAGGAGTAGCATTTTAGTGGTCATCTCCTCATCCTCATTATCATTATCTAAGTCAATAAGCTCAGGCCCTTGAGTAGTTTTCTTTATCCTTTTACTCCTCCTCACTTTTACCTACTACTCAATATTTTCCATCTTTTCCTTGCCCTTGTCCACTGTTTTGATAGCTTGAGAAGAGGTGGTCCTTTGCCTTTTTGAGGCAGCAAACACATCTCTTTGTCCTCTGTAGTATGTGCATGTGTGAGGTGTGATGATGGTGGTTTTGACTATGTTTCCATCACTGTTTTGACCCTCATCACTGCCATCATCCTCATCTTGGCTTTGTTCTTTACTAAGGTTCTCTCCTTGGTCATCTAGAAACTAATAAGTTTCATGATAGTCATGGTAGCTCTCATGATTGTCATGAATATTTCCTTGGCTGTCTTGTGCATTTTGTTGATTGCTTTCCTCATCTTGCTTCTCTTCCCTATTGTCTCCATCATCTCCATTGTGATCTGTTTGTTCATTATGTTCACTGCCCTGTGTTTCATCATTGTTTCCTTCATCACTTCCCATATCCTCTGCCTCTTCTTCATACATTTCTGTGTTTGCTTCACTAACTTCTTCATCATCACCCTGATCTCTATGTGATCCTTGATTTCCACTCCCTGCCTCACCTGATGCATCAAGAGAAGGGGAGGACGAGATGTGCGCCTATGGTGAGGGCACTTGTGCAGATGATGATCACAGATTGATTTGATGAGGATGCTGTGGGTTTGAGAAGAACTCATTTTTTATGAAAACATCCCAAGGTACACCCTGCTACTCTAGCTGATGTACAACCACCATCTTGATCAAAGAATGGTGGAACAAGCTATACATTTGTTGGGGGTAACTCCTCCTTTGGAAAATAGAACACATTTTCATAACACTCCTGTAGATATAATAGGGTAGGTCAAGTGCCTTAACCCTTGTGAAATGTGAAAGGAGTCTAAGATGATAGGTATAGACCCTGGAGTACCTCCCCTCACAGGTGAAGTATTTCATGATAGCCAACATCAAGGGTGCATACTTGTGCTTGAGATATGAGAAAGGAAAAATTGTGATACTACCTTCTCTATACCTCCTTTTGATAAATGGTAAAAATAAATATCTTTCTAGCTTACCATTCTTGAACCATTTCTCACCCACTGAAGGGATACCAGTGGCTTCAGATATGGACACTGCTGAAATCTCAAATTTTTCCCCTACAAGGTATGAATGTTTGCTATGAAAATTAAGGATGAGGAGCCTTGTAAGCTCAGGATTTCTCTTCACCTACTTGACTCTTTCATAGAACTAAAAGCACCATGTGTTTTGAAAGCAAGACAAGATCCTAGGAGAGGATGTGATAGCTACTGTACTTTGGGGTTCCAACCTATTAACTTTCCCTCCCTTGTGCTTTGTTTTTGAAGGCCTTTGATCTCCTTGACTACCACTATTGTTTTCCATCTCTAAAATGGTGATGGGAGACACTGATTTAAAAATTGAGGTTTAGTGAAAAAACCAAGTGAGGAATGAAGATGAGGTCAACTTTAGCTAGGAGATGAATTTTTAGATTTTGAGTGGTTTTTGCAGCTTTAGGAGTTGAATCATGAATATAGTGACAGCCTTAATTCCCCCCACACCCCTGCTATCAAATTAGGTTTTAAGAATGCCAATGTTCCTTTTGTTTTGACCTAGGGTTTCACCCTCCTAGGGTTTTTACTTCAACCACTAAAAACAAGATTATTTTGCAAATTTGATTTGGGGAATCAAGAGGAAATGTCACTTACCACTTTCCTCAATTCTCTTCAGTCTTGGAGGCACCTTAAAGGATGAATTTATGCACCAGGGGTCTTTCTGGCACCTTTGGCACCTTTCTAGACTTTACGCAGCACCTCTTCCCGAGCTGTCGGGTCGGGCGGTTTTCGCAGCACCTGAGATCTTGAACGGCAGTTAGCACAGTGCTGGGCTATCTACATGCCTTCTGGGTGAGTCGGGCTATCTTTTTGTGCAGCGCCCGGAGGAAAAAGGCACCCCCTGCACATTGGTCGGGCGAGCTGGGCGGGTCAGGCCGCTTGTTTTGCGTAATGCCTGGACAGAATGAGCTGAAGTGTCAGGCCAGAGGCAGAGTTTGCTAGTTTTTGAGAAAACTGGGTCGATGTTTGTGCAGCGCCGAAGACTGTTTTGCGTAGCACTGTGCAAAAATGAACGGGGAGGATGGAATTTTGCGGAGCGTCAGCTCCCTTTTTTCGCAGCGCCTAGGTTTTGCGCAGCGGCTGAACAATTTGCCCAGAACGGCCCAGAAACCCTTAATTTTCTCTTTGGAGCTCCTTCCTTCCTTGCCAAGTGCAGGAATGAGAAAATCAATGAATTCAAAAAACTTTATGCTTTTGAAAATGATAAATCAAACCACAAAACCCACTTTTACTATGTCCTGGTCCTTTTTTATTTGTCTCATAACTTTTATCTTTTGGAGGGTTTTGAGAAACTTCCTCAAGGCACTTTTTCTCTTTCTTGTGGTGTTGATTTACTGATGTATTTTTCACCCTTCTTCTTTCTGATAACTTGGGTACCGACCCATTTTT
Organism: Pinus albicaulis; assembly: GCA_034641835.2. Taxonomy (NCBI): domain Eukaryota; kingdom Viridiplantae; phylum Streptophyta; class Pinopsida; order Pinales; family Pinaceae; genus Pinus; species Pinus albicaulis. Next base: position 1,272,229,956 of record CM076570.1, read on the forward strand.
CCTGGGCATGCTTTTGTCATAACAACGCCTGCCTTTAACCTTCTTGGTATTCGTTGACTGTTGGTGACCTGAAGACTATTTCTTCTCATCTTTTCCTGTTTCTTAAGGTAGTAATAGGTTTGCTTTTCCAATAGTAAAAACAAACCATACTATGCCATGGGTTTGACTTGGGAATTTTCAGAGACTCAACATTATTCTTGCCTTCTCTTATTCATTTTTCGGACCTCTAATTTGCATTTGGGAGACTAGCCCTTTAAACTAATTATTCTTTTCCATTTCTCTGTTTAGTGCAGGTGAAATAGTGTTTTTTTTGGAAAAACCCTAGAGAGGTAGCTTAAAATTCTCTGGTATCCATCTGTTGTGATGAAGGAGGCTCTATCATATTTTGATCATTTTATCATTTTTTCCAAATTCTTGGGTTTGAGGGCTGCTCAGAAAAAGATAAAAAGCGTTATCTTCTAAGTTATTAAAAACCTATCAAAACTCTTTTATCATTTCTAAAAAACCTTCAAATGTGCACTGATGGAGTTAGGTAACCTTTGCCCTTGAAACCCTAGCATTTATTCCTTGTTTGGCCAAAAAAATCTACCAACCCTAATCTTCCTAAAACATATGCTTGCTTTTTATTGATGATATTCCTGTGATGATTTTTCCTTCTTTTACCTTACCTCATATCTGATATGTTGGCCCTTTTTGGTCTTCCCGGCAGAAAAGTGAGCAAGGGGCAGCTGTCCCCTTACCAGATTTATGCTTCAGATCGAAGACCTTCCTTTAAATGACCTCTTTATTAGTTTTGGACCAAGTTACTTGTCTCTTTCCTTTTTTGAAAGCAGTCTCCTGGTAGGTATTAAGCAGAGATTTGAAGGGTACCAAATCCACCCTAAGACTCATAAAACCCTAGGTGTCCTAGTGGAGGCTCTCTGGGATTTGGATTTTGGACTGAAACCTAGAACTTGGGCTCTATCAAGTGTGAGACAAAGTTTTTGATAAACTACTATATTGAAGATTCAAAAAAAAACTTTATCTGTCTAAAGAATCTGAAAGTAGTTTGAGATCATTCATGCTTGGGGTGTTTTTGGAAGGACAAAAAAGTTGCTTTGATAAGTGATCTTTAGTTGGCTGGGGGAGGGTTGTAGGTGAAAGCAAAAATAAAGTTTTTTAGGCTAAATTTGACAAAGCATGATGAATAATGAATGGCATGAGCTCATGATGGGTCTTCTGGGTGTAGTGAGCTAACCTTGACACGATAGGATGATAAGATAGTGAAAATTTTATCCTAAGGATAGTGAAGGCGGTGAGATTTCTAGAACTCACAATGTTTATGAACTTTGTTTCTAGAAATATAGGATAAGTATTTAGTCATCCATTCAAACCAAAAAATTACTAATCACTAACAAATTGATTGCGGGTTGGTTTGATAGGTGGGGTTGGGATTTGAACAGAAACAAAGGTTTTAATTATAAAGTGGGGCTCGGGGATATTAAAGTGGAGGTGTAAATGAAAAGAGGGGGGGGACGATTAAAGTGGAGGCATTAATATGAGTGTGAGTCGGATTTTTAACATAATAGGGGTTGGGTGATTAAAATAAATAGGGTTTACTTAAAGTGGGACCCAGGGTTAGCATGGTGGGGGAAGGATATAAATAAGAGGGGAAAGAGTATAAGGTTGGGGGAATGGAACTATTTTTCGGAGGGGAGGGGGTTTAAAATAATATCTGGGTAAGGTATTTAAATGTGGAGGCCCAATATTATTTTAATTAAAAACATTGTAAAAAATGGGTTTTTTCTTTACATGTTTTTAATGGAAAAGGGGAATTAGTAAAGGGGAAGGGATATTAGTAATGGGAATGGGGTTTTAGCTAGGTAAAGGGGTTCAGGAAGGGGAAAAGATTATATATATGTGGGTTTAGGGGTTAAAATGGGATTTCAGAGCATGGGAGTGCCAGAAATAGGTAAAATGAAACGTAATGGAGAGGGTAAATGAAAAATAATGAAGGTAGTGAGATTTGGCTTACCATCACACTTAATCAGAAAAAAATTCCTCTTTTAACTGAATCAAAGGGTAGATGGACTTATTTGACCCCTTTTTCACCCATAATCTCCTTTCCTTTTTGAAAATAAATCATAGTCATGGAATATTATTTTCAGCATGAAAAATATAAGGAATAGGCAGTCATCTGGTGATACTGTAAAAATACAGGAGTCTACTAGTGGCTCCAACTAGGGAGGTTAGCTCCCTTAGGAGGTGTAAAGAACTTTGTAGACCAGTAGCCTGATTTATTTTTCTAATTCCCACCCTGTGATCTTGATCTGATGCAACTCTTGTGACCGTGACCTTCAAAAAATGAAATCCATACTTACTGGAAACTGAGGTCTAAAACACACTGGATCTTGAGCTTGAACAAACAACCTGAAATTGAAAACTTTGAAACATGCTCAAGTATAAAGAGCTCTTTTTCATACCTACCTACCCTAGTCTAACTTGGAGGTATATATTTACTAAGTAAACTCCCTTCTCCAATGCAACCAATCAAGTAAATGACTACATGATTGATTCTTGTTCAGCCTTTTGAGTATGCTGAAAAAACAAAAAGGCCACTCCCATTTTACCTGCCTTTGAATAGAAATGCTCAAATTTTTCTTTAAAATATGCAACAAACCATTCCTATCATACCATACTCCTTCTTCAGATGTTTATAAGAAACCAACAAAAGGATCTTGGAACAATCCCTGGCCCTGAGGATTTAAATAACAAAGTTCATCTAGGGCTGCTCCTTGTTCAACTTTGACATGCTCAAGATCCTTCTGAAAGATAATATCTACACATTCTTCGTGGTCATCTAACATGGCATCCTCATAATATACTACTATTTTTTCCTTAAGCAAACCTGATATGTTTTGATTGAGTTGGTTGAATTCTATTTGAAGGCCATCATTTTGATGAGTAGGAGGACTATCTAGTAATAGTCCTTCTTGAGAAGGTAGTACAACATCAGTATCAATATGTTCTTTTGTTTCTTCATGAGGAAATGCTTTAGTACCTAAATCAACAGTAGAACAAATAGAAATAATTTCTTCATTATATAAAAATCTAGAGGCTGGTTGCATGCTTAGAATCTAATTGATTTCTTCTTTGGTTAAAGGAGGAGGCAATCTTTGTTGTCTTTGGATAGAACCATAATTGTTCTCTTTCTCTTGTGAAGATTGATCGTAAGGTTGAATGTCTTCTTGAGCCTCACACAAAAGAGCAGATGAATCATCATTTGTCGCTTCAGAGGGATCTTGTGGATCTTCTTTCATTTCCTGATTTCTTTCATTCTAAACCAACTTTTCTTGGTTGTCATGATAGTTAACTTGAGCATGAAATTCATGAATTGCTTCCAATAGATCCTCAGGATGCCAATTTCCCAAATATTTATCAATATTTACAAGCTATTGTATGAGGTCTTCAGACCGATCACAACAATTTTTAGCTGACGATAAAGATGGAGAATTTTATTTATAATTCTCATAAAATACCTTGTGGAAATCCTTTAAAGAAAACAAAATACCAGGGTTTAGATCTTCATATGATTCCCTTGCTTTTCCTTCTAAGTTAGCATGAAAATATTCATGAGGAAATACTCATGCCATTCAACCTTCAACCTCCATGAGTGTATATGAAATTTAATGAGATGTAACCAGGGGTCATCAACCTTTCCATCCTGAAAAATAGGAAGATTTATGTCCCAATTTACCTGAGGCATTTTGTGTGGGAATCCAGGAATGTGATCTGTGTTCATTGGAGCATACCTTCGTTGTATTCTTGGATCCATCTTTTTGATCAATCAGAGAAAGGGGTCACTGTATCTTCACATCCAATCTGGATTCTTCTACCAGTGGAGTCTTTAGGTCAACTAGAAACTATGGAGTCGCTGGGTGGATGATTTCAACTTTCTTGAGGTTTGCTATTGTCCACCATTAGCAACCAAATACCAATCTTGGCTAATACTTGAATCATCTAATTTTTGAGTGGGGTTTCTAGGTTCTGAAGAAATATTAAGCTTTTTCTATTACTCAGTCCCCAATGTGGTCGCCATTATGTTAGCTCCCTGTAATTTGTAAGATTGGCAAGAACAAGTAGTAGAGAACAACATCAAACCACTTTGGAGTCCAGGACCTAGCCTTCCTGGGCTCAGAGAGGGCTCTCTCTGTATTTATGATTGACTGATTTAGCTTTATGATTATATTTTCTGATTTTAGGCTAGTTATAATGATTGCGGTTGTTTGTTTGATTGTTTTTTTGGTTGGATAGATAGAATGTCGGAAGATTAATTCATTGGGCTATGGAGTCATAAAAGGGATAAATTGTACATCAAATTTTCATGGGTTTTCTCAGGGTAAGCTAACTATCCAAAATGGATCATAGTGGCAGTGTTAATATGAGATGGTAGTGAGTTCAGTAAAGCTAAAGAAAGTTAAGAATTATTTAACTATACTTCAACATAAATGCAGAGCAAATAGCCTGTGATTTCTGCATTTGGGTATTTAGAGGAAAACATTTAAGATAACAGTTCAGTGGGGATAAAGAGCACTTAAGAATTCTTTAACTCAACTTCACAAGAAAAACCTCAAGATAATAGTTTCAACAAAACTAAAGAGAAGTTAAGAATTATTTAGTTAAGCTTCAAAAAGAAAAATTTAAGATAACGGTTGGGTAAATCTAAAGAGCAGTTAAGAATTCTTTAGTTATACTTGCAGAGGAAAACATTGAGATAACAGTAATAGACAAAATTAAGGTGCTCATGCAGCATATCTTAATCTAAAATTTATGTTCTGTTATCAGGGAGATTGATGTACAGTATGGAAAAAAAAAGGAAAACAATTAACATAAAAGGGATAACATCACCATTAACACAGCTCAAGGATCCTATGAATGTGCTTGTATTATTGATTTCCAGCTCAAAAACTGTTAGAGTTCTCCAATACAATAATATTTGCAACACAGAGTCTAAACAAAGTCCAACCAACACTGATAATGAAAATACATGCAGTATTTAACTGCAACTGAGGTGGTTGCCCTAATCTAGGGTGAAAAACTATATTTACTACAGAGTAAATGAAATTTTGACAATTGTGACCATGCAAAGCCCAAGACAAAAATATCTCTGACAAACCTACTGTAATAATAACTTTCAACTTAACTCCTGAGCTAACATTAAAATATCTTTGACTAACTGTCTGAAAATTAACTTTTATAATAACTTCTGAACTAGTGCTAAAACATTTTTTACTGTAATATTAACTCTGGTAGCTTACATTAAATCAAAATTAAGCTGGAGGTGGCCAACATGGTTGAGAAGAGGCAAATGCTGAGTGGTCGTGACATCTGGCTTTGTCTTTCTCGTTGATTTGTTCTCTTATTTGTCTTTTAACTTTAACCTGTCTTTATCTGTATATCTCTTTACTGCCTTTGATATCACTGTAATTTCTTCTTTTACCTTTAATATTCCTTTTCCTTAACTTCGTCCTCTAACTGTGTCTTTTACCTGTTTTTACCTTTACCCTGACTGCTCCTTCTCCTGTTTTTATGTGTTCTTCTCCTCATAATCCTATATTGCGAAAAAACATTCGAATCCATACCCTATGAGTCTTGGAGGAGGCAGATAGGTGGGGAATGAGAAAAAATCATGTAGTTCGTTGGATCAGATGGGAGAGATCAGATGACTTTCGGAGTTTCAGGTGGATGGTAAGAGGTGGGACCGGTCAGTCTAATGGAAAGGTGGTCTGTGGTTTTAGTTGGAGGGTATGCGGTGAGGTGTGGGGATGATGTGTGGTAGATGGGAGGGGTTGCAAAACTGCCCATTTTGCAACCCCCCGACAGTTCTAAATAACGGGCAGCTGGGGGTGCAAAAAGTATTAGGGGCCGTTGAATCAGGGGGTGGAGATCGGACGGTGGTCGGGCGTGGATTGATTGTGGGTTGGTTCGATAGGTGGGGTCACGATTTGAACAGAAAAAAAAGGTTTTAAAAATAAAATGGGGCCCAGGGATATTAAAGTAGAGCGGTAAATGAAAAGCGGGGGGGAAGGTTTAAAGCGGAGGCGTTAATATGAGTGTGAGTTGGGTTTTTAACATAATAGGGGTCAGGTGATTAAAATAAACAGGGTTTATTTAAAGTGGGACCTAGGGTTAGCATGGTGGGGTAAGGATATAAATAAGCGGGGAAAGAGTATAAGGTGGGGGGAATGGAATTATTTTTCGGAGGGGAGGGGGTTAAAATAATATCGGGGTAAGGTATTTAAATGTGGAGGCCCAATATTATTTTAATTAAAAACATTGTAAAAAATGGGTTTTTTTTTACATGTTTCAAACGGAAAAGGGAAATTAGTAAAGGGAAAGGGATATTAGTAATGGGAATGGGGTTTTAGCTAGGTAGAGGGGTTCAAGAAGGGGAAAATATTATCTATATGTGGGTTTAGGGGTTAAAATGGGATTTCAAAACATGGAAGTGTTAGAAATAGTTAAAATGAAAGGTAATGGAGAGGGTAAATGAAAAATAATGAAGGTAGTGAGATTTGGCTTAACATCACACTTAATCAGAAAAATTTTCCACTTTTAACTAAATCAAAGGGTATATGGACTTATTTGACCCCTTTGTAACCCAGAATCTCCTTTCCTTTCTGAAAATAAATGATAGTCATGGAATATTATTTTCCGCATGAAAAATATAAGGAATAGGAAGTCATCTAGTGATATTGTAAAAATACAGGAGTCTAACACATATATCCTATATCTGATAGTGAGTGGGTATCTCCTCTTTTCATAGTCCCAAAAGAAGAATGGGACGTGGAAAATTTGTGTTGATTATCAAGAACTTAACAAAGCCACCAAGAAAGATCATTTCCCTTTGCCCTTTATAGACCAAGTCCTGGATGACCTTGCAGGGAAAATTTTCTTTTCCTTCTTAGATGGGTTCAGTGGGTACAATCAAATTCAAATCAGCCTTGAAGACCAGGATAATACAAATTTCACCTATCCTTGGGGTACATTTTCTTTTAGAGTCCTACCCTTTGGGTTATGAAATGCCCCAGCCACCTTCTAGAGACTTGTCCTAAGCATATTTTCTTAGTTACTCCATGATTCTGTCGAAATTTACATAGATGATTTCACACCATATGGGGATGAATTTCAGGAAGCTCTCTCCAATTTCAGTAAAGTAATAAGAAGGTGCATTGAGATGCATCTCTCCATGAGCCCAGAAAAATGTGAATTCCTAAAGAAAGCAAGGGTTGTATTAGGACACTCCATATCCCAAGCTGAAATACAGGTAGACCCAAACAAAATCAATATCATCAAAAGGGTACCTTCTCCTAAAAATCAAAAAGATGTTAGGAGTTTCTTAGGCTTAGCTAGTTACTATAGAAGGTTCATCAAATATTTTAGCAAGATGGCTTCACCATTATTTGGGTTATTGGCCAAAGATCCTGAGTTTATTTGGTTTGGTCCTTGTCGAGAGGCTTTTGAGCTCATTAAGAAGTAGTTAACTACTACGCCCATCCTCTGAGGTCCAAAGTGGACTCTGCCTTTCCACATCCACACTGATGCATCTGACAAAGCCATAGGGCAGCATTAGGACAATTAGAGTAAAAAATCCATTATGCCATTTATTTCATCAGCAAGAATTTGTCCAAAGTGGAGCTGAATTATATTGTTACTGAGAAGGAGATGTTGGCCATTGTCCATGAATTGAAAAAATTCAGGCATTATGTCACTAGATATCATACCTTTGTTCACACTAACCATGCAGCCATCAAGTATTTAATGAACAAAATGAATGTTAATGCTAGAATAATTAGATGGTTGTTACTTTTGCAACAATTTGATTTGATTATTGTTGATAAACCTGGAAAGGAAAATGTCGTTGCAGATTTTTTGTCCAGGTAGTTCTCCCTGTAGGTGACAAAGGAATGGTGGATGACCAGCTTCCAGATGAACACCTCTTTGCCATATCAGTACTCTCACCATAGTTTGCTGATATACCCAACTACTTGGTTGCTAGAAGACTCGCTCCTAATCTTTCATTCATGGAGAAGAGCAGAATCATCAGAAAAATCGCCCCTTTCACATGGATTGGCGAGAATCTCTTCAAGCTAGGCCCTGATAAAATCCTAAGAATATGTGTGAGGGAGGAAGAAATTTTTTATATCCTCTTTGAATGTCATGACATCCCATGTGGAGGCCACTTTGTTTCAAAGAGAACTACTTACAAAGTGTTGCAAGCAGGATACTATTGGCCTACCCTTCATCAAGATTCCAAAAGATACACCAGCAGGTGTGACCAGTGCCAAAGGATGGGGAAACCCACACAAAGAGATGAAATTCCTGTACACCCTCAGGTGGCTCTGGATCCATTTGATAAGTGGGGCATGGAATTTTTTGGACCTATCGATCCACCATCCAGAAAAAAGAAGTATATCATAGGCTGCACTAATTACCTGAAAAAGTGGGTTGAAGAAAAAGTAGTGAAGGTAGTAACTGAGGAGAATGTAACAGAATTTTTAAGGGAGAATGTGTTTTACAAATTTGGATATCCCAGAGAAATAGTCACTCATCAGGGATCACACTTTACCTCTCACCTCATTGAGAATCTTTTGAGAAAGCATAAGATTAAGCATAGAACTTCTATTGCCTATCACCCTCAGGCGAATGGCCAAGTATAAGTAACTAACAAATAGTTAGAGAGCATCCTCACCAAGGTTGTGAGCAGCACTAGAAAAGATTGGGCATATAGATTTGTAGAAGCTACTTGGGCCTACAACACTACTTGGAAGAAAACAATAGGATTCACTTCTTATGAACTAGTCTATTGTAAGAAAGCTCTACTTTCAGTTGAGTTTGAATTCAATACTTTAAGAATGGCAGCTAAATTAAATCTAGATCTAAAAAATGGCCAGAAAGAGAGGTTGTTGCTATTAAATGGATTGGAGGAGTTCAGAATGCAAGCACTTCTTCACACATAGATAGTTCAGTTGCAAATGAAGGTATGGAATGACAAGAAAATCAAAGAAAATACCTTCCAAGAAGGAGATTAAGCATTGTTGTATGATTCAAGGTTTAAAGAATACAAAGGAAAGATGATGACAAGATGGTTGGGACCTTACATAGTGGAGAAATTATTTGATAATGACGCAGTTCAAATCAAGACCATAGATGAGGAAGGGATCCCCTTGCTTGTCAATGGTCACAGAATTAAATCTACAAGAAGCCTTTTTCAAGGGAAATATTCATCAATTCAATAAGAAGAGAGGTGTATGTGATGGGAAACTCCATAGTTTCCCACACCTCCTGAAAGAAAAAAGAAAAAGAAAAAATAATAAGTTTGTGGGTTTAAAACCTCAATGGAGGCAGCTTAGTTGCTCAATATATCTATATCTATATATATATATATATATATATATATATATATATATATATATATATATATATATATATATATATATATATATATATATATATATATATCCATGGGTGAAAACCTCTCTGAGGCTCCCAAGGCAAGTTTGTGGGTTGAAAACCTCCATGGAGGCAGCCCACTTTCTTTCAAAAAAAAATAAAAAAGAACAAAACCAAAAAAATGCATCTGCATCACTGTGTTTTTCTGTGTTTGTTGTTTTGCAGGTTGTTAATGGTTTTTGGAAAACACAGGGAAGAATTCATCTTCTTTTCCCTTCTTCTATCTTTTCGTCTATCCCATAATTCACTCCATTCATCTTCATAACTTCCTCCATCAGGTCCATACACCACACTCCTCCATTCCTGAGCACAATGTAGCAAGAGAAGCTGCACACAAAAAAACTGCTGCAAACATCAGGAAGTTCGTTAAAAAAAAAATTTGTTCATGGACTTCCAAGAAGAACAACAAGGGTAGCTTCATAACAAACTACAGGAGAACAAGAATACCACCCATGACATCTCAAACACCCCATGTGACACCCACAGTAGAGAGAAACAACAGACAAAGATTAGTAGCTCATTCATGAAGCTACTCCTTCAGCAAGCTAGTCACTTAGAAAATAGGAATATGGTGAAGAACGCAACATCTAAAAAGGCTTGTGTCAAACCTTCATCTTCTAAAATAGCCCTCGAAACAACAGGTAAAATCAGGTATAAGCTCTCACCCCTTGCTACACATTCATGATATCCAGAAATGATTAATTTTCAGAATTAGAGTTTAAGGAACAGAAAGGTGGCCAGTTAACTGGGCCACCACCGTGAGGTATGGATAGAATAAAACTAGGAGTACACGCCACTTGGGCATTCAAAAGAAAAAACTTTAAATTAGTGGAGCAAAGGAGAACATGGGGAGGAGAACGTGAAATCCATCCTGAATTAAAAGGGAGGAGGAACAAATTGTCTACGACAAAATTGGAGCTGAGTGGAGTTATATTGGCACACCAAATTTAGCTGCATCATCTAATAAAAGGAGATGTCATCTGATCCAAACCAGTGAATTGACAATTTTTAAAGGGAGAGGACTGATGGAAGCATGCAATGCTTGAAGAAGAAGAAGAAGAGCCAGAAAGAAGAAGAGGAAGAACCAGAAGAAACAAGAAGAACCAGAAGAAGAGGAGGAAGAACCAAAAGAAGAAGAGAGAGAGACAAAGGGCCAAATAAAAATAGAAGAGATGGCTATAGAATTCATTGAGATAATAGAAAGTGGGCGAGACACAGACTCACAGCCCAATGTCACATCCCCTCACTAAAAAACGATAACTGCCACCATGGCTCCTCTGTGTGCAAAAAGAAAAAAGTAGGCCTTTAGGTATTCCAAAGCTGACAAGAATCAGAGAGAGCTAGAGACTTCTCCCATAAGCCTGATCATCATTGAATAATCAGCAAGGGGGGAGGAAAGAATCTGTTGTATCTTAAGAAACAATCCCTTGGTTGTGGTAAGGAATCGGTGCTCAAGACATATATATATATATATATATATATATATGTATATATATATATATATATGTATATATATATATATATATATATATATATATATACATATATATATATATATATACATATATATATATATATATATACATATATATATATATATATATATATATATATATATATATATATATATATATATATATATTTGTGTGTGTGTCTCACAGAAATATTATATCAAATGGTCTTTTCTTAATCACCTTCAAAGATTTATTATTAAACCCTCAAGAATCAGATGCAATAAATGATTCACAATGCCATTATTTGTTGATATTAAATGAAGTGATAAGAAGAACATGAAGGAATGAAAACCCAAATTGATATGCTAATAAACAAAATCTATCACTTTAAACTTCAGAAGAATTTTAAGACAATGGAATAGTTAAAATGAAGGAGCACCCATCAAGGATATTTAATTCCTATTCACATATGTAAAAAGAGACCCGCAACTTCATTACTTCATTTTATTCATAGAAATAAAATACAGAATGGAAACTGGAGAACATATCAATAACAACAGATGCAAGAATCTTGATCTTGATTCATTAATCATATGAAAATTGAGTACAAAATTTGCAGTAGTCCAAAGGTCCAAAACTCTGAACCTTTTCCTTTCTTCTTTTTCTCTTTAAATACGATGTAAAGCAATTTGTAACTGCTGAAAGTAATCCTAACTTCTCAAACTACTTAAAACTTCTTGAAATACCTATTACATATCATCGAAATGTCTTATTACAATTACATTCTCTTAACAGAGATAAAATAAAACTTAAATCCTAATCTATTTTCTGAATATGAATTGGTCCCATTGCTACTGTATTCTCTTGATTTGCTGACTTGTCTTTCTTTGAAGTTGAGGGATCCTTAGGTAGAACAATCATCTAGGCTCTACATTTCTTCCATATTTAAATGCTTATCTTAGGTGAGTTAATCAGCCTATGGTACTCTAGCCTAAAGGTAGTAATCCATTTGAATGATGGTCTCTCTGTAAATAAGGTCTTCACCAACCCTAATAGCTGAAAATGCCTCTGAAGAAAATTAATAACTGTCGCTCCTTTCAGAAAATGAGTCTTCTCATGAGTGTTATTCACCTTGATTTTTTCTAATATAAGTAGTGGTTCATAAGAATCCCATGATAAAATACTACCTCCAAAGCCCCAGCATGATGGCAATCCTACCATGGCTCTTTTGTCATACAAATTATCAAATTTGCTTACTTCTTCCTTAATATTTGTTAACTTATTCTCTATGGTCTTCCTACAATCATTTTTAACAATCAATTTTTTAATCTCTACAACATATAGAATCCTATCTTTAATCTCATTTTCTTCTAACTCTTGATCAGTCTTTGAATCAATGAAACCAATAAATTTTTTTTCCCAAATAGCTATGTTAATAGTCTTCTGCTTGTCTGCCATAACCTACTCCTCATAATCTCTAATAATGATTTTTCATTCTAATATAATAGTTAGAGATCCCCAAGATGTTTTCATTTCTTCAATGATATCATTCTAGATGATGTCCTTAGCTTGTATCAGAGATATATTTCCCTGCAATTTCTCCTTTAAACTCTTAATCTCGGCATCAGCTATTTTGCAATCTGTTATGTATTTATTAATTTTCCCATCCTTGGCTTGCATTATTTTTGTTACTGTATCCAGATCATTTTGTGCCCTTTTGAGATATCTCTCTTCCATCTTCAGTTCAGTATTCAATTTAGATATTTGTGCTGATGGATCATCATTGCCAGATGGAAAAATGATAGTGCAGGAATGAGAATCAATCTGATTCTGTAATGACAACATAGTTTCCTTCAACTTAGTAATTTCATATTCTTTCTGCACGAGTTGTTGAAGAAGGCTCTGTTTCTCACTTTCCACTTCTGCCACCTCTGTTGCCGTAGAATGCTCCCCTGTAGGTAACTTAAACTTTTTCTTCAACACAGAAATCTCTGATTCTGCACTTTGTAGCAACTTCTGCAAAGAAAACCTGTCATTTGGATCTACTCCAATCTTTACAATTATCTTCTTGAGTTCTTCATTCTATTTTGTTAAAGCCTTGGAGTTGGATTTCTCCAATTTTAGTTGCTTGATCACCTTCCCTAGCATGTTTTCAGTCTTAAGAGCCATTGCATTAGTTTTGGTCAAATCATTTACTATCATTTGACCTGTTTACATATGTAAATGTTTTTTATCAAGCAAAGGAAACTTTCTCACATCAACAGTTAAATTTACAGTATTGAAATTATTCGATGGCCCTATAGTCATATTAGAGGGATGAGAAAGAGCAATCTTAAACTGATATTTTTCAAGATCCATGGTAGTCAGCAATCTTATTTGATCTAGAGTTATTTGATACTCAGCCTATGCCTCCATGCTAGCCTTCATCCTTTGATTTCATTCAGCAATCTGAGAAAACACTTGTTTAATCAAAGGTACTTGCTAGATTTCTCATATATGATAGGAGTTTGTATATTCGAGCCAACAAAACCTGCAAAACCCTTATTTGCTAGATTCTCTATGTCAAATATTCTTTCATGAACAAATGTTGAATAACCATTTTCAATTATCCTATTTGTAATCAGTTTATGGGGGTTATAAGCTCACTTATCTCCTAACAACAAGTGCATTCCATCTAACATCATATTAACTTCATCAACTGCTTGTCTCATGTTGACTATAAGAGGACCCACAGACAATGGTAGCTTAAGCATATGACCCTTTTTCATAGGTAAAAAATGTATTTGGTCAACATTTAAACTCTTCCTAATGAACTATAAAGAAAATAATCTTATAGGCACAAATATAGGAAGCCTATATGGTTGTACCCCAACCCCATAAAGTCTAATTTCTGAATAATATTCATAAACATACCAATCTCCAAACCTAGAATTTTTTCCCAATTGTAGGAACTCTTGAGCCTTTGGCAGGAAGCATGGGCGAGAAATCCCATTCATAATTTTATATGTAGTAGACATAAAATGATTTTCAAAATCAAGCAGACCCTCCTCATTATGTTCCTCTCTTACTACATCAGTACAAAACACTACTGATTGCCTCTTGTTATTTACATCCATGAAATTTAACCCCAAATGCAAGAATTCTTCCACATTTTGATATAAAAAGAGGTAAATGATAAGGGAGTGGAACCTGAATGACCTAGTAAGTGAGAAACTCATGAGTTGAGTATTGACAACTTCTTGCCAATATGAAGGAATATCCAGCACTACCTTTGGCTTCATCAACAATGAAAACATTCCCAGAACTAATTTGTCAATTATGTTGTCATCTTCTTTTCCCAAAATCTTTGAAATACACCTCAGCACCGGTCGAACTTCTGCGTCAAAAACTTCCATGGAGAATTATTTCCTGTCAAGTACAAACTGCGTCATATCTGGCTTCAGGAAAAAGACAAATTGATTGAATTCTTGACGTGCAGGACTATCATAATGTGCTATCAATGACTTGTCAGTGAATTGAACATATGATTATGACTCTGGGTAACATAGGGTTTGACGAATTAACAAGGGTGAGACTTCTAAGACATTTTCTCCTAGACAATTCATTACAAAGCATTTGCCAGGGTACATAACGGACACTAGCCAGTGCACAAACTCAGGAAAAAGGTGTGTTCTTTGAATACATGCAGACAATACATCAGTTTTGGCCATGGAGGAGAAAATTATACATGCTTTGTCATTCAAACAGACCTCTTGATAGAATTGGAGGTGATCTAAAGAGCACACAGTGTCTCGAATATCCTTCTCAGTGTCCATGAGAAGAATGTGGATGGATGAGCCAGAAAGAGATGAATGCTTAGCCATAATTCTTCTTAGGCTGGTGAACAATGACAAGGTGGCAGACAACAATGGAAGACACAGGTGCAGTCAAATTGACAAGTACAGAGAAACAACAATAGCCTTGCGAAAAGAGGAACCAATTTTAAATAGGTGGTGCGGGGCTTATGAATTAAATGTTGAGTTGACGTGCCAAAAGAGCGTTAAACGGTACCATAACGTGGCTGATAGTTGTCACCAACTAGCAGCTTACGTCACTGCTGGAGGCCTCAAAGGTATGAAAAGATCCTAGGGGTCATGCCCCTGCAGTTAATCCTGACCGCAAATCTTGATCGGCCCCGCAGTTAATGGGGTCAACTGCAGAGGCACCCTCCCCATTAACCAGTGTGTTGAATGTGCCCATAGGTTGCCGCTTTTATCACCTGCCAAACAAATCTTTGAATCCCGCTCACAAACTTTCTCATTTATTAACTGAGCGGTTGGACCCACCTTCACGAATATTTTAAAGTATTGAACTTTAAACTTATACAAAATATTTCATCTTTGAGTTAAAGTATGATAAACTTGTACTTTAACATACATTTTTATATTTTTATATTTTTTTGTATTTTTGAAAAATTAAAATAAAGGATATTGCAAATGAGCCACAACATCTGGCTCCACCTAGGGATAGTGTTTTTTGCCACGAAATACTAAAATCTGCAGATTAGTGCCTTCACTTCAGGCATGGATTCAAATGTTGTTTGATGAAATATGAACAATGAGAAAACCGAATATGTACAATGGTGGACTATAAAATCTCAATGCTAGAAATAATGTTTGAGATATTGCCCATTCATAGGTAGCTCTATTGTTTCTCCATCAATTTTCTCTAGCATGAATGTGTTATTTGATCTAGCCTCAACAATCTTGTATGGGCCATACCATAGTGGATCAAACTTACCATGATTTTGTTGGGAAAAATACTGAGAGGGGGGGCGTGAATCAGTATTTAGAGCTGACTGAAAACTTTTTACTTTTTCTTTCTCTTAAACCCATACGCTACTTTACTGAACCCAACTTTGCGTATACACGTGGATATCCTTAAGAAAAATTGCGTATGTCCAGAGATCTTATTATGCATTTAATTCTTTACTTAGATCATTGCATCATTCATTCATCAAATGTTTAGTAAGCAGAAAGCATGTGCAGTAATAACAGAATAAACCATCACACATAAGAAACACACATGAACACCAGTATTTAAGGTGGAAACCCAATTCGGGAGAAAACCACCGCTGCTATCGTCTCTGTCTTCAATATTTATTATAAAGAAAACTTCTTACAATTTTGTACTGGCGCAGACTCATACCAGCATGCAAGCACACACCTGCAGAAGGATGCAACCTTCTCTAGTTCTCCAGCCACTACTGGAAGGGAGCTCCAAACCCTTGATCTCATTTACCAGCCTCTCCTGGAAGGGAGCTACTACCCCCTGCTCTCGTTTACCAACCTCTCCAGGAAGGGAGCTACTACCCCCTGCTCTCGTTTACCAACCTCTCCAGGAAGGGAGCTACTACCCCCTGCTCTCGTTTACCAGCTACCACTGGAAGGGAGCTACAACCCCCTCAGTGAAGGCTTCGACCCTCAGCACCATTGCGGACCACGTTTCATCAATTTTCATACTAGATCCAACAGCTTCCACACAACATACCTTGTAGGCCACTTTTCGTCAGATTTTCAGACTGGATCCACTCCACACATTTAAGCTCAACATACATCAAACTGAAACTTATAACTCCATCAATTAATTCATTGAATCATCAACCAACAACTTGATCTTTAATCAACATAATCAGTAGCATAATCAACATTCAAACAACCCAGATCTGTATGAATACATCATTGACAGATAGCAATAAAACAACAAAACAGATCAAACATTTCATTCTACATACTTAAGAAAAACCCTAGATTCCATACGCTCTTTTACTTCACTGATCCTGCGTATATACGCGCTTTCATAGAGACAAACCTGCATATACATCTGCACATATTTCAGGACTGACCTCATATTCCATACGCGCTTTTGCTGAAACCAACCCGCGTATATATGCGCTTTCTATGCCACGAACCTACGTATAGATCTGAAAACATTGTAGGGCTGCGTAACTCTTCAGAACAGATAAATAGCTCATATCTTACCCTTCACTTCAGAAAATATTCGCCACATCTCAGATCTAAACATTCCATAAACAGATCTAGAAAATACATAGTCATTTCAGATCTAGAGATCCCTCTTCATCATTTTCTTCATAGGTGCATTATTAATTCAGATCAATCAATAAACTGTTACCCATTCCATCCAGATATACTTCAGAGTGAAGGATTCATTAAAACCCAGACCTATGCCCACATTGCACTATGATCCTCTTCTCCTTATACAGTTTTAGCCTTTATCAATACCATGAGTCAAAACCACTTAACCGCTAATGGTATTCCTGGATGGGATCAAATAGATAATCTAGTACTCAATATTGTGGGCCAATACCATGGTCATGTCCCCTAGTCTTATGAATTTACAGTGAAAATAGGCATACGCTACTTGGTACGTACTTTTACGCGTACATACGCTACTTTGCCTTTACAAACCCGCGTATGCTTTGTGACATAACTTATTCAACATTACTGTGGCACTTACTAGAATTTATTTCTTTGTTACTTCTAAACTGCTCTGTAGATACATCAGATTACATCATTAAAAAATAGATTTCTATCCAAAGACAACTCATCAAGTCAGTTTCCATCAAGGACAACTTCATCAAGTAGGTTGCCATCAAGGACAACACATTGCATCATATTGCCAACAATCTCCCCCTTTGGACTTGATGGCAACCATGATGGTGTTTGATCACCACAACAGATAGATACATCGATTATAACAATTATTAAAAAACCATGATACTCTCCCCCTTTGACATCAAGGGCAAAGGGCGGATCAAAACCAAAACAAGGTTTCTCTTCTCTTGTAGAAAGAAGAGCTCTGTAGATCTGATGTGCACTGAAGTTACCATGCTCCCCCTGAGGTCACGCTGAATCTTCAAACATATTTTTCAATGAAGTAAATGACTCTATGACCTTTCCTATCACCAAGGACTCATACTTACATCAATGATCCAACCAAGTGGATTTACATATGTGACTCAAGTACCCAACCAAGTGGGTTCACACATTTTGACTAACCTACCCAACCAAGTGGGTTTACAAATTTGAAGAAGTCCTTACATGACTGAATATAACAATTTACATCATAGGTTTCTTTTCATCAAATTAAAAATATGACTTTTTATAACCAATACCAAAAATACCTCAAGAGAGAGATCATATTTCAGAACCATCATAATGCCAACAATGCATTACTCTCAGCAAGGCTAATGCTCCCCCTGAAACTGTGCTCCTGTCCTTGAGTTGACTCACTGTTTTTCTTATCAGAGAAAAGCATACACAACTGTCTTCATCTAAACTCGCGTGTATACACGACTTTAGTTCATGAAACCCGCGTATAGAAAGTGAGATACAGAAAAATTTCATAACTCCATCTCCCCCTGAACTTATACCACTTTTACCTGTCTTCTTCACATCAGATGCACTGTTAGAAATAAACATAACCAGAATTACCAAACCAACCATGGGAATCACCATATATTTCTCCCCTTGTGATGATACATTACTGATTCCTATAATGTATCTCACATCACTCCTGCAATCATTATGAGAAGTAAGCTTTAGAAGCGGAAGACTGCAGTAGGATTATTATCCCCTATGTTTTTTACTGGTCCTCCTTCTTTTTCCAGCTTTGCTTGAAATTTCTTATTGTGTGTTAGAAATTATCCAATTTCTCAGATCTATTCATCCTGCATTCTTTTCTACATTTCCATACTTGTTACAAGCATAACATCTTGTGTGACCAGAAAAGTAAGCATAGGGATCATAATGTGTTTTTCTATTCTTTCTTCTATTGCAATCAACTGCTTTATGACAAAACTTGCTGCATGAAAAACAATATCCCTTAAACAAGCCTGAGTACCTTTCTGTGTAGAATCTATTTGTTTGTAACTGAAACAATCTACTTCTGCAATTGGCTGCAACATTCCCATAATTATGAAATTTAAAGAATTCAACATTATTGATCAAAGGAGAGAATCGATTGATGCTTCTATAGTTAGGAGGGAATTATTTATTTTGAGAGTTCATGATTGTCGGTTGACCTTTCGTTTCTTTCAACACTTCAACACTTCAGGTTTTGCATGGATATCCTTTGAATCTTTAGCACTTTCTTGTGAACTAGATTCTCCTTTAATAGTTTCATGAAAACCAAGACCAAATTTAACATAAGGAGACCTTTGAATACTAAGAATATTGTCCAGAATATTAGTACTATCTTGAAACCTCAAGAGTTATCTTTTTCTTCTAATTTACCTTTTAAAATGTTCACCTCAACCTCCAATATTTGGCATTTCTTCTTCATACTTTTTTTGACCCTTCTTCCCTCTTCTACTTGATCATTCAATTTTAAAATCTCTTCTTTCAACCCATTTTCTTGTTCTTCAAAATTTTGTAAAAGTTATTCATTCTTCTTATTTGATTTTTCCAGATCTGTTTTGAGAGAGATGATTTCTGCTTCAAGTCTTTCACTTCGATTGGCTACTTTATCCTGCAGTCTTTGATATATTTCTATCTGTCCATTCATTCTAGAGATAATATCTTTGTAGATAGATTCCTTCTTTTTAAATTGATCTTCAACATTAATCTTGAGATTTGCTTCTAGACCCATAACATTACTTTCACTATCTTCCACCGTACAGCGCCAGGAAGTGAATCACAAGAACAATCAGATGCATTTCATCTTCTTCATTTTCACATACATGTTTGAGATATCTTCTTCTTTTTCCTTCCCTTCCCCACCATTTTTGACGGATCTCCTTAAAGCGATCAAGCTTTTGCAGAAGGACCTGCTCTGATACCAATTGTTGGGAAAAATACTGAGAGGGGGGGGGGGGTGAATCAGTATTTAGTGCTGACTGAAAACTTTTTACTTTTTCTTTCTCTTAAACCCATACGCTACTTTACTGAACCCAACTCGCGTATAAACGTGGATATCCTTAATAAAACTTGCGTGTATCCCGCAGATCTTATTGTAAATTTAATTCTTTACCTAGATCATTGCATCATTCATTCATCGGATCCTCAATAAACGTATTGAAAAGTAACGTGTGCGGGAATAAACAATCACACATAAAAGCAACACACATAGACACCCGGTATTTAAGGTGACAATTCGGAAAACCACCCTTCTTAATCGTCTCATAATCTTCAATATTTGTCTCAGCTTCTTACAATTTTGTACTGGTGCGGACTCATACTAACATTCAGGCACCCACCTGCAGAAGGCTGAAACCTTCTCTCATTCTCCAGCCACTACTGGAAGGGAGCTCCAACCCCCCGATCTTGTTTACTAGCCTCTCCTGGAAGGGAGCTACTACCCCCTGCTCTCGTTTACCAGCCTCTCCTGGAAGGGAGCTACTACCCCCTGCTCTCGTTTACCAGCCTCTCCTGGAAGCGAGCTACTACCCCCTCCTCTCATTTACCAGCTACCACTGGAAGGGAGCTACAACCCCCTCACTGAAGGCTTCGACCCTCAACACCATTGCGGACCACATTTCATCAATTTCCATACTAGATCCAACAGCTTCCACACAACATACCTTGTAGGCCACTTTTCGTAAGATTTTCAGACTGGACCCACTCCACACATTTAAGCTCAAAAAACATCAAACTGAAACTTATAACTCCATCAATTCATTAATTGAATCATCAACCAATAAACCAACAACTTGATCTTTAATCAACATAATCAGCAGCATAATCAACATTAAAACAACCTAGATCTGTATGAATACATCATTGACAAATAGTAGTAGAACAGCAAAACAAATCAGACATTTCATTCCACATACTTCAGCAAAACCCTAGATTCCATACGCGCTTTTACTTCACTGATCCTGCATATATACGCGCTTTCACAGAGACAAACCTGCGTATACATCTGCACATATTTCAGGACTAACCTCATATTCCATATGCGCTTTTGCTGAAACCAACCCGCTTATATACACGCTTTCTATGCCACGAACCTGCGTATAGATCTACAAACATTGTAGGGCTGCGCAAGTCTTCAGAACAGATAAATAGCTCAGATATTACCCTTCACTTTGGAAAATATTCGCCACATCTCAGATCTAAACATTCCATAAACAGATCTAGAAAATACATAGTCATTTCAGATCTAGAGATCCCTCTTCATCATTTTCTTCATAGGTGCATTATTAATTCAGATCAATCAATAAATTGTTACCCATTCCATCCAGATATACTTCAGAGTGAAGTATTCATTAAAACCCAGACCTATGCCCACATTGCGCTATGATCCTCTTCTCCTTATATAGTTTTAGCCTTTATCAATACCATGAGTCAAAACCACTTAACCGCTGATGGTATTCCTGGATGGGATCAAATAGATAATCCAGCGCTCAATACTATGGGCCAATACCAAGGTCATGTCCCCTGGTTTTATGAATTTAGAGCGCAAATAGGCATACACTACTTGGTACGTACTTTTACACGTACATACGCTACTTTTCCTTTACAAACCCGTGTATGCTTTGTGACATATCTTATTCAACATTACTCTAGCACTTACTGGAATTTCTTTCTTCGTTACTTCTGAACTGCTCTGTAGATACATCAGATTTAAATCATTAACAACTAGGTTGCTATCCAAATACAACTCATCAAGTCATTTTCCATCAAGGACAACTTCATCAAGTAGGTTGCCATCAAGGACAACACATTGCATCATATTGCCAAAAATCTCCCCCTTTGGACTTGATGGCAACCATGATGGTGTTTGATCACCACAACAGATAGATACATTGATTATAACCATTATTCAAACACCATGATACTCTCCCCCTTTGACATCAAGGGCAAAGGGCGGATCAAAACCAAAACAAGGTTTTTCTTCTCTTGTAGAAAGAAGAGCTCTATAGATATGATGTGCACTGAAGTTACCATGCTCCCCTGAGTTCACACTAAATCTTCAAACATATTTTTCAATGAAGTACATGACTCTATGACCTTTCCTATCACCAAGGACTCATACTTACATCAATGATCCAACCAAGTGGATTTACATATGTGACTCAAGTACCCAACCAAGTGGGTTTACACATTTTGACTCAACTACCCAACCGTGTGGGTTTACAAATTTGAAGAAGTCCTTACATGAATGAATATAAAAATTTACATCATAGGTCTCAACATAACCTTTTCATCAAATTACAAATATGAATTTTTATAACCAATACCAAAAATACCTCAAGAGAGAGATCATATTTCAGAACCATCATAATGCCAAAAATGCATTACTCTCAGCAAGGCTAATGCTCCCCCTAAAACTCTGCTCCTATCCTTGAGCTGACTCACAAAAAAAATACTCTTCTGTCTCCAAAAAAACTCGTGTGTATACGTGGCTTTAGTTCATGAAACCCGCGTATGAAAAGTGAAATACTGAAAATTTCACAGCTCCATTTTCTCTTGGATTTATACATTTTGTACCTGTCTTCTGTTGTCACATTAGATGCACTGTTAGAAATAAACACAACCAAAATTACCAAACCAACCATGGGAATCACCATATATTGCTCCCCTTGTGATGATACATTACTGATTCCTATAATGTATCTCAAATCACTCCTGCAGTCATTATGAGAAGTAAGCTTTAGAAGCAGAAGATTGCAGTAGGATTATTATCCCCTACATTTTTGACCGGTCCTCCTTCTTTTTCCAGCTTTGCTTGAAATTTCTTATTGTGTGCTGGAAATTATCCAATTTCTCAGATCTATTCATCCTGCATTCCTTTTCTACATGTCCATACTTGTTACAAGCATAACATCTTGAGTGACCAGAAAAATAAGCATAGGGATCATAATGTGTTTTTCTATTCTTTCTTCTATTGCAATCAGCTGCTTTATGACCAAACTTGCTGCATGAAAAACAATATCCCTTAAAGAAACCTGAGTACCTTTCTGTGTAGAATCTTTTTGTTTGTGACTGAAACAATCTGCTTCTGCAATTGGCTGCAACATGCCCATAATTATGACATTTAAAACATTCAACATTATTGATCAAAGGAGAGAATCGATTGATGCTTCTATAGTTAGGAGGGAAAGATTTCTTTTGAGAGTTCATGATTGTCAGTTGACCTTTTGTTTCTTTCAACACTTCAGGTTTTGCATTGATATCCTTTGAATCTTCAACACTTTCTTGTGAACTAGATTCTCCTTTAATAGTTTCATGAAAACCAAGACCAAATTTAACAGAAGGAGACCTTTGACTACTAAGAATCTTGTCCAGAATATTAGTACTATCTTGAAACCTCAAGAGTTTATATTTTTCTTCTAATTTACCTTTTAGAATGTTTACTTCAACCTCCAATCTTTGGCATTGCTTCTTCATACTTTCTTCGACCCTTCTTCCTTCTTCTACTTGATCATTCAATTTTAAAATCTCTTCTTTCAAACCATTTTCTTGTTCTTCAAAAGTTTGTAAAAGTTCTTCATTCTTCGTATTTGATTTTTCCGGATCTGTTTTGAGAGAGATGATTTTTGCTTCAATTCTTTCACTTTGATTGGTTACTTTATCCTGCAGTCTTTGATACATTTCTATCTGTTCATTCATTCTAGACATCATATCGTTGTAGATAGATTCATTCTTTTTAAATTGATCTTCAACATTATTCTTGAGATTTGCTTCTAGACCCATAACGTTACTTTCACTATCTTCACCATTGCTTGCATAAGGAAGTGAATCACAAGAACAACAATCAATACCTGTTTCATCTTCTTCATTTTCTGCTATACATGTTTTCTGAGATATCTTCTTCTTTTCCTTCCTTTCCATTATGACGGATCTCCTTCAAGTGATCAAGCTTCTTCAGAAGGACCTCCTCTGATACCAATTGCTGGGAAAAATACTTGGGCGGGGGGGGGGGGGTTGAATCAATATTTAGAGCTGATTTACTTTTTCTTTCTCTTAAACCCATACGCTACTTTACTGAACCCAACTTCGCGTATACACGCAGATATCGTTAAGAAAACTTCCGTATGTCTATAGATCTTATTATGCATTTAATTCTTTACTTAGATCATTGCATCATTCATTCATCAGATGTTTAGTAAGCAGTAAGCATGTGCAGTAATAACAGAATAAACCATCACACATAAGCAACACACATGAACACCAGTGTATTTGGGTGGAAACCCAATTCGGGGAGAAAACAGAATTCGGGGAGAAAACCCTTGTTGCTCTCGTCTCTTGTCTTCAATATTTATTATAAGAAAACTACTTATAATTTTGAGGCGTGGAGACTCATACCCGGCACGCGAGCACCCACTGAAGGCCGCAGCCTTCTCTCGTTTTCCGGCCACTACTGGAGAGGAGCTCCAACCCACGATCTCGTTGCCGACCTCTCCTGGAAAGTACTTCTACCCCTGCTCTCGTTTACTAGCCTCTCCGGGAAAGGCTGCCACCCCCTACTCTCGTTTACCGACTCTCACGGAAAGGACCTACTACCTCCTCTTCCTGCAAGGCTACCAGCAGGGAAAATAGCTACAACCCCCTCCTTTGAAGGCTTTGACCCTCGGCACCATTGTGACCCTCAGCACCATTGCGGACCACGTTTCATCAATTTTCATACTGGATCCAACAGCTTCCACACAACATACCTTGTAGGCCACTTTTCATCAGATTTTCAGACTGGACCCACTCCACACATTTAATCTCATCATACATCAAACTGAAACTTATAACCCCATCAATTCATTCATTGAATCATCAACCAATCAACCAACAACTTGATATTTAATCAACATAATCAACATCATAATCAATATTCAGACAACCCAGATCTGTATGAATACATCATTGTCAGATAGCAGTAAAACAACAAAACAAATCATACATTTCATTCCACATACTTCAGCAAAACCCTAGATTCCATACGCGCTTTTACTTCACTGAACCTGCGTATATACACGCTTTCACAGAGACAAACCTGCGTATACATCTACACATATTTCAGGACTAACCTCATATTCCATACGCTCTTTTGCTAAAACCAACCCGCGTATATACGCTCTTTCTCTACCACGAACCTGCGTATAGATCTGCAAACATTGTAGGGCAGCACAACTCTTCAGAACAGATAAATAGCTCAGATCTTACCCTTCACTTTAGCAAAGATTCGCTAGATCACAGATCTAAAAATTCCGTAAAAATATCTAGAAAATACATAGTCATTTCAGATCTAGAGATCCCTCTTCATCATTTTCTTCATAGGTGCATTATTAATTCAGATCAATCAATAAACTGTTACCCATTCCATGCAAATATACTTCAGAGTGAAGTATTCATTAAAACCCAGACCTATGCACACATTGCACTATGATCCTCTTCTCCTTATATAGTTTTAGCCTTTATCAATACCATGAGTCAAAACCACTTAACCGCTGATGGTATTCCTAGATGGGATCAAATAGATAATCCAGCGCTCAATACTGTGGGCCAATACCATGGTCATGTCCCCTAGTTTTATAAATTTAGAGCACAAATATGCATACGCTATTGGTACGTACTTTTACGCGTACATACGCTACTTTGCCTTTACAAACTCGCGTATGCTTTGTGACATATCTTATTCATCATTACTCTAGCACTTACTAGAATTTATTTCTTTGTTACTTCTGAACTGCTCTGTAGATACATCAGATTTACATCATAGTTGTCTGAGTTGCTATCAATCATCACTATTTTTCCATCAAGGACAACTTCATCAAGTAGGACAAGCATCAAGGACAACACATTGCATCATATTGCCAACAATCTCCCCCTTTGGACTTGATGGCAACCATGATGGTGTTTGATCCTCCTACTTGATAGATACCTTGATTATAACCATTATTCAAACACCATGATACCAGCCCCACAACTTTGAAATCAAGGGCAAAGGGTGAATCAAAACAAAAACAGGTTTTTTCTTCTCTTGTAGAAGAGAACTCTGTGAATCTGATGTACCTTTGATACCATGCTCCTCACGAGTTCACGTTGAATCTTCAAACATATTTTTCAATAAATTGCAGCAGCTCTATGACCTTTCCTATCACCAAGGACTCATACTTACATCAATGATCCAAGTGGATTTACATATGTGACTCAAGTACCCAACCAAGTGGGTTTACACATTTTGACTCAACTACCCAACCAAGTGGGTTTACAAATTTGAAGAAGTCCTTACATGACTGAATATAACAATTTACATCATGATCTTTTCATCAAATTACAAATATGACTTTTTATAACCAATACCAAAAAGACCTCAAGAGAGAGATCATATTTCAAAACCATCATAATGCCAACAATGCATTACTCTCAGCAAGGCTAATGCTCCACCTGAATCTGTGCTCTTGTCCTTGAGCTTGACTCACTGTTTTTCTTATCAGAAAAACATACGCTTTTGTCTTCAATGGAACTCCTGTGTATACGCGGCTTTAGTTCATGAAACCCACGTATGGAAAGTGAAATACAAAAAAATTTCACAATTCCATCTCCCCCTGAACTTATACCACTTGTACCTGTCTTCTTCACATCAGATGCACTGTTAGAAATAAACACAACCAGAATTACCAAACCAACCATGGGAATCACCATCTATTGCTCCCCTTGTGATGATACATTACTAATCCCTATAATGTATCTCACATCACTCCTGCAATCATTATGAGAAGTAAGCTTTAGAAGCGGAAGACTGCAGTAGGATTATTATCCCCTACGTTTTTGACCGGTCCTCCTTCTTTTTCCAGCTTGGCTTGAAATTTCTTATTGTGCCAGTATCAATTTCTTAGATATATTCATCTTGCATTATTTTTCTACATTTTCCATACTTGTTACAAGCATAACATCTTGTGTGACAGATCGGTAAGCATAGGGATGCTAATGTGTTTTTCTATTCTTTTCTCTATTATGATATTTGCTTTATGACCAAACTTTAGCATGAAAAAAATATCCCTTAAGAAACACAGGTACCTTTACTGTAGAGATACGTTTTGTTTGTGACTAAAACAATCAACTGTACACTTGGTGGTACATATTCATGCCCATAATTATATTTAAAGCATTCAACATTATTGATCGAAAGGAGAGAATCAATTGATGCTTCTATAGTTAGAGAGGAAAGATTCTTTGAGAGTTCATGATTGTCGGTTGACCTTTTGTTTCTTTCAACACTTCAGGTTTTGCATTGATATCGTTTGAATCTTTAGCACTTTCTTGTGAACTAGATTCTCCTTTAACAGTTTCATGAAAACCAAGACCAAATTTAACAGAAGGAGACCTTTGACTACTAAGAATATTGTCCAGAATATTAGTACTATCTTGAAACCTCAAGAGTTTATCTTTTTCTTCTAATTTACCTTTTAAAATGTTTAACTCAACCTCCAATATTTGGCATTGCTTCTTCTTACTTTCTTCGACCCTTGTTCCTTCTTCTACTTGATCATTCAATTTTAAAATCTCTTCTTTCAACCCATTTTCTTGTTCTTCAAAATTTTGTAAAAGTTCTTCATTCTTCTTATTTGATTTTTCCATATCTGTTTTGAGAGAGATGATTTCTGCTTCAAGTCTTTCACTTCGATTGGTTACTTTATCCTGCAGTCTTTGATACATTTCTATCTGTCCATTCATTCTAGAGATCATATCTTTGTAGATATATTCCTTCTTTTTAAATTGATCTTCAACATTGATCTTGAGATTTGCTTCTAGACCCATATTGTTACTTTCACTATCATTTTCACTATCTTCACCATTGCTTGCATAAGGAAGTGAATCACAAGAACAAGGATTAATACCTTTTGCATCATCTTCATTTTCTGTCGTACACGATTTCTGAGATATCTTATTTCCTTGAGTAGCCCTCTTCTTTTGCTTCCTTCCCATTGTGACGGATCTCCTTCAAGCGATCAAGCTTCTGCAGAAGGATCTGCTCTGATTCCAATTGTTGGAAAAAATATTGAGAGAGGGGGGCAGGGGGTGAATCAGTATTTAGAGTTGATTGAAAAACATTTTACTTTTTCTTTCTCTTAAACCCATACGCTACTTTATTGAACCCAACTCGCATATACACGCGAATATCCTTAAGAAAACTTGCGTATGTCCAGAGATCTTATTATGCATTTAATTATTTACTTAGATCATTGCATCATTCATTCATCAGATGTTTAGTAAGCAGTAAGCATGTGCAGTAATAACAGAATAAACCATCACACATAAGCAACACACATGAACACCATTATTTAAGGTGGAAACCCAATTCGGGAGAAAACCATCGCTACTGTCATCTCTGTCTTCAATATTTATTATAAAGAAAACTTCTTAAAATTTTGTACTGGCGCAAACTCATACCAGCATGCAGGCACCCACTTGTAGAAGGTTGCAACCTTCTCTCGTTCTCCAGCCACTACTGGAAGGGAGCTCCAACCCCCTGATCTTGTTTACCAGCCTCTCCTGTAAGGGAGCTACTACCCCCTGCTCTCGTTTACCAGACTCTCCTGGAAGGGAGCTACTACCCCCTGCTCTCGTTTACCAGCCTCTCCTGGAAGGGAGCTACTACCCCCTGCTCTCGTTTACCAGCTACCACTGGAAGGGAGCTACAACCCCCTCACTGAAGGCTTCGGCCCTCAGCACCATTGCAGACCACGTTTCATCAATTTTCATACTGGATCCAACAGCTTCCACACAACATACCTTGTAGGCCACTTTTCGTCATATTTTTAGACTGGACCCATTCCACACATTTAAGCTCAACATACATCAAACTGAAACTTATAACTCCAACAATTCATTCATTAAATCATCAACCAATCAACCAAAAACTTGATCTTTTATCAACATAATGAGCAGCATAATCAACATTCAAACAACCCAGATCTGTATGAATACATCATTGACAGATAGCAATAAAATAGCAAAAAAGATCAGACATTTCATTCCACATACTTCAGCAAAACCCTAGAATCCATACGTGCTTTTACTTCACTGATCCTGCGTATATACATGCTTTCACAGAGACAAACCTGTGTATACATCTGCACATATTTCAGGACTGACCTCGTATTCCATACGTGCTTTTGCTGAAACCAACCCGCGTATATACGCGCTTTCTATGCCACGAACCTACGTATAGATCTGCAAACATTGTAGGGCTGCGCAACTCTTTAGAACAGATAAATAACTCAAATCTTACCCTTCACTTCAGAAAATATTCGCCACATCTCATATCCAAACATTCCATAAACAGATCTAGAAAATACATAGTCATTTCAGATCTAGAGATCCCTCTTCATCATTTTCTTCATAGGTGCATTATTAATTCAGATCAATCAATAAATTGTTACCCATTCCATCCAGATATACTTCAGAGTGAAGTATTCATTAAAACCCAGACCTATGCCCACATTGCACTATGATCCTCTTCTCCTTATATATTTTTAGCCTTTATCAATGCCATGAGTCAAAACCACTTAACCGCTAATGGTATTCCTGGATGGGATCAAATATATAATCCAGCGCTCAACACTGTGGGCCAATACCATGGTCATGTCCCCTGGTTTTATGAATTTAGAGCGCAAATAAGCATATGCTACTTGGTACATACTTTTACGCGTACATACGCTACTTTGCCTTTACAAACCCGCGTATGCTTTGTGACATATCTTATTCAACATTACTCTGGCACTTACTGGAATTTCTTTCTTTGTTACTTCTGAACTGCTCTGTAGATACATAAGATTTACATCATTAACAAATAGGTTTCTATCCAAAGACAACTCATCAAGTCAGTTTCCATCAAGGACAACTTCATCAGGTAGGTTGCCATCAAGGACAACACATTGCATCATATTGCCAACAGCTTTCCCTTCTCTTCTCTTCTGGTATCACATCTTAATTCCAAATCTTCAGTTCTCTTTTGCTTTTCTATCAAAAATGAACTTCATATTTTCTTGGTAGGTTATTAAATTTTCTTTGACTGTGTTCCTGCTCTCACTTGATTCTATAACCTTGTTCAACCTTCTCACCAACACATCAGGTTCTTCTTGTGCTTCTTGAAGAAAATAAATCACTGGTCTAGCCAAATAAGTAGGAAATAAAGCTTGAGTACCATAAACTAGTTCATAAGGAGACTTAACTGTGGATCTTCTAGTAGTCACTCTTACTACCCAAAGAGAAAATGTCAATTTTGAATCCCAATTTTTCTGATTTTCATTAATTGTATTCTTCAATATCTTAACCAACGTCTTGTTGTAAGATTCAACTAGCCCATTCCCTTGAGGATGATATGTTGTAGAATGAGATATAAGGAAATTATATTTTTGGCAAAACATAATGAATCTTACTGAGTTGAATACTTGGGCATTGTCAATTACAATCTTGATTGGACACCCAAACCTGCTGAAGATGTTTTCTTCCAGAAACTTCATTACTACCTGATCATTTGCCTTTCTGGTAGGTATTTCCTCCACCCACTTTGTGAAATAGTCAGTGGCAGTCAGAATCAATTTGAACTACCCACTTGATGGTGGATTGATTTCCCCAATAAATTATAATCCCCATTGCCTAAAGGGTTCTTCAACAAACACTGGGAGAAGAGGTAGAGGAGCTAACCTTTTATTTTCTGCAAATAATTGACATTTATGGTAGCTTCTAACCAGTCTGTATACATCATAAAACAAGGAGGGCCAGTAAAAACATGATTTTAGGATTTTATGAGTAGTAACCTTCCAACTATAATGTCCTCCGCATAGATTTTCAGGGTATTCTTTTTTAACTTCCAATGATTCACCTTCTATCAAACACAACAACAAAATGTCAGCAAGATCCTTCCAATATAACTTAGTATCAAGTATGACATATGGCTGATATTTAAGCTTACGAGCTCTATATTTTTTTTTATTCAGTGAGGTTGGGCAAGAGAAAAAACATAAGTAAAGAACAATATTCTTATACCAATCAGAACACATGAACTTGTATTTAATTGTTGTCTTTGTACTTCTTTGACTACTTTCATCAATGGCTTCATCTAAAGGTGTCAGCAAATTAATTCCCATAGATTGAAAATTCGACTCTGTCAACAGCTTTTCCAAACATTCACCTTTGACCAATTTGGTAGGTTTGATATCTATGTCATATTCTTGGATCTTAACTATCCATTTTCCTCTTTTACGTTCCACATCACTTTGAATAAACACATCCTTCACAGCAGAGTTAGGCACATAAGAAACTATCTAAGACTGCAACACATAAGTTCTAAATGCTTTTAATGCTTTAACTAAATCATACACCAGTTTTTCCAAAATGTTATATTTAAGTTTAGCTTCCTTGAGAACATTACTGAAAAATGCCACAGGTTGTTCTTTGCCCTCTTCATTCTTCTGCAACGGCACAACAGCAATGGTAGTAGGTGATGCAAATGAAAATATTTGAGAAGCCTTTTGATAATCTGGACTAATCAGAACAGGAGATTACTGAAGGGATTCTTTAATCCTAGCAAAGGATTCTCTAGCATCCTTGTCCCACTTTACTTATGCATTCTTATTCAGCATATATTTTATGTTCCTCACAATTTCAGCATTATTTGGGAAAAATCTTCCTAGGAAATTTATTTTTCCTACAAACCTCTGAATATCCTTTTACTCCTAGGCAAGGGAATTGTCTGGATAGCTTCAACTCTTGCTGGATCAATTTTTAATCCCTAATTTGAAACTATATGTCCTAACAAATTTCCTTCCTCCGAGGCAAACAAGGATTTTTTGGGATTCAATGACAACCCAAACTTTCTGCATTTTAGGAAAGACTTCTGCAAATTCTCCAAGTGTTCATCATATGAACCTGAAAAAATGGTCACAAAATCCAAATATATGACTACAAACTTATCACCCACAAATGATATGTCCATTTCCCTTTGAAAAGTGGCTCCTGCATTCATCAGGCCAAAAGGAATTCTTCCATACATGAACGTTCCCCATGGTGTGGTAAAAGTTGTTTTCTTATGATCTTCTTTTTCAACAGCTACTTGATTGTAGCCAGAAAAACCATCAACCATAGACAATCTATATTCTCTTGTCACTTTATGTAAAACATAGTCCATCTTAGGCAAAGGATAATTGTCTTTAAGTAATGCTCTGTTTAAATTCCTGAATTGAACACATAGCCTTATCTCTCCATTCCTTTTCCTCACAGGAACTAGGTTAGAAGCCCAGTCTAAATATCTAAGTGGGACTATAATTTTTTCTTGCAACAATTTCTTTACTTCCTTTTCAATTAGAACAAGGAGCAATAGATTGATCTGTCTTAGTTTCTGCCTGTGAGGCTTGACACCATCCTTCAATTGTATTTTGTGTTGAATAATATCTAGATCATATGTTTTTAAATCCTCATAGGACCATGCAAATACATCCATATATTTTTTGAAAAGATCAATGTACCTTTATATATAATTCTTATGGACACCTTTGAATAACTTGAAAACCTTGGGCTCCTGTTGAGTTCCCATATTACAATATTCCATCTCACCTTCTTGAGGTACCTTCTTTTGATCCAGTGCTACATCATTTGAATCAAACAATCATTCAAGAGGAACTAATCTTCTTTGGAAATATATTGTTTTTCAACTTGATTATTTTCTTATCACCTATTGATTGCTTAAGATTTTTCAAGTCTTCATTATGATCAATCCGTTCACTTTCTTGATCTATTTCACTATCTTCAAAGTTTTCAATCATTTTCAGGAAATGATTTATCTTCTCATCATCTTCGAAAACTTGCCAATGCTTAACATTGTTAGGAATGGAGGGTCTATGCCTCAACTCAATCTCATACCTCAGTTTCAAATTTATAGGAGGCTTGAAAGTAATAGCTGTAGCTGCAAGTGAATCTGCCATTCTATTTTCTTCTCTGGGAATTAATTGAAGATTCAATTCTTCAAAATAATTCTCAATCAGGTCCCATACTTCATTCCTATATGATCTCAACCTTGGACGTTTGGTTTGACAAAGATTTTTAATTTGTCTTATAATAAACTCACAATCACCAAAAATGGAAATACAATGGATTCCCATTTGTTTAGAAGTTTGAAGACTAAAAATTAATGCCTCATGCTCAACTACATTATTTGTTGATTCAAATTCAAGTTTAAAAGAAAAAGGAAAAAGATTAACTTCTGGAGATATCAGTAAAAATCCAGCTCATGTGCCATCTTTTGAATAGGCACCATCAAAATAATACTTCCAAATTTTGTTTGAACCCAGCTTATTATGTACAATTGCTGAAGAGAGTTTCTTCTCTAAGTATTCAACAAACTCCGCATCTTCATGCAGCATAAAACAAGAAATATCTTCCTTCTCTTGTACATAGATAGGGGAATTTCCTGCATCTTTCTTTGTGGTAGTTTTAACAAATCTTATTTCTCTGTATAACCTTCTTTCTTCCCCATTGAACACAAGAATAATACAATATGTGAAGTCCAGTTTTGAAACACCTCCAAGCTTCGCTCCCCAAGATTTGGACAAAAGCATACCAAATCTAGCTAGAATATCTGCAACCACTACATCCATCATGATACTTTTGGCTGGAATTTGGGCTAGGGATACCAACATGTCTTTGATAAGCCCAACACACTTCACCCTTTTTTAATAAAATGAATATAGGTCTCTATAGGGTTTAGTAATTTGTAAATTCAATTTTTTCATTACAGATAATGGCATGAGATTATGTGAAGCACCAGAGTCCAAAATACAGTTATGAAGAATGAAATCATGAAGAAGCAGTGATATATAAAAAGGGGGAATAGAAGAATCTACCTCCTCCACATGTGGACCAAAAGTGACCACGGGTTTTTCCTCTTGCAAATTCACAGTATCACCAATATCATCAAACTGAGAAAGATTAATGAATTCTGCAATCTCCTTCTTGTAACCTAGTGTCTTAGCTAGCTCAAGAAGGGGTACTTGGATCTTGACCTTTTCTAGATCTTAGGATAGACTGAAAGCTTTTTTTTGTTTGATAGTCTTCTCAGGTTCTTGTTGGTTTTTGCTAGGATTAGAAATCTGATCAGGCACAGTAAAAACCTTCTCCAAATTATTAGTATCAATGGACTTATTTTGGGAAGTCTCAACTTGTTGTTTTTCAGTTCCACTCACTGGATTCATAGGTTGTTTCCCCTTATTTGATTGTTTTACTGAGTTCTTTGGTTGTGGAGTTGCCATTGGAGAAGGGACTGACTCTTGCTCTTTCTCTTCATTGTCCTGCATCCCTAATCTCTTTCTTGATCTTAAATCATACTTCTTATGCAAATCTACTTGCATAAAATATGTGAATTGCTTACAATACTCATCCATCTCTTCTTGGTCAAATGACACCTCAGATTTTGTGCATTCTTCTTCACATTCTTCCTCTTCTTCGTCTTATTTCATGTACATGGCGGATATCTGATCTTCAAATTCCCTTTGATCATCTTTAGTAGACTGTGAGGGTGCTGCTTCTATATATAGTGGTGCCTGAACTTGGTCTTGATTTCTTCTCTCCCTCTACAAAATTTTCAGGGGCTTCTTTCTAAATTAAGGATTGAAAACTCCTCTATTTTTTTGTGTAGGCCTTTGGGATTTTTTAATATCTAGCTCCAACTTCACTAATTTATTTGACAGATTCTTGATAACCTTTGTCATGTCATCAATCCTCTGATCTTGTGGTGATTTTTCTTTGGCCTTACCTTTCTCTTGAACTGAGTGCTTTTCTTGTGTCTTCCTAGCAGCAGTCATGTTTGCCTCAATTTCCAAATCATCGGTTTGGATTTTCTCAAGAGTAGGAGAACTCCTTTCTCTTAAAGTGAAACTAAAATCTGACTAAAAATCTCCAGCAAAAACAACCCTTGCTCCAACAAGAGGAGGTTTCATTTCTGTGGGTAAACTATTATACAATTTCTTGAATCTTTTAATAAAATCATTCATGTTTTCATTAGGATTTCTCTTGGTTGCATTAAACTCAGTTAATGAATAACCATAATCTCTTTTTTCACCCCATATTTGGGTGAATTGTTGAATTCTTAGCTAAACTGAGAGGGGGGGGGGGTGAATCAGTTTAACACATATGAGTTTTTAAAATTTTTTTCATCAACTTATTTACAGCTTGCTTTTATAGCCAACCTTAGTATATGAACAGTCTTAATATGTTGTAGCAAGTATTAAATTAATGTGACTTCAAACTTATTATGAGAGAACAAACATTAAGCAGATTTAGTAAATCATCTCAGCACGCAGGTAACACAGATAGAGACAACAGATATAAGTGGAAACCCATAAAGGGAGAAAACCACATCTTATTATTTTTGTGATGCAAAGGCAAGCTCCAACTCCCTCTCACCACTGTTTTTCTGCAGGCACCAACCTACAGGATGCTCCAACCTTAATCAGCTACAACTGAAAGCTATCAAGCTTCAACTTGATAGTGAAGCTCAAACTTCCTTAGTTTATCAAAAGAAATGTTTGCTTATTTACCTCAGATATCAGCTCTGTTCTGTAGCATCTCTTTCTGCTCCTCTCTTCCTTATCTTCTCTGCCTCAATCTTTTGTACTCTGCATTCTCTATTCTTACTCTCTCTAACCTCACTATGCATATCAAGTTGATATTATATATAGAGTTCATCACATGACTGTTTGTATTACACAAGGAATTTGGAGTGAACAGCCATGACTCTTTGGCTTCTGCTTTCTCATTCCTTTGTCCAACTCATTTAAAAAAATTATAACAATATGTACAAATTTCAATGTTACAGTGGGATTTTTATTTTCCTTCAGATACTTTCCTTTGCATCACAAACAATATAAAACAATTCAACATTTACAATTTCAGTTTCAATATATAAACATCACTCAGCCCTTGGCTTGTTGGTTTTTTCCTTTCTGTTGCTGTCATGCAACTGTCCTGCGTACCTATGTTTACTGCAACTCTGAGAACCTGTGCATGTATACCTGTTCACTGCAATTTTAAATCCCTTCGCTGCATACCTCTTCAATTCTGCAGTCTCTGTTTACCTCTGTACAAATTCTCCAAGCTCACTGTAGTTGTGTATCTGCTGTATATATGCCTGTTTTATAAGTTTATCTCACCAATAAATCTCAAAGTCTCATGCATCAATTAATCATTCAAAAAAGGGTCCACAATCTGTCTAATCTGGGCATTCTCTATTAATTGTGGAGGTTCTACTTCTCGGCTTCAAACCTTTAATAACCTGCGTATAGGCATTCATATATAGATTCGTTAATATAAACTTTGACCTTGGTTAATAAAAAATCAAAATATTGTGCTCACTTCTTTAACATTAAAACTTTTCACTCGTCGACGAATGCATAACGCATATGTATACCTCTCCTTTTTATTCCTTTTACCCGCACACAGAAGTCATATACAGTGCATATGTTTAAGTTATATGGTTGGCACCTTATTACTACATCCTCGCTCTATTAAATAATGTGTGAAATAATTTGGATTCCACAGCACAACCTTGAAAACCCGCACACTAAGGTTTAATATGATAAACGGAATCAACTATGCTCTCGGCCTAAGGCCAAGGGTATTTTAAATATATGTCACAACCTTATAACTCCAAAATATCTCCATGACTAAGGCTAGGCACTAACCTTCAGAAATAAAAGTATGAGAGTTGACACATTTGTTACACCATTTTTTGGTCATCTAACCTTTTATCATTAGATGGACCCAAGTACACCATGTAAGACCAGTTTTACCCCTAGTAAAACTGCTTTCACTATGTTAATTAGGAAGCCCCAAAAGGAATAATTAATTAAACCATAATTTAATTATTATTCCCAGTCATGTTTAACCCAAAAACAAAGAAATTAATGAGATAAACCCATAGTTATCTTATTATTTTCTAGGAATAATTATTTAAATAATATGCCTTGTTAAATATGACCAAATCAACCACCATTAATCAAATAAATCATTATTTATTCGATTATATCCCAACCACTTCCTTAAAAAGATAAATAAATCATTTATTTATTTATTTTTCACTAATCAAGGGATTTGACCCAAGTCAAACACCCTTTCCCTCCAACAAATAATAATAAAATATTCCATAGAGGTGGATCTAGATTTGATTAACATTATTTTAATCATGCACCAAGATCTAGAATGACCCAATATTTTGCTATAAATAGGAGGGTTTTCCCCTTCATTCTTCACCTTTTGTTGCCTATTAGATCACTCTGGATCTATACACTTGGTCACCATTTTCTGCCATTTTGCTCCCTTTGAGCTCTACTTTTTGCATTGGGTTTTCTACATCTACAAGAGAGAGAAAGCTTAGATCTGAAGTGCTGAGGACTACAAAGAACCCATCCCATTGAGGAGATCCGGATACACCTTCTTGTTTCCTCCCAGGTGCCCTGTAATATAAAAATTCATTCAAAAATCGTGTTCTTGTCTTGTCTGTTGGATGCATGGAGCAAACTCTTTACTTTACCGCTTAATGTCTTTCCATTTATAGATCTGTTTGTTGCAGCACTTTAACTACTAATTGCAGATCTGAAGATGTTTTGCAGCCATTATTGTTGTTAGGGCTATTAGTTATGCATAGCTAAAGTGGTTCTTTTTCGTACGCTTCGACGAAGAATTCATACTAACAAATGGCGACTCCACACGGGTTTTAATTACGACCGCTGTCGTTTTTCATATTCCTGCATATCCAGCTACTTCAGGCCCTAGGGCTTCTTTTTTAGCTGCTTAGTTTTTCTCTTTTCATGTCATTTTTCTCACATAAAACCCTAAAAACCTAAAATTTCTAACTTCCGTGTGTTTCCGGCCCTATTGCGCAGGTAAGCGACACCAGCCGCACCTGAGACGGCAATTTTTCAGAAAATCTGCCGCCGAAACAGCCGGAACGGGGGGGTCGCACCTTTTGGCCCAAAACCTGCGACCCGGACGCACTTTTCAGCCTGTAACCTGCGACCTCAACCAAAATCAGGTCAGAACCTGCGACCTGCCTTTTTTCCAGCATTTTTTCTGTAATTTTTCTGGGTTCTGCTGCAGCCTCTGCCAGGGTTTTCCAGCCTCTGTCTCAGCCCGCCTCGACCAAGATCTGATCTGTTTTTACTCATCTAAGTGGGAACCCAGCCCCTTAGGGCTTTAGTACCCTCCACTTTTTGTGGAAGAGTTTTAGCTGTTTCAGCCGTCGGTTTCAGAGCTTCAGCCCCCTCTTTTCCAGATCTGTTACCTGACTTTCAGATCCTTTGAAATCAGCCTCTTTTTCTTTCAAATCACCCCTTGTCGTTTTGTTTGACCTCCTCTGAAGGCCTCTGCCTTGCCCCCCCGGTTTTTTGCTGATTTCCCTTTTCCAGCCACCTTGCCTCTGTCTCTTGGCTGTGATCTGCACCCCTTGTCTGCAGCTTTATCCTCCAGATCTCTGTCCCCTTTGACCCTAGATCTGTTGAGCTTCCTTTGTGTGTTTTCCATAGTTTTTTCCCTTTCTTTTCAGCATAGTTGTGAGAGACCCACCTTCTTGGGTTAGATAGATGCATACGTAGCCGTTATTTTTCTGTTATTTCAGCATTTTATTTCTGTTCTCTGTAGGTTTATTTTCAGCTACGTAGCACACTTTTTTCTTGCTCTCAAACAATGGAAAGGGTTTAAAAATTAAAATCAACGCACACCACACACTGACCCTAAGTGAAGAAGCGCCTGGTTTACACCGCCTGGCAAAGACTCTAAAATCAATTGTCACTGCACCTTTTCTGCCCTTGACCTTCTTGATTTTGTCCCTTTCTGCCCTTGTCGGTTTCCTTCTTCCTGTCATCATTGCGCCCCCCAGGCGCCTTTCCCGGAGACTTCTTGGCCTTCATCCTCAGTTTCCGGTTGATCGACCTGCTCCGCACCGTCGTCGTCGAGCCAGTCCACCTTTGAGTCCGCACTCCGACTCCTCTCCTGATTCATCGGGTCCCCCTTCTCCTTTCGGTTCTCCCCCTTTTACCTTCACCATGTCCGGATCAGGGCCTAATGCTAGCGGTTCTCCCGGCCCCAATGCCGGCCCTACTTCTAGCGGAACCGTCACAACCACTACTCTGGCCACCCCTGTGCTGCCGTACATTGCAGGCCTCAGCCTCCCCGATTTCCATCAGTTGATTAACGACCCCATTCACCATAATACTACCTGGCCCGCTATGCCCACCAAGCTACCCTCTGATATCCCTAAGTTCGAGGGCCTTAATGGTGAAGACCCAACCAATCACGTCCGGTCTTTCAACATGTGGTGTTCCTCCAACTCCATTACCGATGACTCCATCCGTCTTCATTTGTTCCAACGCACGCTTACCGGCGAAGCTTCTAAATGGTATGTCGAACAGGCCACTTCCTCCCATACCACGTTCGAGACTCTTGCCCAAGCCTTCTTGTCGTACTTCCAGCTCCCTCTCCGATACGACACTGGTACGGAGCTCTCGACTTCATTTAAGCAATCCTCTTCCACACGCCTTTCTGCCCATGTTCAGGAATGGCGACGAAGACGGAGCTTATGTCGAGCCCCTCCCTTTGAAGATCGGGTTTACATGGACTGGTTCCTTCGCACTCTCCCGTCTCCCATCGGCAAATATGTCGCCTCTCACTTTCCTCAATCTGAAGAAGCCGCCCTCCAAATAGCTTTAAAATATGACCTGATCTACGCTCAATCTGGTTATGTTTATACCGTTCTTCCTGACATCCCCAGGCCCGGTGGCGCTAACGCCCCGGGGGCATCTCATTCCGCCGACGGTATTATTGGATCTCTTTCCCACCCATCCGCTCACCCTCCTATGAGCTATGGTCTCCCTCAGGGAGGGGCCAGCACCTCAAGCACTCTTCCCCCTCCCGGCAACATGTATCCAGGATACGGCATGCCTCCTCCTTTTGCCCAACCTCCTGCTTACCTCAATGTCGCCCAACCCAACCCTTACTTTTATCCAGCGCCCGGGTGTGCCACCTCCGCATAGCGCTTCCGCCCTCCCTTGCTCCTCACAACTCGCAACAACACATACAACCCCCTCCGTGGCAAGTATTTGCACACAGGTGCGATTAATCCTCTTCAAAGAAGGCGCGAGGGGCAACCGTAACCCATCCGCCCCCAGGAATCGAGGACCCAATTCCTCGTAAGGATCCTAACACTAGCAACCAGCCCGGTGGCATCCCGCCCGTGTCGATAAAAGCCGCCGCACCAAACAAATTCCGTTCGTGTTGCGGTGTTTACGGCCACTACACTCACGATTGCCCTCTCTTACCCTAGATGCGACAGATGTGGGAGTCTCAAGCCACATTGCGCGGACAACACGCCTCCCCTCACACTCCTCCTA
This sequence comes from Pinus albicaulis, assembly GCA_034641835.2. NCBI lineage: Eukaryota > Viridiplantae > Streptophyta > Pinopsida > Pinales > Pinaceae > Pinus > Pinus albicaulis. The sequence continues at coordinate 1,272,270,282 of CM076570.1, forward strand.
ATGTGGCCACTACCCAGCCAGCTGTGTTCACCGATCCTTTCCCTCAACAGGGATTCGTGGCTACCCAACCCCCCGACAGCCATGCAGCCACACCCTCGTCCATTTCTGGTTCCTCTGACTACCAGATCCTTATGATGCGCTCCGATCCGTCCCCTTCCGTCGACCTTCACCTTCAAACTCGGTCTCGCCAGTACCCCAAGCCTCCTGCTCTGTCTGCTCCCAAGCCTCCATCTTCAGGTTCTACAGAGCCTCTTTCGACATCCAGTGGCCCCTTACACATCCCTCAACCCAAAGTTGAGGTTCACCCAAAGATTCCAAAGGGTCCATTACGCCGAAATGCTGCTTCCGGTCGAGCCGCTCAATCGTACAATATAGTAGATGATTTGGCACAATCCCCTGCTGCCATTTCCACACTGGAACTCCTCCAGCCGTGCCCTTCTCAAAGGAAGGCTCTACTATCTTCCGTGGGCGCTGTTGATCCTGCTGATGACCAAATGATTGTTTTCGACGCCACTCAATCGGACCACCCTCCTCTTCCTCCTTCCGTTGCTTTCCAAATCCCAGTCAAAATCCGGAACGCCACCGTATCCCGGTGTATAATTGATGAGGGGGCATCCACCTGTGTGATGTCCGCTTCGGTTTGGAAGCAACTCGGATCCCCTGAGTTGGCCCCTTCCACGATCACCCTTCGAGCGTGGGATGGTCATGCCTCCCAGCCTATTGGCCTGTTTCGTAACTGTCCCATCACCCTCGCCGGTAAGACTGTTTGCGTCGATGTCGAAGTCATTGACGCCCCTCTAGACTACAACATTCTATTGGGGCGAAGCTACACCTATGCCATGTCTGCTGTCCCATCCGCGGTCGTCCGCAAGATGTCTTTTCCACATAATGGAAAGATAGTCACCATTGACCAGCTATCGTATCATGAGCCGCCGTCTCCATCCGCCTCCGAGACGACCATCTCTTCTGTAGCCAACAAGAAAACCGTCGATTCCTTGACCAGTGTCTCCCCCGGCGTTTATAAAGATTCCACCCTGCTTGGTACTTTTCCTCACCTTCCCCTCCCTCCTATTACGGATCCCAGCTTGTCGAATATTTGCATGATGCAATCATCTCAGGCTGCCCATAAACGGCCTGCCTCGACTAGTCCGCACTATTACGGATCCCAGCTTGTCGAATATTTGCATGCTGCAATCGTCTCAGGCTGCCCATAAACGGCCTGCCTCGGCTAGCCCGCACCCTCCTCCCCGCCCTCCGCAGCCCGCTCCTAGCCATCCATCTCAGCCAGCCGGACCTCCTCTTTCTGGCCCTCCCCCTACAGCTGGTGCCCCCGAACCTCTTTATCCTCCAGGCTCGGTCCCCCCTAGCCTTAACCATCTTGGCGCCGTACCTCCTGGTCATTACCCTGCTGGACAGATCCCCTTCTTGGCTCCCCCTCCCGGAGTATATTCCGTCCCCGTCATGGCCACCCTTTCTCTCCCTAACTTGACCTTGGGTATTCCGGTTTGGTACCTTGACCCCCCAGCCGCCACCCCCCCTGGTCACCCCAAACCTTGCATGGCTTTGACACCGGTTCAACCGGTCCCCCTCGCTTCCTCCATAGCCAACGTGCCCCCAGCACCTCCACAAGACCCTTCTCCTGCTGAGTCGGCTCCCGGGAAGAAAGGCAAAGCCCGCAAGGGGGCAACCAAGGACCAAACCACCACAACCACCCCGGCTCCTCCTCCACCCCCGAAGCCTTGTGCCTTATGTGATGTCATTGGTCATGCCACCCATGCTCCACCCATGCTTGTCCCGAGACAGACAAAGGACAGTAGTAGTAGTAGAGGAAAAGGTTCTTTTTCGTACGCTTCGACGAAGAATTCATACTAACAACATTAACACTGTTGATATACCTTGTATCGGCCCCACACATACAATAGCGAAATTTCACTAATTGTAACCACCCATACCTTGAGTTATCTTCCGTGTTATTTTGAGTGTGATTGTCGTTCGATGAATCCGCCTCTAGATTGGACAGCGCACAGTTATATCGTGCTCATTCCATCGCCAATAGTTATCCCGCGATGAGGGAGCGATGAGGCAATATTGCCCCATCGACGTGGTAGCTTTTCACATGATCGCGTGATGTTTGAGTGGTTTCACTTCCGTCGGGTGTTCCAAACCCACTGTCACTGTTCACAGCGCTCATGGTTCCTCTCCTTTTCCCTTAGGGTTCTGTCATGCTCTTTAAAAACATTTCATTTGTAGTCAAACCACTCCATTGCACAATTCTAATGTTTCATTTCAGGACCATGCCATCGCTTCAGAATTCTTGAACTAATATTAATGTCCCTCCTTATCCACCTCGACACTTCTAACTCAAACCACACGGTCAATGGAATAACCTCGCATCTTCTAATGAGTGCATAATCTTAGAACTCCATTATGGGGCTTCTTCCCGACACCGTAGGTATCCTCTGCCCATTATGAAATTGGCCACACAAGCCAGATTCCCAATACTCAATCACAGTCTCCCCTTTGTCTACCAAAGGTGTGCAGTAACGCCATAACCTCCCATACATCAAAATTCAATTACACAGTTGGCTACAGAGGTCCAACCATTCTCACATACACTATATATATATCAATTCCTCAACGTAGGAATCCAGCCATCCATGAATAAATCAATGTACACATAAGACCAACAGGAATGCGCGCATAAGAATAAATAGGTTCTTCATATAAATGAAATTTCTTACAATCTTCTGGTCCTCGGCCAGATCTTCACAGTTAATGGTCTTCTATTCTCCTAATTGCCCTCTCTGGCTTCCTAACACTATGCAGCTTGGTGCAGGTCTCTATGCAGGTCATCATCAAGGAATCAAGAAAAAAAAAAATCATTCGAGGCCTCCACGGGCCGTTCAAGGGATGATACATGTGATCTGTTTCAATAAACAATACAGAGTCTCTCTGAGAAATCGCTCCCTTCCTCTTTCTATCTGTCTTAATGACATTCGTTGATCTTACTGGTCCAAATACTGTGTTTTACTGCTTCATTCCTTTCTGCTTCCCTTCACTGTATAATATTCCTTCACCCCGGTTCACCTTCGTTCATGATCTCTACACAGGTTCTGCCTCTGCTGCTTGACCATTTTATTTCAACAATTGCCATCTATGTTGTTTCCTTTGTGCTGTCTCTGTAAATAGACTCTCCCTCTGTTCTTCTCATGCTCCCTGTAAAGACCTGTTGTCTTCCCCTTTTCCTCTACTACTGTCCTTTGTCTGTCTCTGCCTCTGCTGCCTCCTTTGCCATCAATGACAATATTTCCAACAGTCTCCCCCTTTGGCATTGATGGCAATACACTTCCTCTGCTTTACTGTTAGGACCCTTCCTTCTGTTTCTTGCTCTTCCTCCCCCTTTGACATCAATGGAAAGGGGTTGCTCATTTTTTTTCAGTGTGCTTTGAACTCTAGCCCATGTTGCACTGATCTTGAGGACATGTTTCATGCTTTCCTTGCTAGTTGATCTCCCCCTGGAATGATATTTTTGTTTCTGTTCTCCCCCTAAGACTATGCTTTCTCTTCATATCAGAGAGTAGCATCTACAGATACTACCCCTAGTCTATCTCTCAAATATTCAAATGGTTCTCTAGTAAGAGGTTTGGTAAAGATATTTTCTGTCTGTTCTTTTGTTGGTACATACTCTAGCTTTACTACCTTCTGAGCTACTTGTTCTTAGACAAAATGATACTTGATTGGGATATGTTTAGTTTTTGAATGAAGCACAAGATTTTTTGATATGCTTATAGCACTTGTATTATCACATTTGATAGAGATAGGTTCATCAATGCTTACCTTCATGTCTTGGAGGGTTTGTTTCATCCACATGACTTGTGTACAACATGTTGCTATTGCTATGTATTCTGCTTCTGCTGTAGATAGAGAGATAGATGTTTGTTTCTTGCTTAGCCATGCCACCAGACTTTCTCCTAGATAGAATGCACCTCCACTTGTGATTTTTCTATCATCCACACAACTCTCCCAATCTGCATCTGTGTATGCTGTCAAAGTGAGGCTTTCTCCTTTTGGATACCATAGACCAAACTGTACTATTCCTTGTAAATATCTGAATATTCTTTTGACTGCTAGAAGATGATTTTTCTTTGGTGCTGCTTGATATCTAGCCACAATTCCTACTGCTAGCATGATGTATGGTCTTGATGCTTTCAGGTACAGTAGACTTCCTATCATGGATCTGTAGATTCTTTGATCTATATCAGTAGATCCATCATTAGCACATAGCTTGCATCCCGTGATCATGGGAGTTGACACAGGTTTGCAGTCTTCCATTTTGAACTTTTTCAACATTGCGTTTAAGTATTTTTCCTGTGAGATAAATGTGCCTGTGTTCTTTTGTTGAATTTGAAGTCCTAAATAGAAACTGAGCTCTCCAATCATAGACATCTCAAACTCTGATTTCATCTCCTCAGCAAACCCTTTTGCTAGCTCATCTCTGTTGCTTCCAAACATAATGTCATCAACATATACTACAACAATCAGAAGTTCATTTTCATGGGCTTTTATGTATAGATAGATGTCTACTCCTCCTCTCTTAAAGCCTTGTTTTTGCAAGTTATTATCCAGCCTTGAGTACCAAGCACGAGGAGCTTGTTTTAGTCCATATAGAGCCTTCTTTAGTCTACATGCATAGTCTTCTTTGTTTGTTAATGAGAAGCCTTCTGGTTGTTCCATGTAGACTTCTTCTTCTAGATCTCCATTTAGAAATGCATATTTCACATCCATTTGAAATACCTTGAAGTCTTGGTAGCATGCAAAGGCCAGAAACATTCTGATAGCTTCCATTCTAGCTACAAGGGAAAAATTTTCATCGTAATCAAGTCCTTCGATTTGTGAATATACTTTGCAGACAAGTCTGGCTTTATTCTTGATTACCTGTCCTTGCTCATTCATTTTATTTTTGAATACCCATTTTGAGCCTATGACATTTTTCTCAGTAGGTCTAGGAACTAGTTCCCAGGTATTGTTCTTCTCAATTTGGTCCAATTCTTCATTCATAGCATTCACCCAATACTTGTCCTTGCTAGCTTCTTCAAACTTCTTTGGCTCTATTTGTGATAGCATGGCTATGTATACCTCTTCTGTTTATTCAATTAGTTGCCTTCTTGTATGGACCCCTACTCTCTTGTCTCCTATGATCTAATCTTCAGGATGGTTCTTCTGAGTGTATCTAGAGGGGGATTTAGAGCTCAGTTCAGCATCTTCTGTTGTCTTGCTTGTTTCATCATCATCTTGGTTCTCTTCTTCATGGTGGTCTGAAGGACTGTTGTAGTTTGTACCTCTTGTATTGTTTGGAAGTTCTTCATTAAATCTCACGTCAATGATTTCTACAATTTTTCGAAGAGTCTTGCTGTAGCACATGTACCCTTTACTTTTGGAAGCATATCCTAGAAATATCCCTTCATCTGCTCTTGCATCAAATTTCCCAGGATTTTCATCATTATTCTTTATGTAACACTTGCTTCCAGAGATTCTAAAATGTTTGATTGAAGCTGGTTTACCATGCCATAGTTCATAGGGAGTCTTGTCACTGCTTGGACTTAAGTGAGCTTTGTTAAGGATATGCACGGCTGTGTGTACTGCTTCTACCCAGAAGGTTTGAGGAATATTACTCTCTTGCATCATGGCTCTGGAAATTTGTTGTACAGATCTGTTTTGTCTCTCTGCTACTCCATTCTGCTGAGGTGTCCCTGCAATAGTAAATTGTTGCTTTATGCCATGTTCATTTCACAGTTCTGCAAAGTCATAATCTTTGAATTCATCTCCTCTATCTGATCTGATGAATTTTAGCTTGCATCCTGTCTGATTTTCTGCTAAAGCTTTGAATATTTTGAATTTTTCCAGAGCTTCCAATTTATTCTTGAGAAATTCAACCCATGTCATTCTAGAGAAATCATCTATTATCAGCATGAAGTAGGATTCTCCACTTGGTGTTTTAGTTCTTGCAGGTCCACACAAGTCCATGTGCACAAGCTGGAGTGGTATTCTTGTTGATAACTCATCTTTGGCCTTAAAGGATGTGCAGGTCTGTTTGCCCAATTGACATGATTTGCATATGGTATTAGAAGGCCTTTTTATTTCTTTCATGTCTCTGACAGCTTTATTCTTGCTCAGTCTGATGATATGATCAAAGCTGAGATGTCCCAGTCTCCTATGCCATAACCATGACTCCTCAAGTTTGCTAAGATGGCTTGCTTCATCCTCCTCTTTCACTATGTAAACATTTCTCTCTGTTCAAACACCTTTGAGAAGAGTCTTACCTGTGGTGCTTGATCTGACTTCACAGTCTTGTGCTCTGAAAAGAACTTCGCAGCCTTTATCACACATTTGACTGACACTCAGCAAATTTTCTTTCAGCCCATCTACAAATAGTACATCTTGGGCCTTACCTCTACCATTATCTAAGCTGACTGAGCCCTTTCCCTTGATTTTTCCTGATTTTTCATTGCCAAAAGTTACATTACCAGTTTTCTTTTCGTCAAAAGTTATAAATTTGCTTCTGTCTCCAGTCATATGTTTTGAGCAGTCACTGTCCAGATACCATTGGCTTTTTAGGTCTTTAGCAGTTAGAGCCAGGTCACACTTATTCACCTTCCTTTTCCACTGGAAGCATCCTTTTGTTTGGTATCTTTTGTGAGATGATGAATCACATCCTCTCAGAGGAAATTTGGAAGGAATATGTCCAATTTTATTGCATACACAACATTTGATCATAATTTTTGCAGAATTGTGAGTATGAACAAAATTTCTTTGATTCATTAACCCCCTTGAGGTGTTCAACATCAATATTTGTCCATATTTTCTACACTCAATGATTTTATGGCCAAATTCCTTACAATAAAAATAGTAACCATAGAAACTATTTGCATACCTGATGTAAGGTTGTCTTCTCCATTTGTTTGCTTGAGACAGTCTCTTCACTGTTTGCATCTTTTTCTGGTTTGAATTACTCCTCTTTGCATGACAGTATGCAACAATGTGACAGAGCTTGTGGCAGACATAACAGGTGGCATTTTTCATAGGAGGGAAGAATCTCCTTTGATGTCTTCCAAATTTGACATACTCAGGGGTATATGAATCTTTTTCTGTTGTCTGAGTATTTCTTTCATTCTTTGTTATTAGAGGATTCTTCTAGATTCTGTCTCCCTCCTTACATGTTTCTTCTTTTGTAGGAATTATTTGAGCTGCTTCATCATCCTTCTTTGCTTTTACAAAAATAATCTCTCTATTTTCTTTTTCTTTGCTTTTACTTGATTCTCCTTCATAGCCTATTCCAGTTTTTATCATAGGAGATCTTTGAGCATCCAAAATTTCGTTCAACTTACCAGAGCTTGTTGTTTGAGAAGAATTTATAGCCACTTTCCTTTGAGAACTTTCTAATTTCTTCCTGAGACATACTACTTCTTCTTCCAACTTCTCTTGATCCTGAGTTTTCTCCTTGATTTGCTTAAGTAACATGTCTTCTATCTTCTTGGCTTCTTCAAGCTCTATCTTTAGCTGCATGAGGACTTCTGAATTCTGTTCTTCTCATACATACTTAAGGAGAATGTCCTTTTGTTTTTTACACTTCAGTTTGAGTCTATAAATCTCCTCCAGGGCACTTCTTAGCTCCCCCTCAAGGTTGACTTCAACTTCTTCTTCTTCATCTTCTAGCAAGATTCCTTCAAGTTCTTCTATGGCCATCAATAAAAATTCAGAGGTTCCTTCTTCACTTGAGGGTTCATCTGAGTCTTCAGATGCACTGCTGTCTTGTTGAGCATAGAAGGATTTTCTACTAAATTTCTTTCCTTTCTGCCAGTTCTTTGATGTATTTTTCCCTGATTCTTGAGCCTACTTCCTTACTTTCTTGTGAGGACACTTAGCAACATAGTGTCCAAATCTTCCACAGTTAAAGCATTTGAAAGGAAGTTTACCTTTGTATTTACCTGAGCCTCTATCCAGTTTCTTGACAAATTTAGCCACTTCTTCATCATAGGAAGAACATGTATCTTCCTTTTGCTTCTTTCTTCTTTTTTGTTTTAAAAGCTTCCTCCCTCGTACTTGGCTTCTTCTGTGGGAGTCTCATCTCATAGGCTGTTAGATTTCCAAGTAACTGGTTCATAGTTAAGGTCTCCCAATCAGCTGTTTCTTCTATTGTAGACACCTTTGGATTAAACTTGGATGGAAGAGATCTTAGAATCTTTTGCACAACTATACTTTCTGGTATGGTTTCTCCAAGAGCTTTCATATTGTTAAAAATTTCTGCAACTCTTAAGAAGAAGTTGCCAACATCTTCATCATCATTCATTTTTAAACTTTCAAACTGGGCTCTATATACTTGAAGTTTGGCAGTCTTTACCTTTTTATTTCCCTCATGGATTTTCTTTAGAGTGTCCCACATATCTTTGGCAATCTTACTGTGCATTATTTTGATAAATTAAGCCTCACAAAGTCCACTTAAGATTGCATTCATGGCCTTTGCATTTGCTACAAATTCTTTTTTAGCTTATCTGTCTGGGTCAGTTGCCTTTGGGGCATATCCAAATTCTATAGCAACCCATACCTCTATTCCTAGAGACATTATGTATGTTCTCATTCTAATTTTCCAGAAGGCATAATTAGCACCAGTGAAGAAAGGGGCTTTATTGGTTGAGCTTCCTTCTTGACTAGCCATCCTGGGGGCCTAGGATCTCCTTTCAGTGGTTAAAATGATACAAAAGGAACCTTCTCTGATACCAATTGTTGAATTCATAGTTAAACTGAGAAGGGGGGGGGGTGAATCAGTTTAACACATATATGATTTTTTTAAATTTTTTCATCAACTTATTTATAGCTTGCTTTTATAACCAACCTTAGTATATGAATAGTCTTAGTACGTTGCAGAAAGTATTAAATTAATGTGACATCAAACTTATTATGAGAGCAGCAAACATTAAGCAGATTTAGTAAATCATCTCAGCACACAAGTAACACAAATAGAGACAGCAGATACAAGTGGAAACCCATAAAGGGAGAAAACCATATCTTATTATTGTTGTGATGCAAAGGCAAGCTCCAACTCCCTCTCACCACTGTTTTTCTTCAGGCACCAACCTACAGGAGGCTCCAACCTTATTCAGCTACAACTGACAGCTATCAAGCTTCAACTTGATAGGGAAGCTCCAACTTCCACAATTTATCAAAAGAAATGTTTATTGATTTACCTCAAATATCAACTATGTTCTGTAGCATCTCTTTCTGCTCCTCTCTTCCTTATCTTCTCTACCTCAATCTTCTGTACTCTGCATTCTCCATTCTTACTCTCTCTAACCTCACTATGCATATCAAGTTGATATTATATATAGAGTTCATCGCATGACTGTTTGTATTCCACAAGGAATTTGGAGTGAACAGCCATGACTCTTTGGCTTCTACCTTCTCATTCTTTTGTCCAACTCATTTAAAAAAATTATAACAATATGTACAAATTTCAATGTTATAGTAGGATTTTTCTTTTCCTTTGGATACTTGCCTTTGCATCACAAACAATATAAAACAATTAAACATTTACATTTTCAGTTTCAATATATAAACTTCACTCAGCCCTTGGCTTGCTGGTTTTTTCCTTTCTATTGCTGTCATGCAACTATCCTGCATACCTCTGTTTACTGCAACTCTGTACACCTGTGCATGTATACCTGTTCACTACAATTTTAAATCCCTTCGCTACATACCTCTTCAATTCTGCAGTCTCTGTTTACCTCTGTACAAATTCTCCAAGCTCACTGTAGTTGTGTATCTGCTATATCTATGCCTGTTTTATAAGTTTAGCTCACTAATAAATCTCAAAGTCTCATGCATCAATTAATCATTTAAAAAGGGGTCCACAATCTATCTAATCTGGGCAATCACTGTTCATTGTCGAGGTTCTACTTCTCGGCTTCAAACCTTTAATAACCTCCTTATAGGCACTCATATGTAGATTCATTAATATAAACTTTGACTTTGGTTAATAAAAAATCAAAATACTGTGCTCACTTCTTTAACATTAAAACTTTTCACTCGCCGACGAATGCATAACGCATATGTATACCTCTCCTTTTTATTCCTTTAACCCGCGCACAACAGTCATATACAATGCATATGTTTAAGTTATATGGTTGGCGCCTTATTACTACATCCCCGCTATATTAAATAATGTGTGAAATAATTTGGATTCCACAGCACAACCTTGAAAACCCGCACACTAAGGTTTAATATGATAAACGGAATCAACTATGCTCTCGGCCTAAGGCTAAGGGTATTTTCAATATATGTCACAACCTTATAACTCCGCAATATCTCCATGACTGAGCCTAGGCACTAACCTTCGGAAATAAAAGTATGAGAGTCGACACATTAACACTATTGATATACCTTGTATCGGCCCCACACAAACAATAGCGAAATTTCACTAATTGTAACCACCCATACCTTGAGTTATCTTCTGTGCTATTTTGAGTGCGATTGTCATTCGATGAACCTGCCTCCAAATCAGAAAGCGCACGGTTATATCGTGCTCATTCCATCTCCGATAGTCATCATGCGATTAGGGAGCGATGGGGCAGTATTGCCCCGTTGACGTGGCAGCTTTTCACAGGATCGCGTGATGTTTGAGTGGTTTCACTTCTGTACAAAAGCGATGCGATATGAGTGGATTTGGTTTTGCAAACTGCTTCTGGTTTTGAATTAACGTGAAAACCGTTGGGTGTTCCAAACCCACTGTCACTGTTCACAGCGCTCGTGGTTCCTCTCCTTTTCCCTCAGGGTTCCGTCGTGCTCTTTAACAACGTTTCATTTGTAATAAAACCGCTCCGTCACACAGCTCTAATGTTTCATTTCAGGACCATGCCATCGCTTCAGAATTCTCGAACCAAGATTAACTTCCCTCCTTATCCACCTTAACAATTCTAACTCAAACCACACGGTCGATGGCATAACCTCGCATCTTCTAACGAGTGCAGAATCTCAGAACTCCATTATGGGGCTTCTTCCCAGCACCGTACGTATCCTCTGCCCATTATGAAATTGGCCACACAAGCTAGTTTCCCAATACTCAATCAAAGTCTCCCCTTTGTCTACCAAAGGTGTGTAGTAACACCATAACCTCCCATACATCAAAATTCAATTACACAGTTGGCTACAGAGGTCCAACCATTCTCACATACACTATATATATATCAATTCCTCAATGTAGGAATCCAGCCATCCATGAATAAATGAATGTACACATAAGACCAATAGGAATGCGCGCATAAGAATAAATAGGTTCTTCATATAAATGAAATTTCTTGCAATCTTCTGGTCCTCGGCCAGATCTTCAAAGTTAATGGTCTTCTATTCTCCTAATTTCCCTCTTTGGCTTCCTAACACTATGCAGCTCGATGCAGGTCTCTATGTAGGTCATCGTCAAGGAATCAAGAAAAAAACAAATCATTTGAGGCCTCCATGGGCCGTTCAAGGGATGATACATGTGATCCGTTTCAATAAAAAATACAGAGTCTCTCTGAGAAATTGCTCCACCCCTCTGTCTATTTGTCTTAATGACATTCATTGATCTTACTGGTCCAACTACTGTGTTTTACCGCTTCATTCCTTTGTGCTTCCCTTCACTGTATAATATTCCTTCGCGATTCACCTTCGTTCATGATCTCTACACAGGTTTTGCCTCCTCTGGTTCTGCCTCTGCTGCTTGACCATTTTATTTCAACAGTTTCCATCTATGCTGTCTCCTTTGCGATGTCTCTGTAAATAGACTCTCCCTCTATTCTTCTCATGCTCCCTATAAAGACCTGCTGTCTTCCCCTTTTCCTCTACTGTTGTCCTTTGTCTGTCTCTGCCTCTGCTGCCTCCTTTGCCATCAATGAAAATATTTCCAACATGAACTATGTCTCTAATTCTTCCCAATTATTAATTGAGCCATTCAGAAAACATTTAAACCATTTTCTTGCCTCTCCATTTAGATATTGTACAAAAAGTCTCATTACTACATCAAGATGTTGAACATTTAAATTCTCATCAAAAGTGAAAAACAATGGCAAGTGTTGCTCTGCAGTCACTTCATCTTCACCAATAAAATTAGGAAGTAACTTGAGGTATTCTTGGGGCATAGCATTCATAGGTTGTGGAATATTTAACGGTGCATACCTGTTCATCAAGAAAGTATGGGCTGCCATGTTTATGCCTTGGTTAACCACTCCTTGAGTAGGTGGGGTTTTTGAACCATTTGTGGGTGTGGATGAATGGGGTGAAACAATTGATATGGGAAGGGGTTGATGACCAATATTAGAAGAAGCAACAATTGTATTTGGTTGAGCTTGTGTGAATGTGAATGAAACAGACTCAAAAGATTGTTCCTCTAGCTTTGGTTCTTGAAAATGGAATGGTGGGGAAAATGATTCTTGTTCCTAGAAAATGAGTTTCCGGGAAATACCCTTGGATGAGGGGTTATGTGAACTGCTGCCAGGTGTAGGCAGTGTAACATTAGGTGTAGAAAGTGTTTTTGGTTTCTAAGCTTTTCGAGAAACCAATTTTTTAGGATCTGACAGAATAAGAGATTTCTGTTGTGAGGTATCTGACCTCGTATGTGGCCTTTTATATGCCAGAATTATGGAATAAAAGTACATCCTGATATTTCCTCCTCTGAAAAACTAGAGGAAATATGACAAAACCCAGGGAATGAACTTCGCTTCTTCATCCCCGTCAACGGCACCAAAAAATGTTGTATCTTAATAAAAAATCCCTTGGCTGTGGTAAGGAATTAGTGCTAAAGACATTTATATATATATATGTCACATGAATATTATATCAAATGGTATTTTCTTAATCACTTTCAGAGATTTATTATTAGACCCTCAAGAATCAGATGCAATAAATGCTTCTCAATGCCATTATCTACTGATATTAAATGAAGTGATAATAATAACATGAAGGAAGGAAGCCCAAACTAATATGCTGATAAACAGGATCTATCACTTTAAACTTCAAAATAATTTAAAGACAGTGGAATAGTTAAAATGAAGGAGCTCCCATTAAGGATATTTTACTCTTATTCACATATGTAAAAAGAGACTTGTAGCTTCATTACTTCATTTTATTCATAGAAAGAAAATGCACAATGGAAAGTGGAAAACATATCAATAAAAACAGATGCAAGAATCTTGATCTTAATTCATTAATCATGTGAAAATTGAGTACAAAATTTGCAATAGTCCAAAGGTCCAAAACTCAGAACCTTTTCCTTTCTTCTTTTTCTCTTTAAATACAATGTAAAGCAGTTTGTAACTACTGAAACTACTCCTAACTACTCAAACTACTGAAAATACCTATTACATATCATCGAAATCTCTTATTACAATCACATTCTCTTAACAGAGATAAAATAAAACTTAAATCCTAATATATTTGTTGAATATGAATTGGTCCTGCTGATGTTGTCTTCTCTTGATTTGCTGGCTTGTCTTTCTTTGAAGTTGAGGGATCCTTAGGTAGAACAGTCATCCAGCCTCTGCATTTCTTCCATACTTCAATTTTTGTCTTAGGTGATTTAATCAGCCTGTGGTACTCCAACCTAAAGGCAATAATCCTGTTGAATGATGGTCTCTCTATAAATAAGGTCTTCACCAACCATAATAGCTAAAAATTCCTCTAAAGAAAATTAATAATTGTTGCTCCTTTCAGAGTCTGAGTCTTCTCATGAGTTTCATCCACCTTTATTTTTGCTAATATAAGCAGTGGTTCATAAGAATCCCATGAAAAAATACTGCCTCCAAGGCCCCAGCATGATGGCAATCCTTCCCTAGCTCTTTTGTCATGCAGATTGTCAAATTTGTTTACTGCTTCCTTAATCTCTGTCAACTTCTTCTCTGTGGTCTTCCTGCAATCATTTTTAACGACCAATTTGTTAATCTCTACAGCATATATAATCCTATATTTAATCTCATTTTCTTCTAACTCTTGATCAGTCTTTGAATCACTAAAATAAATAATTTCTTTTACCCAAATAGCTCTGTTAATAGTCTTCTTCTTGTCTTCCATAAACTACTCCTCATAATCTCTGATAATGCTTTTTTATTCTGATATAATAGTCAAAGATCCCCAAGTTGTTTTCATTTCTTCAATGATATCATTCTAGATTATTTCCTTAGCTTGTATCAGAGATATATTTCCCTTCAATTTCTCCTTTAAACTCTTAATCTCAACATCAACTGTTTGGCAATCTGTTCTGTATTTACTAATTTCCCCATCCTTGTCTTGCATTATTTTTGTTACTATCTCCAGATCATTTTGTGCCCTTTTGAGATCTCTCTCTTCCATCTTCAGTTCAGTATTCAATTGAGATATCTATGTTGCTAGATCATCATTTCCAGATGGAAAAATGATAGTGCAGGAATGAGAATCAATCTGATTCTTTAATGATAGCACAGTTTCCTTCAACTTAGTAATTTCGTCTTCTTTCTGAAAGAGTTGTTGAAGAAGGCTCTATTTCTCATTTTCCACTTCTGCCACCTCTGCTGCCATAGAATGCTCCCCTGTAGGTAACTTCAACTTTTTCTTCAACAAAGAAATCTCTGATTCTGCAATTTGTAGCAACTTCTGCACAAAATACCTATCATTTGGATCTACTCCAATCTTTACAATTATCTTCTTGAGTTCTTCATTCTGTGTTGTTAAAGCCGTGGAGTTGGATTTCTCCAATTTCAATTGCTTGATCACCTTCCCTATCATGTTTTCAGCCTTAAGAGCCATTTCCTTAGTTTTGGTCAAATCATTTACTATCAGTTGACCTATTTGCATATGTAAATTTACTTTACCAAGCAAAGGAATCTTTCTCAAATCAATAGTTAAATTTCTAGTATTGAAATTATTTGATGACCCTATAGTCATATCAAAGGGATGAGAAAGATCAATCTTAAATTGATATTTTTCAATATCCATGGCAGTCAGCAATCTTGTTTGATCTGGAGTTATTTGATACTCAGCCTATGCCTGCATGCTAGCCTTCATCCTTTGATTTCTTTCAACAATTTGAGCAAACACTTGTTTAATCAAAGGTACTTGCATGATTTCTTAGATATGATAGGAGTTTTTATATTTGAGCCAACAAAACCTGCAAAACCATTATTTGCTAGCTTCTCTATGTCAAATCTTCTTTCATGAATGAATGTTGAATAACCATTTTCAATTCTCCTATTTGAAATCACTTTATGGGGGTTATAATCCCACTTATCTCCTAACAGCAAGTGCATTCCATATAACATCATTTTAACTTCATCAGTTTCTTGTCTCATGTTGACTATAAACGGACCCACAAACATCGATAGCTTAAACATATGACCCTTTTTCATAGGTACGAAATGTATTTGGTCAACATTTAAACTCTGCCTAATGAACTCTAAAGAAAATAATCTCATAGGCACAAATATAAGATGCATATATGGTTCCACCCCAGCCCATAAAGTCTAATTTTAGAATAATATTCATAAACATACCAATCTCCAAACTTACAATTTGTTCCCAACTGCATGAACTCTTGAGCCTTTCGCGGGAAGCATGGGGGAGAAACCCCATTCAGAATTTTATATGTAGTAGACATAACATGATTTGAAAAATCAAACAGACCCTCCTCATTCTGTTCCTCTCTTACTACATCAATCCAAAACACTACTGACTGCCTCTTTTTATTTACATCCATGATATTTAACCCCAAATGCAAGAATTATTCCACATTTTGATATAAAAAGAGGTAAATGATAAGAGAGGGGAACCTGAATGACCCTGTAAGTGATAAACTCATGAGTTGAGTATTGAAAACTTCTTTCCAATATGAAGGAATAGCTAGCACTACCCCTGGCTTCATCATCAATGCAAACATTCCCATAACTGATTTTTCATTTATGATGTCGTCTTATTTTCCCAATATCTTTGAAATACACCTCAGCACTGGTCAGACTTCTGTGTCAAAAAATTCGATGGATAATTATTTGTTGTCAGGTACAAACTGCTTCTTATCTGGCTTCAGGAAAAATACAGACTGATTAAATTCTTGACCTGCAAGACTATCATAATTTTCTACCAATGACTTGTCAGTGAATTGAACATATGATTCTGACTCTGGGTAACACAGGGAGTGATGAATTAACAAGGCTGAGACTTGTAAGACATTTTCTCCTAGACAATTCATTACAAAGCATTTGTTAGGGTACATAATGGACACTATCTAGTGCACGAACTAAAGAAAAAGGTGTGTTATTGTAATACATGTGGACAATACTCTAGTTTTGGCCATGGTAGAGAAAATTGGACATGCTTTGTCATTTAGACAGACCTGTTGGTAGAATTTGAGGTGATATAAAGAGCACATACTGTCTTGAATATCCCTCTCAGTGTCCATGAGAGGAATATGCCTGGATGAGATGGAAAGAGATGAACACTTAGCCATAATTCTACTTAGGGTGGCGAAAAATGACAAGGTGGTGGACAAAAATGGAAGACATAGGTGCAACCAAATTGACAAGTACATAGAAACAACAATAGTCTTGCGAAAAGAGGACCCAATTTTAAATTGTTGGCGTGGGGCTTATGAATTATGTTAGCCACCTATAATATTTTTTATAGCGAAAGGTGGCTAAGACTTCTTGAGCCTTCAAGGAACAAATTTCATTGCTAAATTTTTTTGGCTCTTGAAGTCCCTAGAAGGTCTCATGCCTCTGTCCAAAATCTTCATTTATGTTCCCATTTTATACTTAGGAATGAATCTACTGAATTCATGAGAAGAAACTGCTGCAAAACCATCATTTTCCCCCTTCTCCCACTCAAAACTAACCTTCATTTGCTCCCTTTTTTCTCCATAAAAACTCCTTTGTTTTCATGATTCCTCTTCTTCCATTCATGAAAATCACTTTTACAAGGTTAAAGACTCACTCTTTAACCTTACCGAAACCCCCAAATCCATTGAAAACTCTGAAAAAAGTCATGAAAAACAAATTTTTTATTAGTAAGGGCTTAAGCCCCCTTGGGCTGAGTTTCAAAACCACTTCCCCCACATGCCCACACCCTAGAAAAAAGTGCTAACCCTCCTTGGCACTTATCGCATCGCAAAAAATCTAACTGCGCAAGTCTTTTCCATGTTTGAAAAGTTCCGATGCGATTAGCCCGTCTTTAAAAACCCCCGATCATATTATTTTTTCGTATAACTCGTGGGCCCGCCTTCGGCGCTTAAAACCTTATGAAAATCCATTCCCGATCCATTTTTTCCTTTGTAAAACCAAAAAACCCATCTATCCAAAGTTTTGGTCTAAAAAGTTAGAATCATGTGTTAATATAGAAAATGGGTAGATTGAAAACACCCGATCGCGCAATCGCATCGGGGAAATACAATGGGTTGATTGAAAAAGCTGCATCAAGCTTTCCGATGCGATTGAGTCCCTGTATTATAATTCTACTCCACCACTTTTTCATTTACACTGTGCCCAGGACCGAGATTTAAAAATCCCAAGGCGCTTATCGCATCGAGAAATTTTAATGGGTAGATTAAAAAGACCAAGCCCGAGGCTCCGATTGCGATTGGCTCCTTTGAATATATATGCCCCGGGCCCATCACGTTCCATATAACTAAAGGCCCTGCAGTCGGGCGCCTATCCACTTTATACATATATTCCGCCCTCGAAACATAAAACCTTTGTTTTATTTAAAATTTTTGAGTTTTCATATATCATAAGGATTTTTCCGCCGGTTCGTTCTAAAAGAAATCCCCTCCATTCATCGTAAGCCGATCAAATGGCCAATGCTCCATCGCATCGCATTTTCCATCGCATACACTTGTTTGCTCCTGCCGATCGGCCATACCCCGATTCATTTTCCACCATTGATCTGATCCTCAGATCAACGGTCCGCGTAAACTTACCTTGCAATTTTTCATCGCTGCGTTTTATTATTTCCCCTGATTAGCCTTTCCCTCGATTATTTCTTCGTCGTTGATCTAATGTTTGGATCGACGGCCAGCGCTCAATCACATCGCAAATTTCAATCAATGCATTTACTCGCCACCCCGATTGCAATCCCCCGACTGTAATCCTCCGATTGGATCCAGACCATCCACGTGTCCAGATCAGACGGTCCAAAATCACTCCGACTTGTTCATTTCCCCGCTCTTCTTTAACCTCCTCTTTAATAAATCTCCACCGTTGGATGCTTTCATCCAATGGCTACGCTCCTTCCCCGCCTTCTAAAGAAGTTAAACCTAAAAACGCAGGATTTTCTAATATTTTGTGTATTTTTGCAGGGATTAATGGTTTTTCCATTTGTTCAAAAGAAATGCCGAAGGCCGGGAAAGAAGTTTCCTGTGCCTTTGAATTATCAATGGAGACCATTCATAAGGGTCGGATTCAACGCTTTATCAATGCTTCATGAGCATTGATGCCTTTAAAGCCCAGCGTGGCCCTGCACATCGACAAGACACTGTTTTATTAGAAACACAGTTGAAAGAGTATCAGTGTTGAAGAACAGAGCGCAGCAGAACAGAGGATTGAAGACAGGTTTGGGAATTACGGCTAAGAATGATTCTCAAAAGCCTAATCCTAGAATTAAAACACATTTAAAGAAATCCTAAGTGATTAACAAGCAGGCAGGCCTCCACCACCACATTTAAAGCGAATTGATTCCTCAGCTACCATAAATGCCACCTGTGCCTTAAAGCATTCAAAACAAAGGCCAAAGCTATTGTTTGAAATCTGAATACTTTGCCTCAGCGCAACCATGGAGTTACTTCTGCAAGGAAATAAATGCAGAAATATCTACAAAGTTACTCCAAACATTACGCAGAGCCTCGAAGTCAAACAAAATCTCCCACTGAGTTTAATTCATAATTGTAAACAGTTAATACAGCAATCCACCTGTAAACTTCTCCATTGAGCCCCTCAAAGGCTGAGAAGTCTTGAATCTGTATTAATTTTCCTGAGAGATCTTTTATCAGATCTCACCTCCTCATCCTTCTATAAATACTTCTGTAAAATATGAGAAACTGTTGGTTGCAGAACTTTGAAATACATTTGAGTTTAAACTTCTGACTGTAAATAGTGTTCACTGGCTCTTGGATCTCTGCTTGTAATAGATAGGTTAGGCTGAGATGTGTAGATGACTGCTAAACTAAAGCATTGGATTTAAAGCTGTAACTTGTTTGGAGCATCAATACAAGTTGATTTATGGGATCTTGTTCTATGTTAATGGTGATGTTTCTCTAATTGTAACTTGTTATTTTGTTTCTGTTTTCACTGTGTTTCATATTCTCTTATAAAGAACAACATGCATAGAGTTAGGACCTACTGTATATCAGTAACCTTCTCTGTCTGAAAATCTTTATTTATATGTTTTCTTCCAAGCTGTGTTATTTAGGAATGATTTAATTCAGTTTAAGCATAGGAATGTTGGCATTCCCTCGTCTTATTGTCTTAGTTGAATGTTATTCTTGAATGTTATGTTCAGTATTAGTTAAGTAGAGATGAACTATGGAAAATATGGTATGCCCTGGTCCTAGTTTTATCCCCAAAGACTGTCTGAATGTTTCCCTTGGAATGTGTTAAAAGCTAGCTAGTTTCAAATTACTTACGAGATCTTAGGCCATTTCTGTGTTATCTTTGTGTTGGTCTTGAAAGTAACCAAGTAAAGCAGAGCTAGGAGAGGATTTGTGGTGAGCCCGGCCCGCTAGTTTCTACTCCAACAGTTGCCTTCAAGTTTCCCTTTGTTCTAAAATGTTTTCTATTGAAAGTGTATCAAAGGCTGGCTAGTTTAAAAGTACTTACCAGATCCTAGTTTTCTTTTATGTTCTTCTTAAGTGTTTGTCAAAGGCTGACTAGTTTAAAAGTACTTATCAGATCCTGGGCTACTCTTTGTTCTGCATCTATTTAATTTCCTTTCTTTTTGTATCATTTCATTCCATAAATAAAACTTCAAATAGATCCTTAGACATAGATGACTTGCCCCATGGATCACTCTTGCCTATTGTTGTTCCAATTAAACCCTATTATGACCCCATAGCCCAATGAACTAAAACCTGCAATTATCTATATTTTTGGCTGAAGCTTACTCTGATTTCTTGCAACTTCTCACCTTTGAAACTCTTTGCATTCAGGACTTTCCACCTCAAACAGTATTCATGCTCAATCATCCAAAAACAAAACAAACCCTTGGCCTTCATAACTAGCCTAAAATTATTACCCCAAACTTCAAATAAAAATCCATCTTTGCACTTATTGGAGAGATCCCTCTCCGGATTCAGGAGGGCTAGATCCTAGAATCCCAAAGTTGGTTGAAGCGATGTTGTTTCTGTGATCGGACTTTGCCAATATTGCTGATTACAGATTCCTAATATTTCTGGCGACTCCACTGGGGACTACTTCCCTTAAAATAAATAAAACTTGTGAGTTAAAAGCAGCCTTTTCAAGCACTACCTAAGAGAGGTAATCATGACAAAACTTGTTTGAATCAGTGACAATCTAGGTAAACCCTCAGATTCTCTTAAGACTTTATCTAACCTTGAAAGATTAGTTGGCTTAGCCATAAGAGTAAACTATCTTTGTCTCATAACCGTAGCTAAGTTTTGAAACAGAGTTAGGATATTCTTAAAAACCATACAACTGAAAAATAACTCGGAAAAACCTAAAAATATTTCAGATTGGTATTCAATAAACATGGTGGTGGACCATAAGACCTTTTACCTCTGAAAAGAGCTAAAAACTTCCAGTTGGCAACTCCACAATCCTGAACAGACCTTAAGACTCCACTGGGAAGAACCCTTATCATTATAATATCTTTCAAACTCATTCAGAAGACTATAGGATTAAAATTTGTGTAAACAAATTGGCTGACCATTCAAAGATTGTCATACCTAGTTGAACTTTTCCTGTTTATTTGGGTCTGAAAAACATAGCATAGTGGCTCCTAGAAAGATTCACACTAGAGCCTATCCTTACCCTGATCCACCTGAGATAGTTGATAACCCAGAAATTACCCTTAGGAAGTCTCCTAAGATTAAATTATCAACTATTTTCAGATCACCCTTGAGAGATAATTCAGTTCCTGAAAATCTTTCAGCTCTACAACAATCTCAAGTTGACTTATTAAATCCATTTAGAACTAGGTCTCTTGGTGATTTAGATCAGTTAGATTCTGAGTCTTCACTATCATCTCCTGAGACAAGTGAATGTCTTGGTAGCAGAGAAACAACACCTCCTGATTTACATTTCCTTCACAACTTAGGTGTCTCTCATCCAAGATCAGCTCAGCAGTCTATTCTTGGTCCATCCACTTCTGATCACCCTACATCCACTGTTCAAACCACTACACCTCAGCCCACTTTTCCTGTTGTTAATCCACTCCTTGTGAATCCACCCCCACCACATATCATGGTAGAATGGTATGCTTCGTTGGTCCTTCATGTACCATTAGTCAATCTTCCACAGCACTATCCGACCAAAATTCCATTATATGATGCTAGCAATGCTACAACTACATCACAACATGTGGATAAGATGAATGAATACTTTGAAAGAAATGAAATTGATGATGATTCTGTCAAGATTAGGTTATTTGCTCAGAGCTTAGGGGGAGAAGCAAGAAAATGGTTTAAAGGCCTAGCCCCCCATAGTATTAATTATCTCCAAGACTTCCATCAAACATTCCTAAACAAATGGGAAGTAAATAAAAACCCTCTCCAAGTCCTTTTTGACTACAAGAACCTCCATAGAAACACTGGGGAAAGTGTGCAAGCTTATTGCACTAGATTCAATAGTGTGTATAATGCACTTTCCCCAGGACTAAAACCTCCACAGGGCTCAACTTTAAACAAGTTTCCTGAAGGGTTTGACTCTGACATGACCTATCAGCTGAGAGAGAGAGATTTTGCAACTCTTAAAGATATGCAAAAAGGTGCTCTTTCTGTGGAAGTCAACTTAATGGAGAAGAGAGCAATAATGAAAAATGAAAAGAGAGTGTCTTTTAGAGAGGAAAACACACCTTCTACTTCCAACTCAAATATGGAGAGAATGATGGAGGAGATGATAAAAGAGATGAGCATAATTAAGAGAGCACAAGCAAGTCAAAACCAAACTGCTCCTCAAAATAGAAACCAGAACCAAAACCAGAATTTTAGAAGAAACCAACCTCCAAACAAGCCTAGGGAAGATGATCAGCTGATCACTCCTCCCTTTCATCAAAACTATGTAAGTGAGGTTGAGGAAACAGATGAGATAACAGAGGAAGAAGATATCAACATGCTGGGGGTAGATAATGATGAATTTGAGATTCATTATGATAGAAAACAAGGCCTATACACACCTTATGATGACAGAAGAGATGATGATGAAAATTATTATCAAGACATGGAAAATGTCATCATAGAATCTCAAAAATAATATGACCTTAGAATCAAAACCAATCAGAAAACCCCCAACACCAAAACCTCTGACAAATCTTCACAAAACAGCACTACAACCAAGCCTAAAGTTGTCAAACAAAAGGACAAAATAGTGGCTGTAAATTATGATAATGATAAAGAGAAAGGTGTTAGCCCCCCTATGAAATTCTTGACAAGCAAGCTGGGGGCTAGTTTGTGTCGGAGCCTTCAAGGAATGCCTTTCCCCTCAAAACCCATCCTCCTTGAAGTCTCTTTACGCTGTGCCTAATATAAATCCTCTCTGCTGATCCATTCCTCAAAAGGCCTACATTATCCCTTGTACCACTGCTAGTAAACACAGTTTCCCTCTCTTCCCCTTGGGCAAGTTCCCTTTTTTCCTTTCATCCCCACCATTAATCTCTTAAATTCCCCTGAAATCCCCCTTAATTTCCACCCTCACCCCTTATTTCCCCAGATTTCTTCTCTATATCCCTATCGTTACCCTTATAAGGCTTCAGAATGCATTAAAAATGTGAAAAAAATCATATATTTTGTATATTGGGCCCTGGCCCCCTCCGGCCATAGCCCCGCACCCCGTTCCTCCTTGAAACCTTGCGCTGGAACCTCTCGCCAGCTCCAAAGGTGCATATCACAAAGATTATCGGGCACATCCTTGACCGCCGATCTGGGCAGATCAGACGGCTGTTGTTTAACCTACTACCCTTGGTGTTTTCCCCGTTCGAACCTTCGATGTCACCATCGCCGTCCATTCACTTGTTGATCTGACGGTCCGCGTCCTATCCGCCCAGTAGACCCTACCGCACACTGTTCAAAACCATATGGTTTCTTCCGCACCGCTTACGCACGATAGGTGGTTTCCCCCGAGCACCCAGCGATTCCATTCCGCACTCGACACATGTCCTGTGTACGGTGGTAAAACCGCCCATCCCCCGCGTGTTATCGTTTGGTCCAAACCTCGTAGCTAAATCCACGACAACCGTTAGATCTCGAAACGCTCATCCGACGGTCGGCATTCATCTGAGTTGCGCACGTAGTAACCCATGCTATGGCCCACCGTCCATCGCCCTCTGTTGTTGATCTCCACCACGATCAACAGTCCCAATTTGTCCCTCCGCCATTGACCGTTCCACTGTCCCCGATCCCGCCACGTTATCATCACGTGCGTCCACCGTATGGTCTTCCATTCCATCGCATATATTGGTTCTTTTTTATATTTTTTAATGTTTTCCATGAATATTTTCTCTGCAGACCGTCACCA
This sequence comes from Pinus albicaulis, assembly GCA_034641835.2. Taxonomy (NCBI): domain Eukaryota; kingdom Viridiplantae; phylum Streptophyta; class Pinopsida; order Pinales; family Pinaceae; genus Pinus; species Pinus albicaulis. The sequence goes on from CM076570.1 coordinate 1,272,294,008, forward strand.
TCCACCATGAGCACATTTCTCCATTCCTTCTGCGATTTTCTCCTCCGCATCGTCATCTGTGTGTTTTGCAGGGTTATTAAGAGCTAATGGCCGCCATGGTGCGTGTCTCTGCTACAAGGACAGCAAAATCCAAAGAAGATCAGTTACAATAGCTAATTTATGAGCAAGGACCCGAGAATGTAAATACTAGACGTTCATTAAAAGAAGCAGGGTTTAAACTCTGTGGAAAACCTTCCGGTGCCATTAAAGCTCAAGATGCACGAGCAGAGACAGAGATGGAGCGACAAAGTGTTTAATGCAAGAAAAGAGATTAGAGTACTTCAATGAAGATCTTAGGCCTTGAATCAGCGGTTTAAGAGGCAAAGCATCAGATTGAAGACCCCGAGGATCAATAAAAGGGTCCTATGCACGGTAAAGGACAACATCAAGGGTTTCCCACCAGCAGAATGTTTTTCTCCATCAAGTACAGGGCGTCCATACAGTATTAATTCTATACCTTATCCCTGAAGGAGTTTCCACCTTGACAACAGTTCTAAATCACCGAAGCATTGATATGGCAGACTTCTCAGTAGTTTATTTTACTTCTGTTTAAATCACAAGTACAACACCACAGCCGAAAAAATGTCCAAATCGTATCTAAAGAAGATCACTCTTTCATAAAAGGGGTGACAGAGATTAAATACTCAGTATTCAGGAAAAATGGGCCTTGGCCCTCTTTCTTTCAGATGTTTAATATAGCATTTAGTGTCCACCTACCACCTCAGTCGATCTTCTGTTCACTCTCTGCTATAAAACACAGAAGGAAATTATTGTAATGGTTGTTGATGAGATATCAGAGAAATGCAAGCATTTTCCTCTTGAGACAAGTTCTATGTGTAATATTGTAAGATAGGCTGAGAGTTGATGTATTCAGGCTGAATGTTCAAGCTGTGGGCAATGATGTACCTGATTGGTGTTGTTTTTAATAGGACACGCATGTTTCTTTGGATCCTGATCTAAAGCAGCTGGTGATGTTTTCCTATCTCTGTGTTTGATTTCATTACTTTCCATTTCTACTGGTACGCAATAGAAGTATAACATAGGATTCACCCTTTTTAGGTGCCCTATGTTTCCTGCTCTCCCTACTTTTAATGTTTTCTGCTTATATGTGTATCTGAATATTGATTTCAATTAATTTAACGAGTGTAGTGGATGTCATTTCCTGCTCTCTGATGTATGAATTGATGAAATCTATGTTTATATGTTCTTTCTGGGATTTGGTTGGATGAGTTGAGAACACTGGGAGGTCTAGAACCCTGTCTCTACCTCACTAGGATCTTTCCATCTCAATTAAGCCTCTCTAAGATCCCTTGTTTTGCCTATGATTTTGTCCAAGCAGGTCTGGAGTTAAATGATCTCTGACTTGATATATAGACAGAATTGGATGGTTCTTGTCCTTTCATTGTCCGTCCTTAATTTCCTATTTCAAATATCATCTCCAAGATCCAAATGTTCTAGATGACTAGCCCAACTGAAAACTTGCACATTGAACACAAGTAAATCCTTTCTTGACTCCATTGCCTAATGGCCTTGATGTTCCCTGAGTTATCTATCTCTGCCTAGTTTCCACTTTGCTCATCCTTGTCTTATATTGGACCCTTCTTTCCTGATTCCCAACAACCAAACCAATAATCAAACAAACAAACCCTGTGCCTATAACTAGCCTAAAACCTTAACATTTGAGCTTCAAAGATATAAAACCTTTGACAATCATAGAGAGATCCCTCTCTGGGCCTAGGAGGGCTAGATCCTGAGGTCTGAAAGGGGTTCTATGTTGTCTCATCTTTTGGTCTTGTCAACCTGGCCAAAACATGGGAACCCCAACATAATGGCGACTCCACTGGGGAAAATCTGAGTGCCTTTCACCTTATACATGTCCAAGACTCAGAAAATTAGAACTCTGGTTAGGTTGACAGCAAGTCACTCCTTTCTTGAATCGACCTCCATCATTGAGTGTTCATCATACTCTTAGACAGAGCCTGGAAAGGGCCAGGTAGCCTCCGGATCTCACCCTCTTCGGAGGTGACATATCTGGTAAATGCCCTCCCAGTCTATATCTGGTTGGAGTTTGTTGTTTTTGAGGAGATTCTTGAAAGGTGATAGTGCCTGAGCACTGTGGTGGATAGTGTAACCCCTAGACATATCTTAAAACCCTTCACCTCGAGACTTCATTGTTCCTAAACGAAAAGACTCCACTGGTGATCAGTAGGCCTGCTAATTGTCTTGGTTTCACATAAGACTCCACTAGGAGACCAGCCCCTGAGACAACATCAACCACAGTAGAAGTAACAAGTAGGGTTAAGCTGCTTGGTTAGAAGTATAACATTCTGGCTTTTAGAACCATTCACACAAGAGCTTATCCCAACCCTGACCCACCTGAAATAGTTGACAATCCGGAGAGTATCCTCAAGGGAGCTCCTACACTTAAAAGACCAGCTATTTCCAGTCACATTCATAGAGCTAATTCCGCACCAGAAGATCTTACAGCTCTTTTGAACCCATTCCTTGACCTAGATCCTCCAAACAGCTTACCCAGAACTAGGTCATTCAATCATCTAGACCAGCCAGACCTCGAGTTTCACAGTTCACCATCTCACAGTGGTCAGCACACTAGGGACAGATGAACCACTCCATCTACACCACCTGATAACCACTTCATTCAAAACTTGGGGCTCTCACACCCTAGATCTGCTCAACAGACTTTTGCTGGTCCTAATATCCCTATTATCCATATACCAGCTGCTCAAGCCAACCCTATACCTCATCAGAACATTACCATGGCAGCTTGGTATGCACCTCTAGTTTTACCTCAGCCCTTGCTACCCTTACCCAATGATTATCAGTCAAAAATCCCACACTTCACTGCTAAGGAATCCATCACATCCCAACAACATGTAGATAAGATGGAGGATTCTTTTGACTACATGGAAATTGATGATGAAACAATCAAAATGATAATCTTTTCCCAAAGCTTAGGGGGTGATGTAAAGAAGTGGTTTAAAAACTTACCTCCTGGCAGTGTCCAAGATCTCCCCTCATTATACCAGACCTTCATAAACAAATGGGAAACTAGGGCAAACCCTCGCCAACTCCTAGCAGAATACATGAGCCTCAAGAGGAGTGTGGGAGAGAGTGTCCATGATTACACCACTAGGTTCAATAGCATTTACAACGCTCTTCCGCCACACATGAAACCTCCACAAGGTATGGCCCTGGCGAAATACCCCGAAGGTTTTGATGCTGACATGGCCTATGAGCTTAGAGATAAAGAGTACACCACATTGGAGGACATGCAGAAAGGAGCAGTGAATATAGAGGCAAACATGATTGAGAAAAGAGCAAGACTGAGATCTGAGAAGAGGGTAACATATAGGGATGATGTTGTAGTTTCCACTTCGGACCCAAATTATGATAGATTATCCAAAAATGTGGATAAGCTACAGCAAATGATGGAAAAAATGGTTGTCACAGTTAGCAATCAGAACAGAAACCAGAAGCAAAAATTTAGAAGGAACAACAACGCTCCCAACAGACAGAAAGAATCATATCAGCAAGTTATTCCCCCTTTCCAAAACTTTCTTGATGAAGATGAGGGAATCATAGAAGAATCTGAAGGGAATACAATAAACATGTTTGAAACAGAAGACTCGGTCCTTAACTGTGATTTAGGGGTGGATCAGCCCTCACCTTCATACTGGGAGGAGGAGTGGTTCGAATCATAGGATTACAGATTAGGATTTGAAAATGCCATGATGCAGGACAGAGAACAATATGAACTTAGGAGCAAAAAGAACCAAGAAAATTCCAAAGCTGAGACTCCTGAGGTTACCATCAAGAAAAGACCTGATAAAACTTCTAAAGCATTTGCTGCAAATAACAAATCAGCAGCTGAAAGTTCTGGTAAACACAAGGAAAAAGACAACCAAGACACTGAAAAACAAAGCCAGCCAACCAGCAGCACTAGCACTGCAGTTAGTGCTCCTGATAAAACGATTCCTGACCCTGTACATAGTGAGAAATCACAAACTGATACAACTACTAAGGCAGTAGCAAATAAAACAGATTTAAGCACTCCAAAGACCCAGTCCATTTTCAATTTAGAGAGTGAGATTGCAAAAATCAAAATCTCTGTACCATTATCTGAGCTGGCCACTCAGGATGTATATAAAGGTCAAATCTTGAAAGAATTTAAATTGGGGGAAAACAATGACACTGTAAATTTGAATGATGATCAGCCTACCCTCCTGTTTGGTCCAAAGATTGAGGGAAAGTTTTAGGAAGGGGTAGTTCCACCTTTTTATATCAGTCTCAACATTCATGAAAAAATACTCCACAATGCCATGCATGACTCTGGAGCATCACACAATCTAATTCCTAAGGTAGTGATGGAGAATCTAGGCCTAGAGATAACACGACCATACAAAGATCTATATTCGTTTGACTCTAGCAGAGTAAAATGCCTAGGCCTAATCAAAGACTTATGTGTGAGCTTGACCCAGATCCCAGCTAAATGTATGGTCATGGATGTGGTGGTGGCAGACGTGCCACCTAAGTATGGCATGCTATTTTCAAGATCATGGGGAGCCAAGTTGCAAGGGACGATGCAGATGGATGGCTCGTATGCCACTATCCCAATCTTTGGCCAACTTAGAAGACTGTATAGAGAATCCCAGATGAAGTTCCTAGTCAGTAGCCCCGAGAAGCCTGAAAATTCACCATTATACTCTGTACATACAGACCTGGATTCTTTCATTCTTTACAACGACCAATCCTTAGGAGAGCCGGAGTCTGAATGAAGAAATACAAGCAAGGACACAGAGCCCATGGACTTTAGCATAATGGCCACCCTAGAGGAATACGATGAGGAAAACCATGGGCAGGATAATGAAAACGAAACTCTGAGTGAACCAGGAACACAATGCAATCAACCTATTAGTCACACCCTTCAAACTAACATACCACGTGAAGAAAAAGGCAGCCCACAACCTAGTACAGACCCCCCAATGCAACATAATGGCGAACCCCTGTGGGAAATGAATTTCGATGGGTCTTGTACTAGAAACAATGCTGGAGCAGGGGTGTGGCTACGTAGCACAAAAAATGACCACGCTGAGAGCCATGCGGTGAATCTACATTTCAGGCGCACAAATAATATTGCAGAATATGAGGCTCTTATTCTTGGCTTAAATCTATTGAAAAAGTTAGGAGCCCATAGGATAGCTGTAAGAGGAGACTCGGAGTTAGTCATAAAACAGGTGAATGGTGAGTACACGGCAAAACACCCCAGGTTAAGAGCATACCGGAACGACACTCTGGATTTATTGAAAACATTTGTTGAATATGAATTGTTGTTTGTTCCCAGGACTCAAAACGCAATTGCAAATGGATTAGCTTGTCTAGCTAGTTTGTATCCCAAGACTCCCCTTGACCAACAAATCATCATTCAGACCAAATTCAGACCTGTGGTGCCAGACAATGAAAAATATTGGCAGGTCTTTGAAGGAGACAAACAGATTGAAGATTTCCTAGTGGGAAGAAACGAGTTTGAATTTCCTGATTCAGACTCAAAATCTAATGACAGCTGCCCAAGTGAGGATCCCCCAGATGAACAAGCAATACCCTGTAATGTAGAGATAAACACCCTGAATGAAAAAACTGGAAGTGCGACCTCAGAATGTGAAAACACAGATAGTGAAGAAGTAGAAGTGCTGCAGGCCAAAGACAAGAATATATCCAGAGGCCTAGCACCCTTAGAGGACCTATTTGACTTCGACGATGTAGAAAAAAATCCCACTATAGAACATGCTGACTCAGATATATAAGAATGCAACATAGGCACTGAAGATAAACCCAAAATGATCAAACTGGCTAAGTATTTACCTGTCAGCATGAAGCAGAGATACGTGGACCTTTTCAAGGAATTCATTGACGTGTTTGCATGGAGTTATGAAGACTTAAAGGCCTATGACACCAACATCATACAACAAAAGATACCCCTGAAGGAAAATCAGAAGCCTTTCAGACAAAAACTCCGTAGGATTAATCCAAAACAATTGTCTGCAGTAGAGAAGGAGATTAAAAAGATGTATGATGCAGGCATAATAGTCCCTGTAAGATTTTCTGATTGGGTGTCAAACTTAGTGGCTGTGAGAAAGAAAACAGGGGAGATCAGACTATGCATTGACTTCAGGAACCTAAACAGAGCCTCCCTGAAAGAAAACTACCCTTTGCCCAGAATGGAACATATCCTACAAAAGGTAGTGGGCTCTAAGAGAATCTCCCTGCTTGATGGTTTTTCGGGATACAATCAGGTCTTAGTACTCCCAGAAGATCAACTCAAAACAGCTTTTACCACTCCATGGGGCACCTTCATGTATGTGAAAATGCCTTTTGGATTGATGAATGTTGGTGCCACCTTCCAGAGAGCAATGGACATAGCGTTCTCAGATGAGACAGGACACTTCATAGTTATCTACTTGGATGACTTGACAATATATTCCAAAACTGAGGAAGAACATCTCAAACATCTGAGGAAATTTTTTGAAAAATGTAGAAGGTATGGTCTATCACTAAATCCTAAGAAAACTATTTTTGGGCTGCAAGAAGGCAAACTTCTTGGCCACATTATATCTGAGAAAGGAATCAAGATAGATCCACAGAGAGTTGAGGGAATACTACAAATCACACACCCAAGAAACATCAAGGAGTTACAGTCCTTCATTTGGAAGATCAACTTCCTGAGGAGATTTATCCCCAATTTAGCTGAATACCTTAGAAATATGACTAACATGCTGAAGAAAGGTGTAGGAGTGAAATGGACTGTTGAAGCCAAGAAATATTTTGAGACAGTAAAACTTGCACTCACACGAGCCCCCGTCCTGATCAGTCTGGATTTCTCAAAAGATTTTCTGATATTTTCCTTTGCCTCTGAACACACAATAGCTCCAGTCTTGCTGCAAAAGAATTCAGAAGGTATGGAACAACCAATTGCCTTTTTCAGCAAAGCCTTAAGGGATGCACCCTTGAAGTACAACATTATGGAAAAGCAGGCCTATGCCCTGGTAAAGGCCTTAAAAGACTTTAGGGTGTACATTCTGCATTCTCACACCATTGTTTATGTGCCAAATATAGTGGTCAAAGATATCTTGTCCCAAGACCCTGATGGGAAAAGGGGCAAATGGATTGCTACTATCTTAGAGTATGACCTTGAGATAAACCCCACCAAACTGATCAAAGGTCAAGGCCTGGCCCAAGTAATGGCTAAATCAAATCTGCAGGCCCTTGATATTAACATGGTGAATGCCTTGGATGAGCAGGAAAGCCTACTTGACCCCACTATAGAAGAGAAATTCCAAAACTCTCCATGGTATTCTGATATCCTTTATGTGCTCACCAACCTCAATGCCCCTCCAGAACTGTCCAAGACTAAGGCCAGATTCATAAAACTCAAAGCTAGAAACTATTTCATTTTGAATGAAAACTTATATTGGAAAAATCCAAATGGCCTATTGCTTAAATGTTTGCCTGAGTTTGAAGCTGAAAGAATTAAACAAGAGTTCCATGCTGTAGAGTGTGGAGGCCACTTGAGTTGGAAAGCCACTGCAAATAAGATACTCAGGGCTGGTTATTATTGGCCCACACTCTTCAACAGTTTCCATAAAATGGTAACTTCCTGTCATAAATGCCAAATCTTTGAAGGCAGAAGAAATCTACTCCCCCTCCCATTACAACCCATCACTGTAGAAGGTCCCTTCATGCAATGGGGTCTAGAATTTATTAGAGAGATTCACCCCTCTTCTTCTAGGCAACACAAATGGATCCTGACTACTACAGATTACTTCACTAAATGGATAGAAGCCATACCCACTAGGAATTCCACTGATTCTGTCATCATTAGGTTCCTAGAAGACTTCATCCTATCTCGGTTTGGCTGTCCAAGGAAAATAATCACTGACAATGCTGCTGCTTTTGGATCCAAGATAATGGTTGATTTTTTTCACAGGTACCATATCACGCTTGGTCATTCAACTACCTATTACCCTCAGGGTAATGGCTTGGCTGAATCTTCAAATAAGAGCCTAGTGGAAATCATAAAAAAGCTATTAGAAGAGAACAAAAAATCTTGGCACGGCAAGTTAGTACATGCTTTGTGGGCTGACAGGCTTACTACAAAAAAATCCAATGGCATGTCACCATTCCAACTAGTCTATGGGACAGAAGCAGTATTTCCTACCAGCCTTGGAGTTCCAGTAATCAAACTTGTCCAGGAGATCCAATCAAAGGAAGACAACATGATAAGAAGCATAAATTAGACAATCCATCTTCAGCAAACAAGGGAGGAGGTATACAACAGGGCTGTCAGAGTTCAGGAAAACATTAAAAGGCTATTTGACAAAAGAACCAAAGCTGTTGATTTCAAAATTGGTGACAAGGTTCTGAAGTGGGACTCAAGAAGAGAAGACAAAGGCAAACATGGCAAGTTTGACAGCTTATGGCAGGGTCCATACATTATCCAAGCTAATGTGGGCCCAAATGCATTTTTTCTACAAGAACTTGATGGTACAGAGCTGTTTGGGGGTCCTGTCAATGGCAGGATGCTCAAGCATTACTTCTGCTAATTTCAGTTTCCAGTTTCCATTTCATTTTACATACCATTGCAGCATTTTCGATCTTAAAAAAAAAAAAAAAAAAATCTGAGCCAAAAGGAGCAGAATAGATGGTCCTAATATGCCCAAAATCTGGACTAGCAGTGAAAAGGAGAATCAGCTCTAACATGCCCAAAACCAGAGCTGAAGGGAAGAAATGAAGTGACTCTAATATGCTCAAAACCTGAGTCACAGAAAAGAAGAATATTTCAAATTGCAGATTTCCAGCCTTCACAGTTTTGTCTCCAAGTTTTCAGCAGTTTACTGTCCAAGATCAAAGTTTTATACCTTGGATCCAAAGCAAGTCAGACAGTTTAATCCTGGCTTGGCTGTTTTGAATTTCCTGTCTTAGAATATAGGAGACGAAACCTGTTGGATAGTTTAATCCCAACAGGTAGTAGATTAGGTAGAGGAACATATGAGGCCAACAGTTTAATCTGGCCTCATGGAGAAATAAGGGTAGATTTCGAATAGGTTTGTTTTCTGCTTTAAAAATAAATGATGTAAAGGGTCTGCTAGCTCAAATGCACCCTAAAGAAGAAAACATACTAGGATTGTAGTGTGGATAGGTAGTTTTGATGGGAAAAATGTTTCTGCTGATGTAACATATTCATATTGTGGCAGCTAAAACATTAAGAAAGAAAGGGATGTGCCATGCAGCAGGCTTCTGGCCTACTCCAAAGACCATTTCTGGTTTCTTGACTCCTTCAAGAAGAATCCATCCCCATGTGGAGCCACTGTTAGCCCCCCTATGAAATTATTGACAAGCAAGCTGGGGGCTAGTTTGTGTCGGAGCCTTCAAGGAATGCCTTTCCCCTGAAAACCCATCCTCCTTGAAGTCTCTTTGTGCTGTGCCTAATATAAATCCTCTCTGCTGATCCATTCCTCAAAAGGCCTACATTACCCCTTGTACCACTGCTAGTAAACACAGTTTCCCTCTCTTCCCCTTGGGCAAGTTCCCTTTTTTCCTTTCATCCCCACCATTAATCTCTTAAATTCCCCTGAAATCCCCCTTAATTTCCACCCTCACCCCTTATTTCCCCAGATTTCTTCTCTATATCCCTATCGTTACGCTTATAAGGCTTCAGAATGCATTAAAAATGTGCAAAAAATCATATATTTTGTATATTGGGCCCTGGCCCCCTCCGGCCATAGCCTCGCACCCTGTTCCTCCTTGAAACCTTGCGCTGGAACCTCCTGCCAGCTCCAAAGGTGCCTATCACAAAGATTATCTGGCACATCCTTGACCGCCGATCTGGGCAGATCGGACAGCTGTTGTTTAACCCTCTACCCTTGGTGTTTTCCCCGTTCGAACCTTCGATGCTACCATCGTCGTCGATTCACTTGTTGATTTGACGGTCCACGTTCTATCCGCCCAATGGATCCCGCCGCGCACTGTTCAAAACCATATGGTTTCTTCCGCACCCCTTATGCAGGATAGGTGGTTTCCCCCGAGCACCCAGTGATTTCATTCAGAGCTTGACACCTGTCCTGTGTACGGCAGTAAAACCGCCCATCCCCCGCGTGTTATCGTTTGGTCCAAACCTCACAACGAAATCCACGGCAACCGTTAGATCTCAAAACGCTCATCTGATGATCGGCATTCATCTGAGTTGCGCACGCGGTAACCCATGCTATGGCCCGTCGTCCATCGTCCTCCGCCATTGATCTCCACCACGATCAATGGTCCCAATTTGTCCCTCCGCCATTGATCATTCCGCTGTCCCCAATCCCGCCACGTTATCACCACGTGCGTCCCGCGTACGGTCTTCCATTCCATCGCATATATTGGTTCTTTTTCGCGTTTTTTAACATTTTCCATGAATATTTTCTCTGTAGACCGTCACCATCCACCATGAGCACATTTCTCCATTCCTTCTGCGATTTTCTCCTCCGCATCGTCATCTGCACGACCTTTCTCCGCCTCCACATCATCCGCCACCCCATTCATGATTTCCTTAACTCATTTGTGTGTTTTTCAGGGTTATTAAGAGCTAATGGCCATGATGGTGCGCGTCTCTGCTACAAGGATAGAGAAATCCAAAGAAGATCAGTTACAGCAGCTAATTTATGAGCAAGGACCCAGGAAGGTAAAGACTAGATGTTCATTAAAAGAAGTAGGGTTTAAACTCTGTGGAAAACCTTCCGGTGCCATTAAAGCTCAAGATGCACGAGCAGAGACAGAGATGGAGCGACAAAGTGTTTAATGCAAGAAAAGAGATTAGAGCACGTTAATGAAGATCTTAGGCCTTGAATCAGCGGTTTAAGAGGCAAATCATCAGATTGAAGACCCCAAGGATCAATCAAAGGGTCCTATGCACGGTAAAGGACAACATCAAGGGTTTCCCACCAGCAGAATGTTTTTCTCCATCAGGTACAGGGCGTCCATACAGTCTTCATTCTATACCTTATCCCTGAAGGAGTTTCCACCCTGACAACAGTTCGAAATCACTGAAGCATTGATATGGCAGACTTCTCAATGGTTTATTTTACTTCTGTTTAAATCACAAGTACAGCACCACAGCCGAAAAAATGTCCAAATCGTATCTGAAGAAGATCACTCTTTCATAAAATGGGTGACAGAGATTAAATACTCAGTATTCAGGCTGAATGGGCCTCGGCCCTCTTTCTTTCAGATGTTTAATACAGCATTTAATGTCCACCTACCCGCTCAGTCGATCTTCTGTTCACTCTCTGCTATAAAACACAGAAGGAAATTATTGTAATGGTTGTTGATGAGATATCAGAGAAATGCAAGAATTTTCCTCTTGAGACAAGTTCTCTGTGTAATATTGTAAGATAGGCTGAGATTTGATGTATTCAGGCTGAATGTTCAAGCTATGGGAAATGATGTACCTGATTGGTGTTGTTTTTAATAGGACAAGCATGTTTCTTTGGATCCTGATCTAAAGCAGCTAGTGATTTTTTCTTATCTCTGTGTTTGATTTCATTACTTTCCATTTCTACTGGTAGGCAACAGAAGTATAACATAGGATTCACCCTTGTTAGGTGCCCTATGTTTCCTGCTCTCCCTACCTTTAATGTTTTCTGCTTATGTGTGTATCTGAATATCGATTTCAATTAATTTAACCAGTGTAGTGGATGTCATTGCCTGCTCTTTGATGTATGAATTGATGAAATCTATGTTTAGATGTTCTTGATAGGATTTGGTTGGATGAGTTGAGAACACTGGGAGGTCTAGAACCCTGTCTCCGCCTCACTAGGATCTTTCCATCTCAATTAGGCCTTTCTAAGATCCCTTGTTTTGCCTCTGATTTTTTCCAAGTAGGTCTGGAGTTAAATGATCTCTGACCTGATCTATAGATATAATTGGATGGTTCTTATCCTTTCATTGTCCGTCCTTAATGTCCCATTTCAAATATCATCTCCAAGATCCAAATGCTCTAGATGACTAGCCCAACTGAAAGCTTTCACATTGAACACAAGGAAATCCTTTCTTAACTCCATTGCCCAATGGCCTTGATGTTCCTTGAGTTATCTATCTCTGCCTAGTTTCCACTTTACTCATCCTTGTCTTATATTGGACCCTTCTTTCCTGATTCCCAACAACCAAACCAATAATCAAACAAACAAACCCTGTGCCTATAACTAGCCTAAAACCTTAACATTTGAGCTTCAAAGATATAAAACCTTTGACAATCATAGAGAGATCCCTCTCTGGGCCTAGGAGGGCTGGATCCTGAGGTCTGAAAGTGGTTCTATGTTGTCTCATCTTTTGGTCTTCTCAACCTGGCCAAAACATGGGAACCCCAACAAAAGGCACTCAAAGCAATGAAAAACAGAGTGCAGTCATTAGTAGTACTAACATTTCAGCTAGTACTCTTGTTAAAACTAGAACAAATTAGCAAGTTGTTATTGCTAATAGAATGACAGCTAATAAAGTTGAAACCAGCACTTTAAAGAACCAAATTCCTTTCAACCTGGAGCAAGAAATTTCAAATATCAAAATCTATGTTCCCCTGACTGAGTTAGCTGCCCAACATGTATATAGAACCCAAATTTTGAAGGCTTTAAATATAAAGGAGAACAATGATACAGTCAATCTTAATGATGACCAACCAGAGCTTATTTTTGGTCCTAAGATTGAAGGTATGTATCAAGAGGGACCTGTTCCTCCCTTTTATGTGAGTTTAAACCTTCATGACAAAATTTTGCACAACGCTATGCATGATTCCAGGGCTTCTCATAATTTAATGCCAAAAGCTGTAATGGAGAGCCTTGGTTTAGAAATCACCAGACCTTATAAAGATCTTTACTCCTTTGACTCAAGTAGAGTAAAATGTTTAGGATTAATCAAAGACCTCTGTGTTAACTTAGCCCAAATTCCAGCCAAATGCTTAGTCATGGATATTGTTGTGGCTGATGTTCCCCCCAAGTATGGAATGTTGTTATCAAGATCATGGGGGGCTAAGTTACAAGGGACTATGCAAATGGACATGACCTATGCGACTATCCCTGTTTTCAATCAGAATAGAAGACTCTACAGGGAGTCTCACATGCAATACACAGTGACAAGTCAAGACAGACCACAAAACTCCCCTTTATACTCTGTAAACACAGGCCTTGATTCATTTATCCTTTTTAATGAAGAAACATTAGATGAACAAGTAACTTTAACAGAGTTAATGGTCGATAGAAAGGAGGAGGTAAACATTATAGAGTTGTCAAAATAGTTTGTTGAACCTTTAAACAACAGCAAACCAAATATGGGTCTTGAACTGCAAGTCATGCCTCCTTTGCTTTTAAACCTTGACACTCAAGAAAACATTCCTCCACTTAACGAAAAACCTGAAGAGTCAAAACAAATTCAACTAAGTGTTGACATTCCACAGAAATTAGAAAGCGCAGTAGTTGAAGAGGACAGTAACCAGGATGAAACTAAGAATAGTCCTCTATGGAGTATGTATTTTGATGGATCCTGCACTAGAACTAACACAGGTGCAGGTGTATGGATTTCCAACACTAAAAATAACCACACAGAATGTATTTCCTGTAAATTAAACTTTCAGTGTTCAAACAACATAGCCAAATATGAATCCCTGCTTTTAGGCTTACATCTACTGAAAAGGTTAGGAGCCCAGAGAATTAAAGTTCACGAAGATTCTGAATTAATCATTAGGAAATTCAATGGGGAGTATAATGCTAATCATCCCAGACTTAGCGCCTATCGAAACAATGTCATGGACCTTTTAAAAACATTCAAGGATTCCAAATTAATTTTTGTCCCAAGAAAAAGAAATATTGTGGCCCACAGCTTAGCCTACGCAGCTAGAACATGCTTAATGCCATATGAAACCAAAGACTGCACAACTCAAATAAAATTTAGACCAGCCATCCCTAATAATGAAAAATATTGGCAAGTGTTCGACGGAGATAAACAAATAGAAGACTTCATGCAATTCAGAAATGAATTCGAACTACACAGTTCGGACTCAGACTATGATACAGACTGCGGTGAAGAAAACTTTCTTGGTGAAGAAGAGCCATCTCCTGAGCTTGTCAATATTAATTTTCTGACAAGCAAACTTATAAACAAAACAGAATTGAATGTAGAGTTAGAAACTCTGCACTCTAAATATGAAAGCTTTCCTAAGGGTTTGGCCCCTTTAGAATATTTGTTTGATTTTAACGATGTGGCAAATAAACCAAAACTGGAACCTGTAGAGACTAAAGTGGAAGAGTGCAATATAGGCAGTGAACTTAAACCTATGATGATTAAACTGTCTAAGACTTTACTGGCTCACATTAAACTTAAATACATCGAGCTTTTTAAAGAATTTTCTGATGTTTTTGCGTGGAGTTACGAAGATCTTAAATCCTATGACACTGAACTAATATAGCAAAAAATTGCCCTCAAAGAAAACCAAAAACCATTCAAATAGAAACTGCGCATAATAAACCCTGTCCAGTAACCATTGGTTTAGAAGGAGATCATGAAAATGTATGATGCTGGTATTATTGTCCCTGTTAGATATTCTGAATGGGTATCTAATCTCGTGTATGTTAGGAAGAAAATTGGAGAAATCAGGCTTTGTATAGACTTTAGAGACTTAAACAAAGCTTCATTAAAATACAACTACCCTTTACCCAAGATGGATCATATTTTACAAAGAGTGGTAGGGTCTAAAAGAATTTCTTTGCTTGATGTCTATTTAGGGTACAATCAAATTTTAGTTCACCTTGCTAATCAATTAAAGATAGCCTTTACTACACCATGGGGCACTTTCATGTTTGTGAAGATGCCTTTTGGTCTAATGAATGCTAGAGCAACTTTTCAAACAGCCATGGACATAGCATTCTCGGAGGAACTGGGCTTCTTCATCATTATCTATCTGGATGATGTTACTGTGTTTTCAAAAACAGATGAAGAGCACTTAGAACATTTAAGAAAGGTTTTCGAGAAATGCAGAAAGTTTGGGATATCTTTAAACCCTAAGAAGACACTTTTTGGTCTCCAAGAAGGTAAGCTTCTTGGACACATTATTTCAGAAGAGGGTATAAAGATAGATCCAAAGAGGATTGAGGCCATATTGCAAATCTCTTATCCTCGAAACATCAAAGAATTGAAATCTTTCATTGGAAAGATTAACTTTTTGAGAAGGTTCATCCCCAACTTGGCTGAGCTCCTTAGGAATATTACAAACATGTTAAAGAAGGAGCAAGGGGTAAAATGGAGCTTGGAAGCAAAGAAATCCTTTGAACTGGTGAAACAAGCATTAACCAAAACACCGGTTCTAATAGGTCCTTATTTTTCAAAAGATTTTTATATTTTTTCATTTGGATCAGAACATACCATAGCTGTTGTCCTTTTACAGAAAAATCCGCAAGGACAAGAGCAACCTATTGCATTCTTTAGCAAGGCATTGAGGGATGCCCCTTTGAAGTATAACATTATGGAGAAGCAAGATTTTGCTTTGGTTAAAGCTTTGAAAGACTTCAGGGTGTACATCCTTCACTCACACATCATTTCCTTCATCCCAAACTCAGTTGTTAAAGACATTCTAACACAGGACCCAGATGGTAAGAGAGGTAAGTGGATTGTTGTTATTCTTGAATATGATTTAGAGATAAAACCCACTAAACTCATCAAAGGCCAAGGTCTAGCTAGATTAATGGCTGAATCAAATTTTTAAGTTCTTGATATCAATATGATTGATGCTTTGGATGACCAAGAAGAATTCTCAACTCCTATAGTTGAAGATCATTTTATGAATTCTCCTTGGTATGCTGATATTATTTATGTTTTCCTTAATTTGAATACACCTCCTAGTTTGACAAAAACAAAGGCAAGGTTCCTAAAGTTAAAAGCTGTAAAATATTGCATTATAGATAAATGTCTTTATTGGAAAAATGCAAGTGGTGTATTTCTTAAATGTTTGCCTGATTTTGATGCAGAGAAGGTTAAATACCAATTCCATGAAGGAGAGTGTGGAGGTCATTTGTACTGGAAGACAACATCCAACAAAATTTTGAGGGCTAGTTTCTATTGGCCTACTCTTTTCCATGATGTGCATAAGATGATCATATCCTGCCATAAATGTCAACTTTTTTAAGGCAAAAGAAAAATGTTACCCCTACCTCTACATCCAATCATTGTTGAAGCTCCTTTTCAACAGTGGGGACTTGACTTCATAGGATAAATCCATCCCCCATCTTCTGCCCAGCATAGATGGATTCTCACTACCACAGATTATTTCACTAAGTGGATAGAAACCATACCTTGTAGACAGGACAATGATTCAGTTATCATAAAATTTATGGAGACTAATATTCTCTCTAGATTTGGCTGTCCTACCAAGATTATCACTGATAATGCAGTAACATTCGGATCAAAGAAGATGGTTGAGTTCTGTCATAGATATCAGATAACATTGGGGCACTCCACGGCTTATTACCCCTAGAGTAATGGCCTTGCAGAATCCTCAAATAAAATTTTAGTGAACATAATCAAGAAACTGTTGGAGGACAACAAAAATTCTTGGCACACAAAGCTGGTTCATACACTTTGGGCTGACAGATTAAATTTGAAGTAATCTATTGGTATGTCACCTTTCTAGCTTGTGTATGGTACTGATGCAGTTTTTCCAAACAGCCTTGGTGTACCAGTGATGAAGTTGATTCAAGAGTTACAAACTGAAGATAATGACATGATCAGAAGAATAAACCAGACCATTCATCTTTAGCAAACCAGAGAGGAGGTGTATAACAAAGCATTGCAGAAACAGGACAGCATTAAAAAGCTTTTTGACAGAAGAACAAAGGCCAGCAATTTCAAGATTTGAGACAAAGTTTTAAAATGGGATTCAAGAAGGGAAGAAAAGGGAAAGCATGGAAAATTTGACAACTTATGGCTTGGCCCTTACTCTATTCACTCGTCTGCTGGTAACAATGCATTTTTCTTGCAGGAGTTGAATGGATCAGAATTGTTTGGGGGTCCTGTCAATGGCAGGATGCTTAAGCATTACTTCTCTTGATCAATGCTATGTTTTGAAGCATTTTTTATCTTTTTCATTATAAATATCTCATCCACCATTACATTCAAATTTAGAAAAATCAAAAATAAAAAAACAAAGAAAGAAAGAAAAGAGGGCAAATTGTGAAAAACAAGAAAGGTATAGCCCCATACCAAAAAAAAAAAAAGAGAAACAAATCTGAAAGTGTGCAAGCTTAAATGCCACTCCTACAAAACACACTTCTAGTGAGTCAAAACAGCCTAAACTTGACTAATTAGCTTTAAATTTTCTGCTGATAGGATAGTGAATTCAATTTGCCAAACTATTTAATCTTGGCTTATCAGTAGATAGTTTAGGATAGAAATTAAAGGTTCAAACAAGATCAAAATTTGAACCTAAGGTTTCAAAAAGAAAATGACTCAAATATGCTTCAAATTCTGAGTCAAGAGATGTAAAAATATGGTTCTAATAAGCTCAAAATCTGAACTAGAGAACAAGGAAGAAAAAGCTCAAAAAAGAGTCAAAATAGAGTTGTAAAAAGAGAAGGCCATGATGAGAAATTTTCAGATCTTAAGCCTTCCATTTTTTATTTAATTTTCTGCAAAGTAATATCTATGTGCAGCTTGTTTTTATGCCATAGATCATCTTCAAGTTAGACTGTTTAATCTTGACTTGAATGCTTTTAAATTTTTGTTGTAGAATTTAGAGAATAAAATCTATTAGACTGTTCAATCCTAACAGATTGATAGAATAAGTAGAGAATCATATGGGCTCAACTGTTTAATCTGAGTCCATGGAGAAATAAGGAGTAGAAATAGATTAGATTTCTTTCTTTTAAAAGAATAAAATGTTGTGAAAAGAGTTTGCCAATCCAAGTGCACTCTAATGAAGAAAAAATGCTAGATCAGTAGGATTGGGTAGGTAGAAATTTTGTATTGATGAAGGTCCATTGTTTTCATAGCTGCTAATATGATTTCAGAGAAGATCATCCCAGCAAAGGAAAGGCAGCCCAATGGATCAGGCACAGGTCAGCCTCCCAGAGAACATAATGGATGTGGCACAGGTTAGCCTCCCAGAGAATGAAAGTCTGAAGTTTTTGATGCCTTCAAGAAGGCAGCATCCCCAAGTGGAGCCACTGTTAGCCACCTATAATATTTGTTATAGCAAAAGGTGGCTAAGACTTCTTGAGCCTTCAAGGAACAAATTTCGTTGCTAAAAATTGTTGGCTCTTGAAGTCCCTGGAAGGCCTCATGCCTCTGTCCAAAATCTTCATTGTTGTTCCCATTTTATACTCAGGAATTCTGTTGAATTCATGAGAAGAAACTGCTGCAAAACCATCATTTTCCCCCTTCTCCCACTCAAAACTAACCTTCATTTTCTCCCTTTTTTCTCCATAAAACCTCCTTTGTTTTCATGATTCCTCTTCTTCCATTCATGAAAATCACTTTTACAAGGTTAAAGACTCACTCTTTAACCTTACCAAAACCCCCAAATCCATTGAAAACTCTGAAAAAAGTCATAAAAAACAAAGTTTTTATTACTAAGGGCTTAAGCCCCCTTGGGCTGAGTTTCAAAACCACTTCCCCCACATGCCCACACCCTAGAACCAAGCACTAACCCTTCTCGGCGCTTATCGCATCGCAAAAAATCTAACTGCGCAAGTCTTTTCCATGTTTGAAAAGTTCCGATGCGATTAGCCCGTCTTTAAAAACCCCCGATCATATTATTTTTTCATATAACCCGTGGGCCCGCCTTCGGCACTTAAAACCTTATGAAAATCCATTCCCGATCCTTTCTTTTCTTTGTAAAACCAAAAAACCCATCTATCCAAAGTTTTGGTCTAAAAAGTTAGAATCACGTGTTAATATAAAAAATGGGTAGATTAAAAACACCCAATCGCGCAATCGCATCGGGGAAATACAATGGGTTGATTGAAAAAGCTGCATCAAACTTTCCGATGCGATTGAGTCCCTGTATTATAATTCTGCCCCACCACTTTTTCATTTACCCTGTGCCCAAGACAGAGAGTTAAAAATCCCAAGGCGCTTATCGCATCGGGAAAGTTTAATGGGTAGATTAAAAAGACCAAGCCCGAGGCTCCGATTGCGATTGGCTCCTTTGAATATATATGCCCCAGGCCCATCACGTTCCATATAACTATAGGCCCCGCAGTCGGGCACCTATCCACTTTATACATATATTCCGCCCCTGAAACATAAAACCTTTGTTTTATTTAAAATTTTTGAGTTTTCATATATCATAAGGGTTTTTCCGCTGGTTCGTTCTAAAATAAATCCCCGCCGTTGATCGTAAGCCGATCAAATGGCCAGCGCTCCATCGCATCTCATTTTCCATCGCATACACTTGTTTTCTCCCGTCGATCGGCCATACCCCGATTCATTTTCCACCGTTGATCTGATCCTCAGATCAACGGTCCACGCAAACCCTCATCGCAATTTTTCATCGGTGTGTTTTATTCTTTCCCCCGATCAGCCTTTCCCCTAATTCTTTCTTCGTCGTTGATCTAATCCTTGGATCGACGGCTAGCGCTCAATCGCATCGCAACTTTCAATCGGTGCATTTTCTCGCCAACCCAATTGCGATCCCCCGATTGGATCCAGACTGTCCACGTGTCCAGATCGGACTATCCAAAATCACTCCGACTTGTTCATTTCCCTGCTCTTCTTTAACCTCCTCTTTAATAAATCTCCATCGTTGGATGCTTTCATCCAACGGCTACACTCCTTCCCCGCCTTCTGAAGTAGTAAAACCTAAAAACGTAGGATTTTCTAATATTTTGTGTATTTTTGCAGGGATTAATGGTTTTCCCATTTGTTCAAAAGAAATGCCGAAGGCCAGGAAAGAAATTGCCCATGCCTTTGAATTATCAATGGAGACCATTCATAAGAGTCAGATTCAATGCTTTATCAATGCTTCATGGGCATTGATGCCTTTAAAGCCCAGCGTGGCCCTGCACAACGAAAAGACATTTTTTTATTAGAAACACAGTTGAAAGAGTATCAGTATTGAAGAACAGAGCGCAGCAAAACAGAGGATTGCAGATAGTTTTGGGAATTACGGCTAAGAATGATTCTCAAAAGCCTAATCCCAAAATTAAAACACAATTAAAGAAATCCTAAGTGATTAGCAGGCAGGCAGGCCTCCACCGCCACATTTAAAGCGAATTGATTCTTCAGCTACCATAAATACCAACTGTGCCTTAAAGCATTCAAAACAGAGGCCAAAGTTATTTTTCGAAATCTGAATACTTTGCCTCAGCACAGCCAGGGAGTTACTTCTGCAAGGAAATAAATGCAAAAATATCTACAGAGTTACTCCAAACATTACGCAGAGCCTCGAAGTCAAACAAAAGCTCCCACCGAGTTTAATTCATAATTTTAAACAGTTAATACAGAAATCCACCTGTAAACTTCTCCATCAAGCCCCTCAAAGGCCGAGAAGTCTTGAATCTGTATTAATTGTCCTGAGAGATCTTTTATCAGATCTCACCTCCTCATCCTTCTATAAATACTTCTGTAAAAGATGAGAAACTGTTGGTTGCAGAACTTTGAAATACATTTGAGTTTAAACTTCTGACTGTAAATAGTGTTCACTGGCTCTTGGAGCTCTGCTTGTAATAGATAAGTTAGGCTAAGATGTGTAGATGACTGCTAAACTAAAGCATTGGACTTAAAGCTGTAACTGGTTTGGAGCATCAATACAAGCTGATTTATGGGATCCTGGTCTATGTTAACGGTGATGTTTCTCTAATTGTAACTTGTTATTTTGTTTTTGTTTTCATTTTGTTTCATATTCTCTTATAAAGAACAACATGCATAGAGTTAGGACCTACTGTATATCAATAACCTTCTCTGTCTGAAAATCTTTATTTATATGTTTTCTTCCAAGCTGTGTTATTTAGGAATGATTTAATTCAGTTTAAGCATAGGAATGTTGGCGTTCCCTCATCTTATTGTCTTAGTTGAATGTTATTCTTGAATGTTATGTTCAGTATTAGTTAAGTAGAGATGAACTATGGAAGATATGGTATGCCCTGGTCCTAGTTTTAACCCCAAAGACTGTCTAAATGTTTCCCTTGGAATGTGTTAAAAGCTGGCTAGTTTCAAAGTACTTACCAGATCTTAGGCCATTTTTGTGTTATCTTTGTGTTGGTCTTGAAAGTAACCAAGTAAAGCAGAGCTAGGAGAGGATTTGTGGTGAGCCCGGCCCGCTAGTTTCTACTCCAATAGTTGCCTTCAAGTTTCCCTTTGTTTTAAAATGTTTTCTATTGAAAGTGTATCAAAGGCTGGCTAGTTTAAAAGTACTTACCAGATCCTATTTTTCTTTTATGTTCTTCTTAAGTGTTTGTCAAAGGCTGACTAGTTTAAAAGTACTTATCAGATCCTGTGCTACTCTTTGTTCTGCATCTATTTAATTTCCTTTCTTTTTGTATCATTTCATTCCATAAATCAAACTTCAAAGAGATCCTTAGACATAGATGACTTGCCCCATGGATCACTCTTGCCTATTGTTGTTCCAATTAAACCCTATTATGACCCCATAGCCCAATGGATTAAAACCTGCAATTATCTATCTTTTTGGCCAAAGCTTACTCTGATTGCTTGCAACTTCTCACCTTTGAAACTATTTGCATTCAGGACTTTCCACCTGAAACAGTATTCAAGCTCAATCATCCAAAAACAAAACAAACCCTTGGCCTTCATAACTAGCCTAAAATTATTACCCCAAACTTCAAAGACAAATCCATCTTTGCACTTATTGGAGAGATCCCTCTCCGGATTCAGGAGGGCTAGATCCTAGAATCCCAAAGTTGGTTGAAACGATGTTGTTTCTGTGATCGTACTTTGCCAATCTTGCTGATTACAGATTCCTAACAAATTAAATTCTGAGTTGACGCGCCAAAAGTGTGTTAGACGGTACCATGATTGTTGAGAATGCAGCAAGATGATGGAGCTTAGTGAAATGAAGTCGCCTTCACTAAGTGGGCCCGCAGGCAAATTCTGGCGCAAAGTCTATTTTTAGACTATGTCTATTTTTAGACATACGGAGCATAATTTGGGAATTCTACTTGGAGATTCTTGGAGTATGAGACATGTCGGTAAAAATAGATGAGACCCTAATTTTTTAGGACCCAGGCTATTTTTAGACTGATCTCCTAAAAATATGGAAGTCAAATATTATTTACCCTTAATAATATTTTGACTATAAACAGCAGTTTACTCTCTTGGCGCACTTCAGTTTGAGTCATGGAGGTGGCTCATACAACTGACACAAGGAATCACGTGGTTCCTAGGGTTTGATGGCATCTTGCATGGTTGGCTTCAGTTAGACTTCAGTGGCAGGAGTTTTGGAGGAGTTAACGGGACAGATAGTGGAGTTGTGTTCTGTTTGTTTTAGTTGAACTAGTTGGGATTAGTTAACTAGCTAATCAACTAGATATGAGTGGAGTGAATTAAATAATATTTAATTCACTAAATATTAACTCATTAGTCAACTCAAGAACACTTCAGTTCACTACAGTGCATGATCAGTTCAGTGAAGACCAGTGAAAGAGATAGATGAAAGGGTAGAGTTAGCTATCAGTTGTAACTATACTGTTGCTATTTGCAACACATAGATAGGTGGAGTAAGCTATGAGTATTGCAAAGTTTAGGCTGGTGGTTTATCTATATAAGGAGGCCATCACCTAGCATTAAACACGCAATCAAGGTTGGCTATCAAGTGGCTAAGGATTGGAGCAAGTGATTTGCTAGATCTAGCTTGATAGTGTGTAGCATGGGAGGTAGTGCATGAGAGCTTGTGAAGAGTTTTTTGTACTATGATTGTTACATGATTTCTCCATTATAATATACACAATAGCTGCGGGGTTTTCAGCTATAGGCTTTCCCCATACATACTGAGTTAATGTGTGATTGATTTGATGTGAGATTGTTTCTGTTATTTCCGCATGTGACAATTAATTGTAGAAGAAGGTTATGTGTTATGTATGCAATTCGAAATTGATATATGACCAGGTTAATATTCAGTGAATAAGTGATTTATTCGGCTAATTTCTACATGGTATCGGAGCGAGATTAATTGTCGAGATCTATTACGGTGATTGCAAACTTATTTCCTCGGACAGAGTCTGCATGCGGGCCAGGTAGCCTCCGGAATATTCATCCTTCTTTGTAAGGTGAAAGATCTAGTGAATGCCCTTTGCAGTCAATCTCTGATTTGGAAATAATTTGTTTTCAAGTATAGATCGGAAGCGATAGAGCTTGGAGTTTGGAATTCGAATTTTGCAGAAGGTTGGTTTTCTTGGTGCCGGTGTTGAAAGATGTCTTCTTTCAATGGTTTGCGACTTGAATATGCTCTTGAAGGCAGTTCGAATTATGTTGCATCGAAGGATCGCATGGAAGCAGTGTTACAAGATAATGGTCTGAAGGAGTTTGTGGATGCGGATGTCCCAAAGCCCACTGATGCAGCTTTGGTCGATGCATGGCAAAAGAAGATCGCGAAATGTCGAAGGATCCTGTTGGAGGGCGTCAAGGATCATATTGTATCCAGCCTGCATGGAAAGGCTACTCCATATTTAATGTGGAAAGCTTTGACGGATCTATTCCAGAGTAAGAGCAACCAAAGGAAGCTGGCGCTCAAAGATAAGCTCGGGAACATCAAGATGGAGAAGGGCGACAGTATCGCCAAATACCTCGGTATCGCAAAAGCTCACTTTGATTGCATGCTTAGTTTCAAGTATGCTGGGATCGGTGTGGTTCTTGAACAGCGGTGCGTCATTTCATATGACGGGAGATCGGGAGTTGTTCTCAGATCTGGAGGACAAGGATTTGGGTATGCACATCGAG
This sequence comes from Pinus albicaulis, assembly GCA_034641835.2. NCBI lineage: Eukaryota > Viridiplantae > Streptophyta > Pinopsida > Pinales > Pinaceae > Pinus > Pinus albicaulis. The sequence goes on from CM076570.1 coordinate 1,272,318,032, forward strand.
ATGGCGATGACGGTAGATACAATGCGACTGGTATCGGTACCGTATCCTTTCAGAGGGAGTCTGGTAAACCCTTTGTACTGAAGGATGTCATGCATGTACCCGGATTGAAGAAGAACCTGATTTCAGTAGCGATGTTGGAGGATAAGGGGTATGATGTGGTCTTCAGCGAAGGAAAAGCCTTCCTGCGCAGTAAGACTACTGGAGAGACCCTGAAGATAGGGGTTCGAACTCAGAACCTTTATCAGTTGCAGGTAGATGACTGCGCAGCTATGGCATGCAAGGCTGGAGATGTGGTGAGCCGGGATGATGAGGGCGAACTATGGCACAGGAGATTGGGCCATCTTCACCATGGAGATTTGAAGATTCTGCAGCAGATTTCTACTGGACTTCCTAAAGGCACTCTTGCGCAGTCAGATCAGTGCAAGGGGTGTACTTTAGGGAAGTATGTGAAAGCCACCTTTCACGAGAAGGATATTCGCGCCACGACGATCCTTGAGAGAGTTCACACAGACGTGTGTGGTCCTTTCTCTGTTGCTTCGACAGCAAAGCACAGGTATTATGTGATCTTTGTTGATGATTTCTCTCGAAAGTGCTGGATCTTCTTCATGTCGAAGAAGAGCGATACATTCGCGAAGTTCTGTGAGTTTAAAGCACTGGTCGAGAAGGAGTCGGGAAAGAAGGTGATTGCTCTAAGGAGTGATAATGGTGGTGAATTCATCTCAGCTGAATTCAAGGAGTTCTGCAGCGCAGAAGGGATTCGGAGAGAGCTCATCGCACCCCATAACCCACAGCAGAACGGGGTGGCTGAGCGGAAGAACAGAACGATCGTGGGTGCTGCACGGGCGATGTTGCATGATCAGGGCCTACCCCTTCACTTGTGGGCTGAGGCATGCAATACAGCAGTGTATGTGCAGAACCGTTGTCCTCACAAGGTTCTTGGCATGAGTACACCAGAGGAGGCTTATTCTGGCAAGAGGCCCGATATTTCCCATTTGCGGATTTTCGGATCTCCTGTCTACATGCATGTGACGAAGGATGCGAGAAGGAAGCTGGATCCAACTGCTGAAGTTGGAATATTTGTGGGGTACACTGATACACCTCATAACTATCGAGTGTATGTGTCAGACAGTCGCAAGACTGTTGTGCGACGGGATATAAAATTCCAGGAGGAGAAAGCCATGCAGTGTTCGCTTGAGAGGGAGCTACACTTGCATGCAGATGAGGAGCTGTTAGTTCCTAAGGAGGAGCTCCCGGATGTGGATCAGCCACAAGAGGAGGTTCAGGAGGTGGAAGAAACCACCCAGGCAGCGCCAACCATCAGAGGGCGCATGCGCACTACAGAAGCTGAGCGACTGGCTCGGGATGCAGAGAAGGTTGTAGGACCACCTACAGCACAGCGCAGACAGAGACAGTCACCGGATCGGTACACCGGATACATGGCTCTTGTGAGTCAATGTGTTGTGACGGAGCCATCCTCTTTTGAGGAAGCTGTGGAGGAACCCGCATGGGTTGATGCCATGATCGAAGAATATGATTCGATCATCAGGAACAGTGCAGGGGAGATTGTCCCAAGACCGGTTGGGAAATCAGTTGTAGGTTCGCGATGGATCTACAAGGTGAAGCAGGCGGCTGACGGGAGTGTGGAGAAGTACAAGGCGAGATTTGTCGCCCGTGGCTTCTCACAGATCGAGGGGATTGACTATGAGGAGACTTTTGCACCCGTCGCAAGGTACTCTTCCATACGGACGATCCTTGCTCTCTCAGCGCAGATGGGGTGGCACATTCATCAGATGGATGTGAAGACTGTGTTCCTCAATGGAGTTATTGAGGAGGAGGTGTACATAGAGCAGCCTGAAGGTTTCGAGATCTTCAGCAGTGAGTCGCATGTGTGCCGACTCAAGAGAGCACTGTACGGGCTGAAGCAAGCACCTCGTGCTTGGTACACTCGGATAGATAGCTACTTCACCTGGCTTGGATTCTCCAAGAGTGAGGCGGATCCAAACCTGTACCAGATTGTGGTGGAGGGGAAGCTGTTGATCATCGTACTGTATGTAGATGATCTGATTTTGACTGGCGATGAGCAGTTGATACTTTCATGCAAGGAGGATCTTGCACGAGAGTTTGAGATGAAGGACCTGGGCATCCTTCATTATTTCATGGGATTGGAGATTTGGCAGCGCAGTGGAGGACTGTTTGTTTCTCAGGGCAAGTATGCCCGGGAGATTCTGGAGAGGTTCAACATGCAAGGCCGCAAGCCTGTTGATACCCCTCTTCCTGGAGGTTGGAGGAAGGGAGATGCTACTTCGGAGGAGGTAGTGGATGCCACTGTCTATCGACAGTTGGTGGGGTCGTTGATGTATTTGGTCAATACTCGACCCGATATATGCTATGCAGTTAACCAGCTTTCGCAAGCTATGGTTAAGCCTACCAAGCTCTTTTGGAAGGAAGGCAAGCATGTATTGCGCTATATCAGAGGCACATCGGGATATGGTCTATGGTACAGACAGGAGGATGGAGTGAAACTTTCTGGTTTCACTGATGCAGATTGGGCAGGGAGTCCAACGGACCGGAAGAGCACTTCGGGAGGAGTTTTCAGCATTGGGTCGACAGCAGTTTCCTGGTACAGCAGGAAGCAGAGATCCGTGGCACTCAGTTCAGCAGAGGCCGAGTACATGGCAGCAAGCTTGGCTGCATGTGAGGCTATTTGGATGAGGAAGATCCTCGCGGGTTTGTTCAGGTTGCATTTGGAGCCTACAGTGATCTACTGTGATAACCAGAGCTGCATCAAGCTCTCGGCTAATCCAATATTTCATGATAGGTCCAAACATATCGACATCAGGTACCATCATATCAGAGATTGTGTTCAGCGGAGGATCATGATGCTTTCATATGTTCCCACGGAGGATCAGGATGCCGACATCCTGACGAAGGCGCTCACCAGGAGCAAGTTCGAATTCTACAGAGGCAGGATAGGGATTACAGATAATCCATATCTTGCTGAGAGGGAGTGTTGAGAATGCAGCAAGATGATGGAGCTTAGTGAAATGAAGTCGCCTTCACTAAGTGGGCCCGCAGGCAAATTCTGGCGCAAAGTCTATTTTTAGACTATGTCTATTTTTAGACATACTGAGCATAATTTGGGAATTCTACTTGGAGATTCTTGGAGTATGCGACATGTCGGTAAAAATAGATGAGACCCTAATTTTTAGGACCCAGGCTATTTTTAGACTGATCTCCTAAAAATATGGAAGTCAAATATTATTTACCCTTAATAATATTTTGATTATAAACAGCAGTTTACTCTCTTGGCGCACTTCAGTTTGAGTCATGGAGGTGGCTCATGCAACTGACACAAGGAATCACGTGGTTCCTAGGGTTTGATGGCATCTTGCATGGTTGGCTTCAGTTAGACTTCAGTGGCATAAGTTTTGGAGGAGTTAACGGGACAAATAGTGGAGTTGTGTTCTATTTATTTCAGTTGAACTAGTTGAGATTAGTTAACTAGCTAATCAATTAGATATGAGTGGAGTAGATTAAATAATATTTAATTTACTAAATATTAACTCATTAGTCAACTCAAGAACACTTCAGTTCACTACAGTGCATGATCAGTTCAGTGAAGACCAGTGAAAGAGATAGATGAAAGGGTAGAGTTAGCTATCAGTTGTAACTATACTGTTGCTATTTGCAACACATAGATAGGAGGAGTAAACCCATGATGATTGCGCAGTCAAGGCTGGTGGTTTATCTATATAAGGAGGCCATCACCTAGCATTAAACACGCAATCAAGGTTGGCTATCAAGTGGCTAAGGATTGGAGCAAGTGATTTGCTAGATCTAGCTTGATAGTGTGTAGCTTGGGAGGTAGTGCATGAGAGCTTGTGAAGAGTTTTTGTACTATGTTGGTTACATGATTTCTCCATTATAATATACACAATAGCTGCGGGGTTTTCAGCTATAGGCTTTCCCCATACATACTGAGTTAATGTGTGATTGATTTGATGTGAGATTGCTTCTGTTATTTCCGCATGTGACAATTAATTGTAGAAGAAGGTTATGTGTTATGCATGCAATTCGAAATTGATGTATGATCGGGTTAATCTTCATTGAATAAGTGATTTATTCAGCTAATTTCTACAATGATGTGGCTGATAGCTATCGCCAACCAACGGCTTATGTCACTCCTGGAGGCCTCAAAGGTACATAAAGGTCATCGGGGTCATACCCCCATAGTTAATCCTGACTGCAAATCTTGATCGGCCCCACAGTCAATGGGGTCAACTGCAAAGGCACCCTCCCCATTAACCCGTGTGTTGAATGTGCCCGTGGTTTGCCGCTTTTATCACCTCCCAAATAAATCTTCGAATCCTGCTCACAAACTTGCTCATTATTAACTGAGTGTTGGGACGCACCTTCACGAATCTTTTAAAGTATTGAACTTTAAACTTATACAAAATATTTCATCTTTGAGTTAAAGCCTGAGAAACTTGTACTTTAACATACAATTTTATACTTTTCTATTTTTTTGTATTGTTGAAAAATTAAAATAAAGGATATTGCAAAGGAGCCACAACAGAATCGAATAAATATTTCTTAAGGAGCAGCTACAGAAGGTACAAGCAGAGAATGTAGCACTAAAGGAGAAATTGCAGCAAAAAGAGGAGCAAGTAGCCACCATGGTGGACTTATGCATAGAAGCCCTTCAGCACAACTTCCCCTCTAACTCATATGATGTGTACCTCAAATAATAATGGCTTCTATTTCAAATCAACACTCTAGCCTCCCATGGATCACTACCTTTCCAAGATTGTAGGCAATTCATGAAGTTCTATAAGCAAGCCAACATAGTTGATCAAGCAAAGATGGAAGAGTTTTATATGCATAAATTTGTGCTAACAAATCTAGAGATTTGGGACCCCAATCCTACAATGGGGGATATGCAGTTAATGGATCTAGCATATTAGGTGGTGAATGAGGAAAACAGCGCCAAAGAGATATGGAAGGTCATGGGAAGAAGAAATAGAGAACCCTTATATCTCAGACTAGAAGTGTTCAGTCCAAGAGGAGTCATCCTTAACCATCAAGAGATTGAAAATGACCGTACACTGGTTGAAAGCTACATTTAGACTCAAAACCAGGTGATAGGCCACTTTGATGATGTTTCTAGGCAGATAGAAGAGGATTTTATTATGTCCAACCAGAGGAGATGGAACAACCTCCCACATACCCTCAAGAACAGGGAGTATCATACTCCATAAAGACTGAGGGGTGCATTGGAAAGGGCACCATTATACAAGAGGGCCATGCAGGCCAAAAAGATCCAATGGTTGGGACTAAAGCTTAGCCCACCTTTGCTGCTAGGGCTAACTAATGAAGAGGACACAGATGCACAAGATAGAGAATGGGAGAATGCAGAAAATAATGATGGATTTTACCCCCTTGGGGAAACGCCCACACTTCTTCCTCAAGAAATCAGGGGGGGATCTCAAAGCTTTAAAGGAAATGGATGGGGAGGATTAGTTGTTCAAAGGATGAGCAACCATTTAGTAGGGGGGTGATGATGAGCTCCATCATTAGAAATATTTCAAGGGGTTAATAGTCATCTTTTTTCCTTCTTAGATCTATTTTTCTTGCATTTTTATTATTATTTGGGTTTATGATGCTAGTATAGGTGGTGAATAAGGCTAACATACTCTTAGTGCCTAATATAAGGTTGAGTGTAGAAAATCATGATTTTTAAAGCATTTTTATAAAGATTTTATCACAAAGACTTGGAGGAGACAACAAGGAGAAATTATTGGAGGATTGTCCACCCTCAAAGGCAACTGAAGGATCCCAAGGATTCTCTCCAGCAATTTGAATTCTAGAGGCAGACGAAAAACTCAAAGAGGAGAGCACTCAATCTTGGTTTAATTAGACTCTAGTGGACTCAATCACCATTTTCTAGGGAGTTGTTGGTAGCTGCCCTATAGAATAAATAGAGAAGAGCTAGATCTAGGAAGAGTTAGTCTATCCTAGTCTCAATTCCATTCAGAATTATTGTTGTGAATTATTGAATCTTTTTTTTTTAATTCAGGGATCAAAACTTTGAGAGATGTATGCAATTATTCTTTTATGAAATAAGCAGACTGATTTCATTTGATTGATTTAAGTTCTGAGGGCTAGGCTCGTGGGTTAGGTCCCAATCCATGTGCCTCAACTTCTCTTTTGTTATTACCTTTTCCTTTTTTTCATTTAGCTATTTTTGCTTCAGTCATTTAAGTTAGATCTTCTTTTGATAAGTTTCATTGCTATTTATTTTTTGTGATGTTGTAGTTTAATTGCTTATGCATAGTGAAATAGAGGAAAGACTCCAAAATTGTGGTAAAGTATCCCCCTTCTCATCTCTGTCAATAGAGTTCGAGTAGGGGAAGACCTTCCCACAAGCCAAAATGGCTTTACGTTCGAGTTCAGGAAAAAATTTGTATTACCAAGTTCAAGCCTTTCCTTCACGATTTCACCCCACATTTCTATTTGTTTCCTGTGCATGAATCCGCAGGTGTGATTCACTTCTAATCACTTCTCTTATGCTTCCATTTCCCTCCTTTACTTCTCACCTTAGCACTACACTTACCTTCTTTCGACCACCCTTAAGCCCTTCAACTTTATTTAATTTTTTGTACGAAAACACGTGCAAAACCATACAGAACCACTCAAAACCAAACCTCCACCTTTGCTCCTCGAGACTCCCACCACCATACGTCACACTTCGTAATCGCAACATTTAATGTTTACCTTAACACTTATCGCCCATTCCTTGCGATTGCGATATTGTGAAATCACAAATCGCACTTCGCACCGGTTACCTTCTACCGCTAACACTCACTGCTTGTTCTTTGCGATTGTGAAATCGCAAATCACAACTCTTAGCCTTTTCCACTGCCACGTCATCCCCATCACACATTGCATCCCATTGAAATTACCACATCAAAAATTACACCCCGCAGAACTTACCACATTGAAAATCGCATCCCGTGGAACTTACCATATTGCAAATTGCATCCCGCAAAACTTACCACATCGTAAATCACCATCCGCAACCTTTATTGCAGCACAAATCGCACTTCACACATTTTAGTGTATTCCTATTAATCCTTACCGCTATCCTTGTAAACTTGCGATATTACGATTCGCGACCTGCCACGTCACTCTTCACACTTTGCACTGAGCACCATTTAGTTTATTCCCATAAATCCTTACTGCTATCCTTGTAAACTTGTGATATTACGATTTGAGACCCGCCACGTCACTCTTTGAACTTCGTACTATGCACCATTTAGTTAATTATGTTAAGTCCTTACTGTCATCCATTTAAACTTGCGAAGTTGCGATTGCAACATCACACATTGCAACTTTTGATGTCCATCGCATTCCGCCATCACATTTATGAGTTCTTCATGCTCTGAAGTCATTTCTTGCGTTATAATAAGGTTTCCTAAAGTTTTAACCCACTTTGTCCACTCCAAAGACATTTCTCACGCTATCATAAAGTTTTCTAAGGGTTTAACCCCCTCTTTCCACTTCCAAACCTCATTTCATGTGTTAAACCCCCCATTAGCCCTCTTAGCCCTTTTTCTTCCCTCTAAGCTGCAAATTAATTCTTTTTAATTAAAATTAAGGCATGGATAGTTTAGTTGCATGGATAGAAGTATGGTAGATAGATCATAGGATAAGTAGAGTGCATTCAGCCGTTTTTCTAAGTTAAGTGTGGTTTATAATTAATTTCCTTTCTACTATCTATTTTCTGAAAATTAAATTAGTTTCATTCTTGGCATTCCTTTCCAGCAATTTAGTTCAATTTCCTTTCTGTCATTTCCTTCCAGTAATTTACTTTCTAGTTGTTCTCTCAATTTAAGAAATAGCACCCTTTCATGAAGCAGAAGAGGATGACATGAAAAGAATGCATCTGTTGTGTATATAGCATTGTCACCTCAAATTTTGTACAAACCCCAGGTTGATAGAGTAAAGTAGGGTATCCCCTGTGAGTTGCAGTAATCTTGGTGCAATATCAGGGCTCACCAGGAACCCACTACCCTTTGAAATATGTGATCCATCTTTGGTAAAGGGTAGTTTTCTTTAACTGATACCTTGTTCAAATCTCTAAGTTCAATGCAAAGTCTGATCTAACCTGTTTTCTTTCTTGTAGGCACTATGTTGGATACCCATTCAAAGTATCTGATTTGGACTCTTATTTTGGCATCATACATCTTCTTGATCTCCTTCTCAACCAAGGGAATTAGGACAGGATTTATCCTACACAGATTCTGTTTGAAAGGCTTTTGGTTCTCCTTTATTGAGATCTTGTGCTAGATAATATTAGTATCATAAGGTTTCAGGTCCTCATAACTCCAAGAAAACACGTCGATGAACTCCTTAAACAAAGTAATGTATTTCTGTTTTTTGGACATTGCCAATGTATTTGATAATTTTATCATCTTGGGATCTTTTTCACTGCCTATATTGCATTCCTCAATGTTTTCCTCTGTAGGCTCCATATTTGGTTTTCTGAATACATCATTAAAGTCAAATAGTTCCTCTAAAGGGACAAGCCCTCTAGGCAGGATGTTATCTCTGAATTGGAGTACTTCAAATTATTCTTTTTTTGGGTCTTTATGTATCTCTGTTCTATGTAAATCTTCATTTGCTGAAATATTAATATCAGAATTATGAGGAGGTTCATCCTTGCACATTTTTTCTTCAGTGCGACAATCTTCTTCATAATCTAGGTTCGAGCTGGAATCTTCAAAATCACCTTTAGATTGCATAAAATTTTCAAATTTTTTGTCATTTCCAAAGACCTTCCAGTATCTCATATTATCAGGGACTGTTGGGCAGTGTTTAATCTGCACTATGTACTATTTGTTGGGATGAGTTAATTGACTAGTGCTTGCCGAAAATGCTAAACATTGGCAAGGACATTTTGATTTCTTGGAACTGCAACAAGGTCATATTCTTCAAATGTTTTCAGGAGGTAAAGGGCGACATTCCTATATGCTCTCAATCTATGATGTTTGGGTGAGTATTCTCCCTTGATTTGTCTAATAACCAGCTCAGAGTCCCCATGAACATAAATTATTTTGGCTCCTAATATTTTCAGCAATTGTAAACCCAAAAGGAGTGCCTCATATTCCGCTATGTTGTTTGTGCACTGAAAATTTAGTTTGTAAGAATGACCCTATGCATGATTGTTTCCAGTATTACAGACCCACACTCCTGCTCTTGAACCTTCTTTGCCACAAGATCCATCAAAACTCATGTTCCAAAAAGGTTCAGATTCATAATTGTGTTGTAAAATTTCCATTTGATCTGCTTGTTCTCTATTATGGTCCTTTTCTTCTCTAGCTACTTTTTCATTAATTTCTTCATCATTGTTAAGGATGAATGAGTCAAGGTTAGAATGAAAAAAGGAAAGGGGGTATTTATGTGGTTTTTCTTGACTGTTCACCATGTATTTCATTAAATTCTCCCTATACAATCTTCTTTATTGGCCAAACACTGGTATGGTAGCATAAGTCATATCCATTTGGAGGGTTCCTTGAAGCTTGGCTGCCAATGAGCATGATAAAACAATGCCATATTTAGGAGGGCTATCAACCACTACTATATCCATCACTAGAATCTTGGCTAGTATCTGGGCTAAAGTAATACAGAGATCTTTAATGAGGCCTAGGAATTTGACCTTGCTGGAGTCAAATGTGTACAAATATTTGTAGGGTCTAGTTATCTGAAGGCCTAGTTTCTCCATAATAGATTTTGGCATAAGATTATGCGATGCACTTGAATATAACATGGCATTATGGAGAATTTTATCATGAACATTTAGACTGATATAAAATGGAGGAACACCTCCCTCCTAGGATTTACCATCTACTTCTATCCCAAACAAAAGTTCAGGTTTATCTTCATTTAGATTGACAGTGTCACAAATTTCTCCTATGTTCAACACCTTTAGAACCTGGGACCTATATACATCCTTGTTTACCAATTCAGCGAGAGTAATTGAGATTTTTATTTTAGAAATTTCATTCTCAATGTTGAATGGTGTCTGAATTTTTGGAAGATTTGAACAATCAGTCTTCTCAGGCACTATTTTAGCAGCAACTTCAAATTGTTGACTTGTGGTAGGGGTATCAACTTGAACAGTTTTGGTAGTCATGACAACTGGTTTACTAGTGCTGCTTTCTATATCATTCTTACCTCGGATATTAACAACTTTCTACAACTTTCTGTTGTTTTCTTGGGCTCAATTTCTTAGGCCTTTTTAACAAAATTTTCAGAAATTTTTTTTCTTGGAATTATCAAAGTTTTTCTTGCTTCTAAGGTTATATTGTCCATGCACCTCCATGATGGAATTCTCAAATCCTTGTTTATAATCCTCCAACTCTTTAGATTCTACTTTAGTTTGAGTCAGAGAAAATAAACCTTGTTCTTCTTCAGTAACAAAAATAGAATCCTCGTCATTAATTTCCATTAGGTTAATTTGACTTTCTTCTAATTCTTCGACCACTCCCTCATCTTCGTCAGCGTAATTCTCTTAGAATGGAGGCCTAATTTTTTGGTTAGGACCTCTTTGTTCTCTTTGTCTTATTTGAGGGGGGTTTATTCTAGGGTTTGGATTTATGTTTTGAGGAGCTAGTTGATTTTCCCTAGGAATAGCTCTCTCATTCAAGTTTATCCTCTCCATCATCCTCTCCATAGTTCTAACCAGGTTATCAGTATTAGCATTAGATGTGGAGGTTGTGGGCTCTTCCCTAATAGTGAGTCTCTTCTCCTTTCTCATCCTGGCTCTCTTTGCAAGCTGGTTGGCTTCTACATTACTGCACCCCTCTGCATTTCTTCTAATGTAGCAGGATCTCTTTCTCTAATTTGATAAGCCATCTCTGGATCAAAACCATCTGGTAAATTCATCAGGGAAAAGCCTTGTGGGGGTTTCATATGAGTAGGGAATGCATTGTATACACTGTTAACCTTGGCGTAATAATCTTTGACACTCTCTCCCACATTCCTCTTGATGTTTTCATATTCCGACAAAATTTGAAGGGGGTTTCTCTTAACTTCCAATCTATTTATGAATAGCTGGTGCAAGGCAGGGAGGTCATGTACACTATTTGGAGTCAAGCCCTTAAACCATTTTCTTACTTCTCCTCCAAAACTTGGAGCAAACATCCTCAACTTGACACTTTCATCATCTATCTCTTGAAGGTCAAAACAATAATTTGTTGTTGGGAAGTTGCAAGACCAATTCCATCAAATTGTGGGATTTTGGACTGATAATCCAGTGGCATAGGGACCACAGGTAGTGGCAGCACCAATGGAGCATACCAAGCTGCCATAATTGGTGGTGGGGGAACCCAAGGGGGGTTGATAATGGGAGGTGTGGGATTAAATGGAGGAAGGTGGGTAGTGGGTGTATGAGTGGTGGTTTGGGCACTTTGGTGGGAAACGTTCAAAGAAGTGGTAGGGGTTGTAGACACACCATGATGGGTTGACTGAGGATAGGCAGAATAGAAAGTAATAGAAGAAGTTGTTGTATTTAAGGCAGATAATTCTACAGATTGTTGAAGGTAAGCATCATCAACAACTGAATTGAGTCCTACCACCAAATCTTGAAGGGAGTCAATGTGTTGGAGACACTGAAAATCAGTTTGGGTTGATATGTAGGCTTCTCTTACTAGAATTTTTTGTAAGATAGATGGGTCAAAAATTGTCTGGGTCGTCCAATTTTGAGATTTGGTCCTGAATAAGCTTTGTTCAAAATGTAAATCAAACTAGATGTCTTGCAAGGACACAAGATTTCCAGGGAGGGAATTTTCTTTGTGAAGGGGTTTGTTACCAGTTTGACTCTCAGTTCTGGGGGTATTCCTTAGAATCTTCTCTGGATTGTCAACAATTTCGGGAGGGTTTGTTTCAGGATGAGATCTAGTAAAGATTCTTCAAGGAGCCAGAATTTAGACCCAAGGCACAAACAGGCTGAATATTTTGCAAAAATTTAAAAAACTAATCTTGGAAAATACTTGATCATACAATGTTTTGACTAGAGTTTCTGAGTTTTGATGAAATGTTAAGCTTTTCAATAGTCCCCAGTATGGTCTCCATTATGTTGTGGCCCTATAATTTATAATATTGGAAATAATAAATGATAGAGGACAACATCAAACCACTTTGGAAACCAGGACCTAGCCATCCTAGACTCAAAGAGGGCTCTCTCTATTTTAGATTTAATTTTCTCCTTAATATAATGAATGTTGATATTAGGCTAGTTACAGTGACGGTGGTATTGGTTGTTTTGATTGATTTTTTTGGTTGGATGAGCAGGTCTGCAAGGACTAATCCATTGGGTTAGGGAGTCAAAAGGCTAGATGGGTGCATCAACTTTTCAAGAGCATCATAGGGAAAGATAACTGTGCTAAATGGATCTTTAGAGCAGTATGAATTATGAGGTGGAAGAAATAGTAATTTTCATTAGTGATTAAAGAGCAGTTAAGAATTCTTTAATCAGACTTCATCAGAAAACATTTAGATTGCAAATACAAATATACTTAAGTTGCTTCGACAGCAAATCTTAATCTAAAATTTTTGTTTTACAATAAGATGAATAGATGCACAGCAAGGAAAACAATGGAAATATTTAACACAGAGAAATAGCACATCACCATTTAACACAGCTCAAGTATCATGTAAACGGTCTTTGGTTATTGATGGTCAGCTCCAAAGTTACAGTGCTCCAATACAGTAGTTCTTACAATACAGGGTCCAACAAGGTCCAACCTTTGATACTTCCAATGTATGCACTATTTAACTAACAACTACGTCGGTTACCCTAATCTACTTTGGCAACCTTCATTAATTACGATTAAACTAAAAGTAGACAAGTGTGGCCATGCAAGGCCCGAAAAAAAATCTCTGACAAAACACTAGCTGTGGAATTAACTTTTGTAGCTCTTCGTGAATTCAAAAACTTCAGTGGCTCTTCATGAATTGCAAAAATTAGGCAACTCTTCGTGAATCCAAAAAGTAGGCTTTGAAGGTGGCTGAGGTGGTCACGAAGAGGCAATGATGGGTGGCTCTGACATCTAGCTCTACTTTTTGGACACCTCTGCTGGGTCCTTAATGATGATGTGATGCTGGTACTTCTAATCAATCGATGGTTGTGCTGATGCGTCCAATGTGCATTTTTAATCTTGGTACATGCATAATTTACCCCACTCCTTCTTGCTTGGAATTCTCGTACCTATAACCTGTCAGTACACTTCATATTCCTCTATGTATTTGCTAAAAGTGGGCCTGGTGAGGAAAACATGCTTGAGCTCATGTTGACGAAAGATATCACTACTCAATAGATCCAAGAAAACTTTCCTGGTCATTTTCCCTTTGATGTTGGCAAATTTGGCGGTATCCTCGGCTGTTTCCCTGAGCTTGGTCATATAATCTCCCCTTTGGATCAGCTTGTTATTAATTGCGTACAGTGAAGGAAACCCTAGTGCCTTCAGCCTGAAATCTTGTTCAAAAATCTATTGATAGCCATGTCCAATTCATGACACTTCTCCTTCAGTTGTCTCACTAAATTCCTCTTAGTGAGGACCCTTTTCACCTCTAATATGGTTTTTGCTGTGTCCTGTACATCCAACCCTTCAAGCTCATAGTTGGGTTTGGAGTTTAGGAATTTTATGACTTTAGGGGCTGTGATTGGCATATTTCCTAATTCTTGATTTGCTTTTTCAATAGCCACTATGCATTTGTCAACCAACTCCTTCTGTTCAAAAATAATGTGGATGAAGTGTCATATTTCATCCACTGACTCTATGATACTGCCCCAAATTATTAGCCTCATTTGGCCCAGAATGCTATTGGTTGAAAATTCCTTGTCTGCCTTCTCCAACCTCTTAGTCTAATTTTTTGCTATCTCGTGGGCAGTTTCAGATCTAGCCTTTTGATCCCTCAGGATACCAATCTATGCCTCAAATTTCTTTATCTCTTGTGACTGCAGGTTCATACTTTCCATGGCCTTGGACAGCTGATCTGTCCCACTGGATGTTCTCGTAGCTGCTGGAATAGCTGATGGAATTGATTAAATGGGGACAACTTATAGTGGGATGGGTGCTACTCAAGCTTCTTCTTCTTTTTCCTTCAGTAGCTTCTCCATCTCGGTCTCCATCTATTTGATTTGGTCAGATTTTTCCATGACTAGCTTCATTAACTCTAACTTCTATCACTCATCTTCCTCAATGCCTTTAGCCAAGGGGTATTCTGTTGCATGGCATTGTGCAAGATTTTTTTATGTATGTTCAAGCTAACATAGATGGGAGGGATAGCCCCTTCTTGGTATTTTCCTTCAACTTCAGGACCAAACAACAATTCTGGCTTATCATCTATCAAGTTTAAAGTATCAGTGTCACTGCTTATATTAGAAGTTTTCAAAACTTGATTTTTATATACGTCCTGAGTTACTAGTTCAGCTAGAGGTATGCTAATTTTGATTTTGGAAATTTTACTCTCAAAGCTTAAAGGAACTATTGTTTTTGAGATATTTACATTTTTTTTTTCATTTACAATTCTTTTAACAATTCTAATTTGCTGAATTTTATTTGGACTGTTATTTGGGACAGATTTGTTAGGGCCACTAGTAGAGGTACTATGGCAGCTTTGTTCAACACTTTGTTGGCTTTTTTTGTCTTTATTTAGATCATTTTTCTTGGCCATAGCGTTGGTGTTACTTGCTGTCTTTTTATGTTGTTTTTCTGAAGTTTTTCTAACAGCAGTACTAGTGTTCTTGTCATGGGAAATCTCAGGGCTCCCTTTTCTTCTAAGATTATATTGTTTGTGTACCTCCATTATTGCATTTTCAAACCCCAATCTGTAATCTTCAGAATCCTCATGGTTGTTTTCAGTTTGTTCCGAGGAGAAGAATCCTTGTTCTTCTTTAGTGAAAAAAACATATGTCTTACTGTCAGATCTTATCAAATTTACATGATTTTCTTCCAACCTTTCAGTTTCCCTTTCCTCCTCTTGATATACATAATTTTGTTGGAAGGGGGGCCTAATTTGTTGGTCATTATCTCTTTGCCTATCTTGATTAGGATCTCTTCTAAAATTTGGATTTCTATTTATGTTTTGAGGATTGGTTTGGTTTTCTTTAGGAGGCACTCTATCATTCAGATTTATTTTTTCAAGCATTCTTTCCATCACCCTTACTAAGTTTTCAATTTTGGAATTAGATGATGAGGTTGATGCCATTGCTTCATCCCTGTATGTAACTCTTTTCTCTGATTTCAACCTAGCTCTTTTCTCAATCAGATTTGCTTCTACACTTAAGGCTCCCCTCTGCATATCTTCTAAAGTCAAGGGGTCTCTTTCTCTTAGCTGATAGGCCATGTCAGGATCAAAGCCTTTGGAAATTTAGCTAAGGCTAAGCCTAGTGGAGGTTTCATGTTTGGGGGAAGTGCATTGTAAACACTATTGAATCTAGTGCAATAATCTTGGACACTTTCCCTAGCATTTCTCTTGAGGTTATTATAGTCTGATAGTATTTGGAGAGGGTTCTTTTTAATTTCCCATTTTTTTGTGAATGTTTGATATAAAGAAGGGAGATCATTTATGCTGTGAGGAGTTAAGCCTTTGAACCATTTTTTGGCTTCTCCTCCTAAACTTTGAGAAAAACATCTCATCTTAATGGTCTCTTCTTATATTTCCATATAATCAAAAGCATCATCCATGTTATCTACATGTTGCTGAGAAATAGTAGGTTCATTTCCAGTGAAATGGGGAATTTTGGACTGATATTCATTGGGTAGAGGAACCAGAGTAACACTAGAGGGTCATACCATGCTGCCATGGTAGGAAATAATGGGGGATTTACAAGAGGGAATGTGGGCTGAAATGGAGTGTTTTGAACACTGGATGTGTGAATGGGAGTGGAGGAAACACTTGGGCCAACAAACTAATTTTTAGCAGATTTGTTATGGAAGGTGTTGAAGTGATGGAGAAACTGGGAATCGTAGAAGGTGACGTTTCTCTACTAGAGCTCTGCTGCAAATTTGTGGGCTCAATATCAGCTTGGTCTATATCACTATATGACTTGGTTCTAAATAAGTTCTTTGTATGAGGTAAGTCAAAGTGAGGATCCTTCAAGACTGTGAGATTTTCAGGGATAGATCTTGTTCTTGGGATGGTCCTATCAGCAGTTGATATTCCAGATCTAGAAGTTAACCATAAAATCCTTTCTCGATTATCAACTATGGTAGGAGCGTTAGGATCTAGATGGGATCTAGTATTGACCCTATGTGAAGCCAGATTTTAGTTTTTCAAAATTTAGAGAGGCTGAGGTTTTTAGGACTTGTCTTTCAAAAGTTTTCCTCTCACAGTATTTTCTATAATAGGGGAATAGGTTTCTAAACTTCCTCAGGGCTGGTTAACACAATATTAAGCAAATATGGAGGTCTAGAGGAGTAATAAGCCTATTGGGGCTAGTGGAGTCACCAGGAGGAAATTTTTAGCTTTTTTGAAGGTAAAATGTTTTATGGTCCACCACCAATGATTTATTTGAAAACCAATCTGAAATTTTTTGGGTTTTATGAGTTTTTTGTGGTTCTATGGTTGCAAGAGTGTCCTATACCTGATTCAACACTTAGCTAAGGTGGTGAAAAAAACAAAGTCTACTCTATTGCTTACTAGCTGATTTCTCCAAGGTTTGATAAGGGTCTCTTAGAATCCTAAGGGTTACTTAGATTGCCACTGATTCAGACAGGTCCTATCATGACCACCATTATGTTGGTAGTTCTTGAAGAAAGATATAGTTCACTTGGATGAATATTGAGTGTTTTATTTAGGGACTTTTACTCAAAAGGGGTCCCACCGTGATCGCCATTATGTTGTAGTCCTATGATTTGGAAGATTGGCATACCAAGTGACAAGGAAACATCAAAACCAGTCTTTAGAGCTCTAGGATCTAGCCTTCCTAGTCTCAGAAAGTGATCTCTCAATTGTTTTCAAAGATGTAAGATTGTTTGATTTTAAGGGTTGATTTTAGGCTATTTATAAAGCATGAGTTTGTTTGATTGTTTGGTTGGACATGATGATCTAGGAAGCATAGATAGAAATGGGAAATCTATAATTCATTGGGCAATGGAGTCTAGTGGAGGTTGTAACAAGTTTGTAAATGGATCAGAGGTATCAAAGGGAAAATCTAACTTGGCCAGTGGATCTACAAGGTCTTTCAGGTGAAATGAAATGGGCATCAATGGTTCAGAATGAAAAGTAGAACTAAGGGAAATTAAGAATCCTTAATTATATGTACTTCTCAACAAAGGGACTTAAAACATTATCTGAACATAAAGAGTCATTCCATAGACAGGGCTAACCATAAATTCTAGAAACCACACTTCAGAAAATAATAATTTCAAGATATACTTCTCCAATGAAACATAGAAGGCGAGAAACTCATTTAACTTCTAGTGATTTCACCTTCAAGGATAAAAATCATTCAATATTCACACATAACTGCATTCATAGAAGAGGGAACTCCTAGACATATTTGATTACAGCTATAAACACCTTCAAAACAATTAGTTAAGTAGGAACAAAGGGTATGATCAGAACAAAACATCTTTGGCAGGCTTTAAATAATGGTACTTTGAAGGGAGACTTCATAAATAGTATTTTAAGTACCAACAAGTAAGCAGGGAAAACCATAAAGCATTCTTGAGACCAACTGTATTAAACTGTTCAATAAATAAACAAGCATAAGGGTTCTAGAGAGAAATTAAGCATTCTCTAGAATATCTTAGCAGAAGAAAACATTAAGACAGTGAAGAGTAAACATAACTAAGGTGCTTTCAAAAGAAATTTCTTAGCTTAAAATTTTTACTCTACTCTAACAGAGAATGGTGAAACATAATGGAATAGGAAATAACAATAATATATTTAGAATAATTCACCAACAGCCAAGCTCAGGGATCCAATGACAGAGCTTTCTCCATCTACAAATAGTTCAAGACATCCACAAGTCCCAAAACATCAATTTCCTTTCAACTTCAGCAGAACTATGTATTGCTTCAAAGAGTCACCAAATGCCAACAATGTAATGAGTTCAAATGCAATATTTATGCTACAAATGAGGAGGTGGACCTGCTCTAGGATTTGAGTGTTATTTATTACAAAGTAAATGCATTCCTAACCTTGAAAACCATGCAAGGCATAAGGTAGGAATATCTACAACTACTTCTTTGTTTTTAATAACTCTGTCTTTTCTTTCTAAGGAAAAGATAGGTGAAAAGTTTGACTTTGAGGCCTATGTTTATCTTTCACAATAATTGTCCTAACAGTTTTAAATATTTTCTTTAGTGTAATAACTGTTTTTTTGTCTTTGTACGTAGAAAGTAGGCCAAGGTGTCAATTAGATATTCCTGAGTTCTGAGTGAAATAACTGCTCTTTGTTGATGTATTCGAGGTTGCCTTTTTAGCCTAACATTCCTTATCTTAATTATTTAAACTGTGTTTAAGGCCTGATTCTACTTTTAACCTTCATAACTCATCATGCTACCTTTATCACTATACTATTTTCTTTAAACCTCTGTTCATCTGTCTTTTAACTGTGTTTTTATCCTTAATCCACTTTTATTAGTCTTTGATCTTATGTTTATGCCTTTGACCCTTTGTTCTTTAATCTTCATTAATTTTCTCTATATTTTTGGTGTACAGGTGGCTTTTGGAGCGCTGGAGGGTTTCAAAAGGGATCAATGCTCATGAGGCATTGATCAATCATGGGTTTTTGAACCCTAGATCCCTTTCTTCTTTGCTTATAAGCCCTTTTGGATCGTCATCCAAGGCCTGTCACTGTAGAATTTTCTATAGGATGGCCCTTTTGACTTAGGGCCGCCATTAAACCTGCAGGAAGAAACAAAAACATGTTAACAAAAAACCTGCGTGCGAGGGTAAACTACTTCAGAGGCTCGAGATGGCTTATGGAGTCATTTGCAGAGGAAGGAAAATTTATGGTGGAGGGATTTTTATGGCGGAATGATGCAGATGGACGAAAATTTTAGAAGATAGGGAACGAAATTGCAAAGATGGTTTTGAGGTGAAACCAGGGTGGTTTTCTCGCAATGGTTAGGTGGTAAGTCATTTCAGTTCTCTCAAACGCGATACCATACAGGCGCTGACACGTGTCCTTGCCTAAACTAACGATTTCGTGTTGAAAATGGGGTTTAAATTGTTTCGATGGATCGGGCGTGAAACTGAATGTGAGCCGTCAGATTTGGGAGATCCAAATCTACGGCGGAGGGTGAATGTGACGGGGAAGATGCAGGATAGTGGGACCAGGTGCTGAGGTCAGCAAAGGTGTCATGTAGCGAACAATTTAATGGGTGGGGTTGATGGTGAGAGACGGAGCGATGATCGTTGGATCAAGAGGATCAACGACTAAGTTTTCTTGCGGCGGGTGAAAAGGATAAGACAAGGGTCGAGAGAGCGAATGATGGGAGGAACGATGCAATCACTGTTTGATCGATTGTGATCAATGGCCAGGATCAATCGAGGAGAATATATAGTGTGGGGAAAAGTTTAAGGGGAAAAGGAAATTTTTAGAGTGAGGCGGAGAAGGTTTTGTGAAGGTGGAGAGGGACCGAAGGCTAATACAAAGGGGTTTTTTAATCTTTAGTGAACAGTCACGACCCTTGGTTATATGAAGGGAAAAAAGGCTAAGGACTTAAGCCTGCAGGGGCTTAAGGCCTATTTTTATAAAAGAGCAGAGTAAGGCCTAAAGAGGGTTTTTTAACCCTTTTTGAGGGTTTCGGTAAGGTGTAAAAGGGTAACTTAAACCAAATAAAAGGTGATTTATAAGGTTTAGAGGTTTTTTAGGGAAAATGAAGGAATTAATGGAGGAAAAATGAGTTTTATAGAGGAAAAAGGATTGATATAAACATAGGGGTGGAAAGATGAAATGGGGGAAATGAAATGGAGATGAAATGGTGGAAATATCCTGAAATTAGTTCTTTTCTGAGATGGCAGGATAACTTGGAGGTTTTGAGTGAAGATTTTTTGGTGATTTAATAAACTTGGGATAATGAAGACGGTGATATTTCTAGAACTCACAATGTTTTTGCAAATTTTGTTTCTTGAAATTTGAGAATTTCAACTTAGTCATCTTTGGATAAAATCAAAATTATGGATGACTAACAGTACAGACAACTGTCAATGGGCGCGGTGGCTTGAGTTGTGGTGGGAGCGATTTTCGGGGGACGGGGGGGGATGGTGGTAACTGCTAACGGAGGAGGGGTGTGTGAAATATCCTAGGGGTGACACATAGTGAGAGTGGCATTATCGGGTACCGTCTATTTCGGACCCCCCCCCCTGGTTGCTAAATTTCGTAGGGTTGGGGGGGGGCACGAAAGGCACTATGGGCCACCAAATCTATGTTGGGGAGCGGAGATGATGAGGAGTTACAGGATGGTTAGCGTAGATGGGATGTGTGGTGGGTTGACGGAGAGGTGAGGGAGCATACCTAGCTGGATCTGCAGGAGGAGGAACTCCAACTATAATGGCAGTGACAATACTACTTGAAAAAGCAGTGAAAGGAGTAATATTTTGACTAGGAAAAGCAACAGTGAATGAGGTTGTGATGCCAGTAAATTTTGAGGTGGGAATTTTCAATTTAGAGACAAAAGAGCTCCACTCAGGAAAAGGGACACTAGACCTCCTTCTTAACAAGAAATCAAAAGCATCAATTTCTTTCAATTTTTCAAATAACTCTTTTTCCAATGACAATTCTGATGTCACAGTTTCCCAAAACCCTTCTTTTTCTTATTTTGACACAAGGGATGATGTATCAATTCCTAATATTTGTAGATATAATACATTTTCAGTCAATTCATTCTCAGATTTAAATCTAAAAATAACTTCTTTTATCTTTTCATAAAAAAATTTGTCTTAGACAAAACTTTGAATATCCTCAGAGGGAAAAGATGAAACTCTTGTAAGATATAGATCAGCTAATTTTGACAAGCTTCCAATACCTCTGAGATATTTTTCTAAATTATCAACTATTTCAGGTGGATCAGGGTCTAGATTACTCCTTGTATGAATCTTATTATAAGCCACCTTTAAGCTGAGAATCTCAATGGAGTCACCAAGGTAGAATGTAGCCTCGAATATTTCTAATCTCCTATTACCTTCAAGAGTTCAGTTGCTTTGATTGAAAAAAAAAAATCGGGGAAATGCATCTTGTAGCTCCTAGCAGACGCACCAAAATGTTATCACCAAACTGGGACTAATTGGGTTGTTTAATAGTCAATTTTATGTAACTATTTCAAACCACTTGGGGTTGGAAGTTATCCCTTCCAACCAGAGAGAGTTCTCTCAATAAAAAGGTAAAATATTCAAGAAAAAATATTATAATGAAGATGGCTCACTCTTATATGTTTTTAGATGATTTTTTTAGGTGGAAGATGAGTGAGGGCTACCATTGGGCATGGAGTCAACATGGAAATTCAATTACAATTAGGTATCATCCATGGAAACTGAGGTACATGAGATTTTACAAAATAACTCTGACAGCTAACATAATACATAAAGGAAGTTGTAGCATAAGATTTAATGAATTTCAAGTAATCATGTATAAGAAATTTGAATCAATATTCAAAATATAAATGGACACAAACACATAAAATCTCAATCATAATCTCAGGTCTAAACAAAACACTTATGAAACTGTCTATTAACTGAGTGAAAACAAATTACAATAGTAGCTATAGTCATTTACATCTATCAAACCCATCTCATTTTGAAACTCCACTATTTATAGAGTGAAATCCATTTTACATAGGTCTTCCACTTGGGCTAGACTCTCAAACCTGATCTAGAGATATAATCCAAAACGGATTCCATTACATTGAGAAAAAATAGAGATATTCTGTTTGAGGGAGTTTGTAGTAAAAAAGGACTCTATCACTATTAACTGCATCAAAAAAATCTTTTAATAACCCATGATAATGATGGCTATCAAACCAAATAACCATGTTTCAGTGGAAAATTGTCATACTTGATTTCAGGTCCCGATATACCAAATTTGATGATGAGTTGTCCATTGGTGAGGTGGCAAAAGTGATGTGTTGTCAGTCATGTCAATCCTGTGAAGTGTATTGCTAAGGTTTCTTCATCAAGAGATGTCCCAATGACACTTAATAATCTCTTTTGATGCCTCATCTCCTTCCTGAAATGCATTGAATTGCCTCAAAAAAACTAACACTTTAGAATGCTAGAAAAACTGAGTATTTAGGCAAGTTTGTAGTGTAATTTTCGTAGCATCTTCATAACACCACCTTCTGCAACTTTTTTGACTCTTTTTCCTATGGGAGGATCTTCATTGGGTTTAATAAGGTAAATAAATGCCTCCAATTAATCCTAACATGATATTTTGGGAATTTTTGCCTCAAAAAATTCTATACTGAGTCTATAGCGAAAACTCAGCGTCAAGCTTAGAGCTCGCTACGAACTTACCTACTTTCACCATTTTTTGCAATTTTTCTTCCTAACTCCAAAAACATATTTGCAGCCCTGTATATAACTTGATATGATATCTTAAGACAAAAAGAGGCCAAAAAGGTATGAGTTACCATCTTTCATGGAGCAGCAGGTTCATCCTCCATCACAATCATCTTTAAACCTTTTTTCTTCAACTCTACTTGCACCATCTCCATTTTTATTTCCAATTCTCTGACTTGGCTTTGTAACTTCCTTATTTATGATTGCAACCACATGTTCCTCCTAGAGAGATGTTTCATCATTCTGTGTAGAGGTAGTGGCCTCTTTAACATCTTCCTTTACCCCTCTGCAACCTCATCATAAAAATCTATATGTTTGCTCACTATTTTTTCTAAGTTTGTTAGCTCATCTCTCTCTTGTTTAAAGTCTACTAACTCTAAATTAGTTTCCAATATCTCTTCTCTAGCTTCCTTAAGCTGCTCTTTTAAGAGCTCCAGTTCAAATTTTTCTTGAACTTTTTCCTTTCCCTTTCTTCCCTTACTCACCTCTACCTCTGTTGGAGATAACTCTATTATTTCTTCCCTCGTTGGTTGTTTCTCCTTTTCTAGTTCCTTATGCAGCTTCTCATATTTTTCTCCATTTGATAATTGTGACCTAGTGAGTGGCTTCCTAGGTTTAAAAATAACCTAAGTCTTCTTTGGAAAAGTCTAGTTTCTTAGCTTGAAGACTCTCTTTCTTGGTTTTTTCTCCTTTAACTTCTACACGCTTCACAATAGGATATTCTTCAATGTCAATTGCCTACAATATATCTTCTAGCTTGTATTACCCCTCTGTCTGACTTCTAGTGACCCTTCTATGGGTTCTTATATCAATTTTGACTTTAATGCCGGTAGAGGTTTGATTAGGCACCACTGGCTCCTATAATTGCTCAATTTCTACCTCCATAGGCTCCACCATGGGCTGCACCTCTGCCTGCACTTCCACCTCATGCTCAACCTTTGTTTCATCCCTAGAGTATTTATCTTTCTTTAGAGTATTTTCCTTTGATCTAGGTGTTTTTATAGGAGTGAGGACATCAACCTCATACCCACTCAAGAACAAAAAAGTGGACCAATCCCTGTTTAACTTTCTAAACTCCTCCATAAGTAACAATTTTATCAAACCATGGTGAAAAT
This sequence comes from Pinus albicaulis, assembly GCA_034641835.2. Taxonomy (NCBI): domain Eukaryota; kingdom Viridiplantae; phylum Streptophyta; class Pinopsida; order Pinales; family Pinaceae; genus Pinus; species Pinus albicaulis. The sequence goes on from CM076570.1 coordinate 1,272,341,722, forward strand.
TAGAAGTTTTGTTGGTTTCAAGTTTAGCTTGAACCTTATCATCCATTTTTCCTAAACTCTTAAATAGAAAAAATGGTAAATCTAGAGGTTTTTTACCTGTGAAATGAAGCAACAATCTGAAGTGGTATTGATAAATCATGTGAAATATACCTTCACGAGTAAAGTATTTCTAAATCACCATCAACAGTTTTGAATAATTTTCCTTGAGGCAAGTCCTGGAGATGCCTGAGCTCATGTTTATGCCTACGTTATCCTCCTTTAGAAACTCATCACAATTTTAAAGCTTGAACTTTATTGCTTTAAACCAATCCTCTCCAGACCTTGGAATCTTGGTTTCCTGTGAAATTGTGTCAGTAGACACAACAAAATTGAGGATTCCCACCTTCGAACCTGTACCGATGAAATTTATAGCAAAATATTTAGACAACTGTGCATGATACCCTTGCAGTTTCTAGAAAAAATGCATGCAACCTACATTGGAAAAAGCTTGTGAGAAGATGGGATCTTCTGAAATTAGGTTCATATCCATGGACTCATATCTGACCATAGTACCACCCTTGTTTTTCTTTTTATGTGAAGCCATACTTTCAAACACGGTGTTGATCAACTCCTTCTTTGACACTTGTAGAATTCTTTTGAGACAGAAAGAAACTCTCTTGACACACGTAACACTTAGCCTAACAAAGCTAAATGACATAATTCAAGACTCTGGACTGCTGGAAAAGTGTTCAAACGACTTATAAGGATGAAGGTGAGGTTCTCCTTTTCGAATTAGCTAGAATTTGAATAAATTAAGAAAGAGGAAATGAGTGGGAAAAATGAAATGATGTGAGGAATAATGATTACCACGCATGCACATGACATATGATGACACATAACATAATAGTACCATGATGATCAAGTGTGCACTGACCACTGAAATCATAACAAGAAATGGCCTTTCCCACCGTTAGTATAAAAAACAGATTTCGTAGCTTTTCCAGTACTCAGGAGGGAAAATTCGCTATGGAACTATTAGACACTTCCGTAGAAAAAACAAATTGTTTTACACTGACTACGCTGCAAAATTTAGAAAAAATTTCCAAGTGTCACATAATGACCTTTATTACCCATGCAATCAGATGTTTTTGAATTTACCTTGATAAGACCTTTATTGCATGACTAATGACTATTAAGACCCCTTGAGATATGTACATTTTTTGAAATTTAATGAACTTCATGACCTTATTTTCATCCAAATGACCCAACCTAACTTACCTAAGACCATTCCAGATAAACCTAGTTATTATCAAGGATAACAGAATCAAAAACTATTTTACAACAATTTCTAAACCTTTAGCCTTAATGATGACATTGCGTATGAATGGGGACAAAATGTTAAAGCCTTACACTAACCTCATTACTTTGGGTGTACTTAAGAGTTAGTAAATTAATGTACAAGGAAATATTATTTGAATAAGGCCCATTATATAGTTAGTTGATACTTATTTAATGTAAAACGACCATATTTATGAAATAAGGTCCACTAGGTGGTTCATACTAATTAATGATGAGGCCACAAGTAGTTAGAGTTTTGTTATTAAGAATCTATTTATAGAGATAAAAGGTTATGAAATGTTTTTTCAATTGTTCATGTTGTAATTGGAGCTTTGGTTATAATAGACCCCCCACCCCCCACCCTACTAATAAAGGCCCATTTTTCATCTCATTGTATCTTATATCTACATTTCTAGATTCTTACATCTCTTGATACCTTGTTTGTGATTTAATTTTAAGGGTTCAATATCAGTACATGTAGGTCACTTGTTTTATTTCTTAGTGATATTTTCTTGGATTATGATTCATTCATTGTTGAATTATTCACATGATTTTTATACATAATTCTTTATGGATACAATATTAGATGTTGATCAACCCTTTTTCTAATTGAATTCAAATCATTTTTTCCTTGTGTTTTTCTAAGAGCAGTTGTGTTAACATCTATGTCCACTTAGTAGTGTCCTCACTTTACATGGATGTTCTTTGGAAAAATAACTATTATAAAACTTTGTTTCACATTGTATTATTAAACTTTTAAAGTATTTTGAATGTGTTGGACTTACAACCAATTCACTTCTTCTTGGATTTTTCTCTCATTAATTTTGGGATCACATCAAAAAACACTTACATATTATAAAATTTCTAGAGATAGTATTTGACATCAACTTTTGAAGCATGACCCCACTAAAATCATATTCATGACCTTGGTATGGTTGTCATTTATTAATATTTCCAATGGAATATTTACCACCCATGACATTAGGGGTTGTACACCATAGTCCCAAATGGGCCTTTGCCATGGAATTTCCTAAATTTCCCTAACCAGCAACCCATATTACATAATACAACAACAAAGTATGAATTTCTTTCACACTATTGACATCTTAATTTATCTATTAATCAAGAATTAGAACAATGTCCTTCTATATGTAGATGATAATGTCACATTAGGGGAATTTTGAGGTAAAATATGGGCCTCCTAAGGAAATTATAAAATAACAGTGGAAATAATAAAATAATATTAGATTACATAATCAAATTTTAGAGGGAAAAAGGAAAAACTACTTTTTCAACCAATATTTTCAACATATCGCCTTATGGGTTTACTCAAATTTCGAGCAGGAACACTCGATGGATGCAAAATTTGATTCAACATCTAAGGAGTACCCATGTTGCATACTTTCGATGGACCCTACTATACGAAAAATGAAAAATACATGAAAAATGTGATTGGAATCACATTTTTCATGTATTTCTCATTTTTTGTGTAGGAGGGTCCATCAAAAGTATGCAACATAGGTACACCTTGGAGGAGGAATTAAATTTTGCATCCAACGAGTACTCTCGCTTGTAATTTGAGTAAAACCTTATGGAGATAAGTTGAAAATATAGGTTGAAAAAGTTATTTTATTATTTTATTATTTTTTAATATTTTTACTTTTTTACCCCAAAAAAAGTGAATCGTCCTCCATGGTTGACATCATCATCTTGAATCCTATTGGTTCTTATAAATTTTATTTTGGTTGTACGTTTTTCTTAGGAGGCCCATTTTAGACCTCAAAAGTTCTCTAATGATTGGCATGGAAAAATAGGTCAAGTATGCCATCTAGCAGTTGTATATTGCTGGCCCCATTCACATGAGATTCGGTGAAAGATTGACAATATGTGAGAGTCGCTAATATTTGTAGGGAACCTTCACTTGACTCCTTCGAATATCACCACCGCACTCAAAAATTTGGCATGAAAGACATGAAAGATGGAAGGAAGCATAAAAATGGTCATGTCTTTATAAAGTTTGTAGTCTCATTTTCTTTATGCTAAAGAATTTGATTTTCAATATGTATTGTATCTTTATCAATAATTATGCTAAGTTCATGCTTGATATTGTCGAACATGAAATGATTGTGAGAAAATGGGAGTCCCTCGATATCAAAATTGAACCTTTCCTAGATTGGGTTCAACCTATTCTAATTTAGTAATCATTTATAAATTACTCATATTTAGAAAATTTAAAGTTCAATTTATATATGAACAATGTCCTTCCAAGAAGATCACTACACTCAAATTGGTTAGGTTTTTATAAAATTGTCTCATTTTCTTTACGATAAATACTTTTAGGGCCAATATATATTTATCTATGTTGATAATTATGCTAATCTCATGGAAAATATCGACAAACACGAAATGATTGTGGGAAAATGGGAGTCCCTTCATGTTAAAATTGAACCTTTCCTTGCTTGGGTTCAACCTATTCTAGAGTTATAATTTATAAATTATCCTTAAAAAAATTAAAGTTTTAAATGAAAGCCAATATTTTTATATTAAAAAGAAGATTAGCTTTCTCAATGACCCATTTTTTTAAATTTTACTTTATGTACATTTTTAATAATAGTTTATTTATTATTATAAAATTTTGTTTACGTGCAAATTGCAACTTATATATGAATTTGAATTGTGTGATATACAACAAAGTACTATTGTTTCTGGAAATTTTATGCTTATACATATCCCCATCATACATGTCCACATATTTATAATTATTCATCCCTATTACAAATAATTCATAATTTCTTAGCAAATCCCTAAGCCTTGAATTACGGTAATAGGAAAGGTGAGTTTAAATTGACGGATGTTGTTGGTGCAACATAGCATTGGTTTTAGGAATATGTATAGTCTCAAATTATGAAAAGAGAATAAAAAATAGCTGATGTTAAAGAATATAGTTACAAGTTGTAACCATTTACCGCAAAGGATTATAATGGCCATAAGGTAGGATATCCTTGGAAGGAAGAAATAAAGAATTGAAGTCACCTTTAGAAGCACAGTAAAATGGAAATTTGGGCCAAATTTTAAAGTCATGTTAGAGGAGAGGTGATAAACATATATGCCAAACTTATATACTTTTATTTGTTTGAATTGAGATCTAAGATTATTATTGGCTATGATTAGAATCTTCATGTTTCCCATTATATTTAATATTATGAGATTAATAATCTTAGGAATGAAATTCCAGAGAGGATTCTTCCATAATATTCGACTTAATCATCCCACATGCCTCTACTCATTTTTTAGATACATATTTTTTTTTATGATCACTTAAGCTTGTTGTTTAAGCACATGGATCTTCCTTTCAAAATCAACTAAAGATAAATACCATCAAATATTTTAAATCTACTTCAATAAATAAGTTACTAGAGTTGTTGTAATATTCCCGAATTTTCACATGATATTTGGAATATTATAGTTCTTAATAAACTTAATTAATTAAGTAAAGAAAAGGGTGGAGGGACCCATAACCCTCAAAGATGAATAAAATCCACTTTTGATGTGTGCATGTGGATATTTTAGATCTATATCTACATAGTGGAGTAGTAGAGGAACCACTTAATGTGAAAGGAGTGGAGATCATGCTCATTAATGAGATAGATCATGGAGGTTGATACAGTCAACTAATATCATGGAAAGAATCAAATGTAAGATCATTAAGCATTCATGATGAAATAGTGAAGGAGTGGTGAATTTAATGCACACATGATGGAGAGGGTGATCATTGGATTCACAAATGATGGAGATCATGGAGAGACAACGCAGTCAACATGGAGACCTATGTCCACATGTACAGCGTAGTTATGAGGAGGGACAAGGCATGAGAAGGCTCATAAACTATATAATGAAGATGAAGGCAACATCGAAGGTAGGTTGAAGATTATTGTTGATGTATGATCTATTTAGATCTGGAATTGTCATGTGACATTCCATGCTTTCTCTTGTTGTTTAGTTGAGATTGCAAGTGTTATTTAGCATTGGGTGTTCCTAGTCGGGAATCCCACCTCTTTATTTGAGTAGATATATAGAGAGGATTGTACTTCATTCATCATCAGGCATTGGTACCATATTTTTCCTACTTTCTACAGAACATCCATATTCAGAAATTTCACATTTTTAAAGATCAGTTTGAGAGGAGGAGGTTGTGCTTTAATATTTCAGTTGAAGAACCAGTGAAGGATTCATCCTATCACCTTGAGCTTCAATATCAGCCTTCCAGTGCTTCAGATATATATCAGGCATCAGGCTATCTATTATTCATCTCCCAGCAGCAGCAATCCCTTCAGGAATTGCACATTCCATTCTTGTAGATCCAAAGGAGAAGGGAAGTTGCTAGCATTTCAACTAGTAATCTAATGGAGGTCCATTCCTTCACATTGTATACATTATTTCCATCATTTCTGAGCTATATTGCATATATTAGCAACAGGCTAGAGAGCCTCCTTCCTTTACAACGTCGTTTTCATGAGCAGTTGTGTAGCAGCAGCTACAACCTTCTTTGGAGGATTAAGGAGCTATATCTTAAGCTTCTAGCTTGTGGATGGATTGTGGTGCCGACAATTCAAAAATTGCTTTAACCTTATCGGGATCAACCCTAATATCATGTTTGGAGACAATAAAACCTAACAGATGCCTGGAATCGACCATGAATATGCACTTATGAGGATTCAGACGTATATTGTAGAATCTACACCTAGCAAAAATTTCTTTCAGATGAGCAAGGTGATCAGGCCATTTCTTGGAATGGGCCAGAAGGTCATCCAAGAAAACTTGTACAATATGTCGAATTTCATGGAAAGCATAGTCCATAGCCCGCTGAAACGTTTCTCCAGCATTATTCAGACCAAATGGCAGTTTACGATACGCAAATGTACCCCAAGGATAGATAAAGGCAGTTTTATGTTGGTCTTCTTTTTTAATCGCAATCTAGTTATAGCCCGAGAATCCATCCATGAAGGAAAAATATTCGCATCCAGCACAATCATAAAGAATATGATCTATGAACGACATAGGATAATTGTCTTTGGGACAAGTGACATTCAGATTGTGATAGTTAACACAAACTCGGATGGTGCCTTTCTTTTTATCTACGGGAACCGGATTGAAACCCATTATGTCAAAGGAACGGGATAGACAAAACCAGCATTTAAAATTTTTTCTACCTCAGTTTTGATGGCGGCCGCTTTGCGGGGGTGGACAGGCCTGAGTGGCTGCCGAATTGGTTTGGCATTGTCATAAATCTTGATTTCGTGCTCGACTATAGATGGATCTATGCTGGGAATTTCATCATAAGACCAAGTGAACACATCACAGAATTCCTTGAAAAGGGATGTGAAGTGCACAATTTCCTCAGGATTGCAATCTGCTCCAATCAAAATATTTCGCACGATACTCGTTTTGACCGAGATATCGATGAGCATTGTCTTAGAAAGATTACCCATGTTCCCTTCTAAATTGATAGTTTGAACAGTCGTGTAAGTGGAGGGAACTATATTAGGTGGGTCAAAGGATGGGATTTCAGTATTTATCATGTCTGAGTCGATCATCGAAGCACGATGGTGAAACTCTCCCCAAGGTCGTTCTTCTAGAGACATGATCTCTCAAATAGCTTCGTCTGTAGGCAAAACTTCATTGAGGAGATCCTTAGAGAGAACTGTAATGGGTGGTAGGTTTGTACCTTTGGTTGAAAACATGGCAGTGGAGGGTTCAGATGTAATTTGGATGGCTTGGTAGGCCAAATTGGCTAGTGAGAGTGGCATCTAATCTCCGTAGGAATCAATGTCCGAAGGTGCCGGGAGGATCCATGGGTCGATAGAGCCATCCAAAGTGGTGGATATCATTGCAACCGTATTTGGGTTTTGTGACAGCAGGAGAGGAAAGCAACCCAGTAGGGAAGATGCCTTCAGAAGACCGGTACCGATACTGACGTAAGAGTCAGGAAATCCTCCTATTAGGGGTACAGTGCTACTTGGTAACATGGTATAATCAGGGGTGTAGGAGGATAATTGAGCCACTGTGACTATTTTCCCATCCAATGGAAATAGGACGAGTTGAAAGACTGAAGAAACAATGGAGGTCATGGCATAAGACCAACTACGACCGAGCAATAGATTATAGTCGAGATGGATATCTACGACTTCAACGTCCACAGTTATCGTTTTCCCACTCAGAGTGATGGGAAAGCTAGCAAGGTATCCTTTTGGGAGGAACGTGTGGCCATCGAAATATTTGAGGGAATTCGATGGCGATGACAAGGTAAGAGAACCTAAAGTGATCCAGCAAGCTTGTGACATAATGCAGGTCAAAGCACCTTCATCAATGATAGTGTGATGGATTGGTCTCCCTTTTGACACAACCTGCACTTGGAAGGCGAGTTGGTGTGAGAGGCGAGTCTGAGATTTTTCCATATCAAAGATAGCTATCATGGGATCCTGGGGGTCTATTCCACCAATGGTCGAAAGCAAGGCTTTCCTTTGTGCTAGACAAGTTTGCAATACTTCAGCAGTAGACATAGCTGACGGTGGCTGCGCCAAATCTTGTATAATGTTGTAGTTTTGGGCTACACATGCAGAGGTGCTATAAGTCGTGCGTCGAAGTGTCCCTTTGGGGGGACGAATCACGGGATCAGCAGTAGGTCGTTCGATATGCAGATCGTTGGGCGGTGGTGGAGTTGAACTAGTACCAGGTTCTTGAGCATCTATGGTAGGATTTCTATAAAGCTTGGCTCGTGTTTGAATTTCAAGACTTTCAATGCCATAAATGGCGGATGATCCTTCACCGGAAGAATGCGACCCACCATTTCCCCTTTGCTGGGGTTGTGGCAGGTTGTCAACCATGTGTTGGTGTTGCTGCTGTTGATTAGGGAAAGGATTATGAAGAACGGCTGGTGTTCACCCAGAATCCTTGTTTGCGATAAAATCGGTGCATTCCTACAGCCGAGGACATTTTTATGTCAAGTGGTACTCCACACAGATATTGCAAGGAAATTTCATGGGTTTATCCTTCCCTTTTTCGTTTTTGGCAACGTTTTTCTAATTAGGATTATTCTAATCGTGCGACTGCTCTTCTGAAGAAGATGTCTTTTTCTTGTTCTTCTTTTTCTTTCCACTAGGTTTTTGTGAAGTTTGCATAAATTTTACCTCAGCAGTAGGAAGAGTAGTTGTTTGGTTAGGGGCGGTGGAAGCCGAGGATGGCTGGAGGTTTTCCCCTGAGACTGTTTTGTGGCTACGCCAAATATTTTTCCAACGAGACCGTCGACGTGGGCTCCGGTTTTTTGAGTAGCGGGAGGATTTGAGTTACCAGGGGCATTGGGGAGTAAATCATATAGCGTGCCAGATTGTGAATAGATTAAATCTAAATTTTGGGCATGATGAATGCATTGATCTTCTGTAACTGCATCGGATAGGCCAATGTCTTTATAGATGTGGGGTAATAGAGACTTACAAAACCAATCAGATAGAAGATGATCCGGGATTGGTGCTTTGACTAGCCTCCTCCTACACCTCCATTCATGAATGTGATCGGAGATGTGGGTGGCGGTGTCTTGGCACAGCGAGGTTAACAGTTCCGTTCCGGTTTCAAATCTGATTGGTAATTGGAAGTTCTTTAGAAACTTCATCTCCAAAGTGCCAAAATTGTTTATGGCGGCACATGGCAACTCAATATACCACTTGGCGGCATTTCCTATAAGGGTGCGGGGGAACAATCGAAGCCGGACACTATCATCCACCATGGAATTAGATATAGACCATAAATGAAAGGTGGTGATTTGTGTGGCTAGGTCTTCCCCTTGTTTCCCATCGAACTTTGGGATGTCAGAAGGAATCTTGTGTGGTACTGGAGGTCAGAGCGGGTTGGGATTGATGGGGTCATTAGTCAGTTTATAGATGTCGAGAATGTCTAGAGTTTCCAAAAATGGAAATTGTGGGTTTGTACCCGAATCTAACCAAGGAAGTATTGGCTGATTATTTGGACCATAGGGTCTGCCCATCAATGTGTTACTAATAGGATAAGTAAGACTTTGATAAAAATTTCCTATAGGTGGAGGTGTAGGGATATATGGTTGCTATCCATAGGGCATATTGTATTGCCGAGCGAATGGTTGGTTGCCCCCAGTATAAAAGTGTCCTCCCATTCCAGATGGAGGTTGGGGTGGGTTAGTCCATATGGATGCAATAGAGCTTCCCAGAGGCATGCTACTACTTGCATAGTTCGGCAACGGCATAGACCCTACACCGATATTTAAACCACTTAAGGGAATATTGTTAACAATAGGTTGTCCAGTTTGTCCTAACGATTGCAAGGGTAGTGAAATGTTCCCTATTTTTTGCATGTTGGTGAAACTGCCCCCTGGTATGGTGGACAAGGGGTTTGAACTCAGCAAAGGATTCCAATCAAAAGGGTTGCTAAAAGGAACCGAAGTAGTCGCACTCGTGGGAGGAGAAAACGTAGGTCCCAACGTCGTAACAGAGTAGATCCGAAGGACTTGGTGAGTTACTCACAGTTGTGATGACCATAGGGTTGGGACTAGGCATAAGTTGACTACTGGGGTTACCAAATAATGGCATAGAACTAACAACTGGCAGGGAGGATTATGACGAACCTGGGATGGTTGCCATTGGTATCGACCCTATGGATGCCGGCTGTGAAATGGATGTTTTTGCGGCCGAAGACATGTCTTGGCATGGTGGAATTTGAATTATCAGAATTGCTGACGGATCAGTGAGTGGAGGATTGTAATGAGGTACGACACCTTCTGTGAAAGGGTCCTTCGGAAATTCCGTATGATATGAGGCTATGTGAAAATCAGGATTTGTTAATGGAGATTGCTCTTCTGTAGAAGGCATGGGTTCACCAAGGTTCATTTCTTCCTCAAGAGTCAGAGGAGGTAGACCTTGCTGTTTTCGAGACAGAGGGCGCGGGTTGGATGACACCACGGTGACCAGTTTATTTTTACCAAATTTTAATAAATTTTGATGTATTATAAAGTCTCAATGATAGTAACCACACACCTAAAAAAAGAAAAAAGAAAAAAGTACTCTCTAAAATCAATCAGCAAGCAGCTAGAATAGGGTGCGCTGTCTGAGTACTACTGTTTGCTGGTGATGAAATCTAGTATCACAATAGTATATAGAGAGGGTTGGTTGAAAGTACAGTTACAGTTACTCTAGAGCTTCCCCTGAACCTCAAATGATAGGTGCAAGCACTCTTGTGAAGACGAGTACCCTCCTAAAGACCGAAGACAGAGAAGGTCTATTTGTTTCAGGTACCCAGACAGCTTGTCCTAGTCACCTTGTGTAAGTCCCTAAAAGGTATGGCCACTAAAGATACCTAAAATGACAGACATCATCAGGGGGGTCCATGGTCTAGGACAGCATGCTATATGGGCAGAACACTTAGATCCCTGATCTAGTTTCAACATCCCCGAAGGGAACCCCAATATATAGAATGCCCACCGGATGCAGTCGAAGGCAGGCTACCTTCTTGTGCACCCAAGTGTTGTCTCACACTTAGCTCCAGTAAAGGAGTGGTCCCAATAATATGAGTGCAATAGGATTTCGCTCATTAATGAATCTAGTCTCAAGTTTTGAGATCTTGGGTGATTTTATCACTTTTCCTAACCCAAGATCCTAGCCTGAAATAATTTTGTTTTGAGCTCAGAAAAAGTAATGTGATTGATTTTATTATCGCTTTATTCTTAGTGTACTTGATTATTAGTGTTGCGGAGGGGGAGTGGATGTATGAAATGTAATGAGACTCTAACTCAAGAAACCATGCAAAAATATGCTCTAAATATTCAATTCGATGAAGAGTGTTTCTACAAGGAGAGGTTTCCTTTCAACATCCATACACTAACATTCAAATAGCAAAGTTCAACCTTAAAGATTCAGACATCTATTTACCTCATCTTAACAGACTTTTAACTGAAATTTTCAGAATTAATTCAACTAGATGCAGAAAAACTTAAAAAAAAAAAATTATTCTAAAAAGTAAATGCATTCAACACTAACTTTTTAAACAAGAAAAAGAAAATAGCGATGTCAGCTAGTAAACAAGCACAGGGATTCAGTCAAGAAGTGGTTCTCATGGCCAAAACTCTGCAACCAAAAAGGAACACAACATAGGGGTGAACAACAATTTTTTGGCTGAGTAACGCACTGGTTCTAAGCAGAGACAACGTTAATGCAGAGACTAACGCACTGTAATCAAAGCTAGGCCATGTTATAATGCTCTGGAATACTAACAAAGGCAGCGTTAGCCAGGGTAAAGTTCTTCAGATGGCCAAAAGGGCACAGGACTGAACTCTGCAAGCTTTTGAAATGTTTACTGGGCATAAAATCTAGTTAGAAGGATATGTGAACAGAGGAAAGAAGGAAGGAAAAAATCTGGAAACTTGGGGTTAAATTCCCCAGTGGAGTTGCCAATTCTGCTATAGGGTAAAATGCTTGGGTTTTTGGTTCTCGAATATCCCTCTCATGGCTTTCCGGTGCTCGAGGTAGATAGTACGATTAGCTGTATAGTTCACAAAGAAGATACATACATGTTCATATCAATTTAAACAACTTGATGGAATAGGATGGCAGATTACCTCTTTCAGATCTTGAAGTCTTTTGGAGAGCACTAAGCAGCGAAGCAGGGATCCTCCTTCACCAGCTCCAAATCTCGACCCTGTGATCAATCAAAGCACCTATGTAATCTCTACCACCATATACATTTTCTATCAATTAAGTTAACATATGACAAACATTAAATAATGCACATCTAAGCCATTCATCTCATGCTATATAAGTTATTGAGAAACAAAATCAATATTGACGCGTAGAATGGACAAAACAGATATAGTTATATTGATTTATAAAAAGGAGGATTACAACCGTTGGTTGTACCAAGCCCTCCTCAGCCTTCCAATCTCTCTATCTCTCAATGTGGTGATGTCTTGATCAAAAAGTTCTCAATGAACCTCTTTGATCTTTGACCTTCACACTAAAACGATAATGCTCTACTTCACATGTATTCAGAAAACCTTGACAAACCTTCGACCTTGAACCAAGAGCATACAACGCCATTTTATAGGAGATGGAGAGAGCAATCATTGCCTTTCTCCTTCCACCAGTTCTAAAATAGAAAAAACCAAGATGTTTCCTCAACTTCCCATGCTTTTTCCTTCCTTGAGAGTTCAATTGTTTTTGGCAAGGCCCAATAAGAGATTAGTGCTTTGCAGTTTCCATTTTTTATTGACTCTCTTATGAGAAAAAGCTGGAATTTCAAATCATTCTCCATGCGTTTTTCTTGTTTCAAACTCAAAACACGGGTAACGCTGCCCTCTAGTCTAAACAAAGTGTTGCCCTAGCCACTAACGGGACCTTTTCATGGATCAGGTGCGTTGTAACGCTCTTTGGCTGTTATAGGGATACGTTACCTTGGAAGAAGTAGGTTTAGTTTAGGTCTCTGTATTCCTTCCATATTTATCTTCTCCTCTGAGCTGATGACGAGGTTATTTGACCTTTAATAGCAGCTGCAACCTTCTTTGGAGGATTGAGGAGCTATATCTTGAGCTTCTAGCTTATGGATCTAGAGAAGGGATCAACCCTTCAAGCTTAGATCTGATCTTATGACATATTTCAACCATCTATTTTCTAGATCTAGCTTCAAATCTGCATAACCCAGCAGTCAAAGGATAAAACTCTAGGAGGGTGATTTTCCAAAGTTGTAGATCTGGAAAATCCTTTGTGGGTTATCTTGGGTGTCCATCATAGAGCCCAGATCTTGAATCTTGGCATCATCAGAGCTCTATATTTCCATAGATCTAAATTTTCTTTTCAACCTGTAGTCATATTTTCATATTCTGCTAAAGGGATAGCGCAGTATTTTCTTCTAGCAACTCTCCAGTTACGCAGTGCTAGTTGTAGCATGTTTGCAGGGTGATTCCAGGCCATCTCTTTGGCTCAATCTACTCATGTTGTGTACATTGTGTAAGAGAATCTTCTCCTATATAATAAAATGGCTCAGTTATTCTATCTATATCTGTGATGAACATAAAATTACATGTACATTTTCTATGTTACAAATATTGTGTTTGTGTATCAATGCATTATTCCATTTTGGAATATTACAATTGTATGGATAAAATACCAATAGTTTATTTTTTAATCTCCTCAACTATGAATCCTTGCTATACCTAAATGTTATTCAACATCCTTATGCTATAAAAACTCATAAAATTGGTGTGTTCCAAAATTGAGCAATTCATGGTATATTTATATCTAATCTTTTTAGTATTTCCCAAATATGATATCTTCAATTACCAATATTTAGAATTCGGTTTCCTAAGAAAAAATCTGTACTATTTTTCAACTAGTAAAGTTTTTAAATAGCTATGTTAGCACTTTTAATTCATAGATTTATATTGATAGTGACGAAGGAATTAAAAATAAAGCTCTATAACCATGAGTTCAACGTTTTGATAAAATTTGGGTGTTCAAACAAAATTTGAAATGGGGATATGTAGTGGGGTCAAGGTTGTGAGGAAAGGTAGATGAATATTAAGCCTTGTTGTTGTTAAAATATATTAGGAGCATCGATAATGTTGTCTCCCTATACTAGATAACTTATTTGTAAACTTTTGGTTATCATGCAAGTAAGTTTTGCAAGATAAATTTTGGGGTTTATTTGTATTTTCACCCTAAAACTGACCCTCCAAATTTCATTTTCAAGACCTTTGAATTAGTTATTTTTCACACAATATTACATTATTATATTTCTTCATTAAAAGTGATAATTATAATTTTTTTTCTAATTCATTTCTTTTGTAGTTTTCCTCTTCTATGAGATCAAAGGTACTAGTAACTTTCATTATTTATGAGATTAAAGATATTAGTAGTTTCTTGAATAAAACTATATATACATGAAATATATGAGGCTACTATATGGACCATATTAGTTTTTACTTCAACCATACATCATTTTAAATACCATTTTCTAAATTATTTCCTTTAAGTCACAAACTCTAGGATTTGCCAACAATGAAAAATAGATCTTCTTCATTATGATTTCTAATGTAACATCCTTTTTTCTAATCCCCAAGTTTTTCAATGTAATTAAAGTATGATAATGTTCAAGATTCAACATGAATATATTGCTAAGGTTATATGATGTAAATATTTTGATTTAATTAAAAACCACCAAAGATGAAGAAGAAGGATAAGCTTATATGAATCCTAATGTTTGGAAGGATGGGCAACTTAGGAAGCTTCTAATTGAGATTGGGAATTTTCCTATATAAGTTCCATAAATTCAATTATTTTACCCCTAACATCCTTTTTGAACTACCAACTACCCAAGTAGCTATGAGAGGATAGGGGAGGAGGTATCGGAGATCCCCAAGCATAGGTTGCGTACCTCACAATAGAGTCCTAGTTGACTTCACAACCCAAGAAGGGGAACTTGGAACTCTCTTGTGTGAAGCAATCCTCGTGGGTAAAAAAATATGTCAATTTTTGAGTTAATTATTTTGAGTAGAGTTTGGAGGATGGTAGAAATTAGAGACAAAGGCAAAGAAAAAGAGGTGAATTTTGTGTGTCAACCTAGAATCTTTTAAACTTGTGAACCTAAGAATCACAACCTGATGAACTTGTAAACCTATGTGTGGAATTTGGACTATATATTCCAGGCTTGAAATGTGATAGATGATGAAACAAGAGAGAGAGCCCTCCTCTTAAGTCTGATAGACCAAGAATAGACCAAGAAGAAATCTACTATTTAGTTGTGTTTATTCATGTGAAGCACTTGAAAGAGAAAGGACTGTCAAGGAAACTATAATAAGTGGTAAAGGGTATTGTATAGGGGGATTTGGTGCGCGAGTGTACCAATCCACACTTTCTTAAGACGAGTGGTTGTTTCCTCTTAAGTTTCTATTCACAGGCAGATAAACAAAATAGTTAGCAAGTTAGTGAACATTCCATAAAACAAAACACACTAGGAAATGATATCGTATGTATATGTTGAAAGAAAACAATACTAAACTAAAAAAATAACACAAAAGCTCTTATAGAGTCAAACAACACAATAATATGAACGGTGGCGATTATGCCCCTCTTATTGAGTGCTATTTGGAATAAAAGATGAAAAATTTACCCACTTGCTAAGGGGCCCTTAGAACTAGGGAGTTCTAAGACCCGGTGCAAGGATGTTTTTAACTCTGAGCTACCTTGACTCAAATTACCTCTCTCTATCTGAAGGATTGGAATTTTTGGATGGCCAACAACTGAATCCCCTCTATCTCTGCTTCGTGTTACACACCGCTAGATTGCCTGAGGAAATTTTGGCCAACATAACAATGTTTTCTCCCTTTGTTCATCTCTTGGTGGCCTTTTATAGAAGAATTTAAACTCTCCTTCCCTCTCTTGATGCATTTATGGATAGTGACCCAAGAGAGGAGGATGATTCCATTGTGTGCTCCCTTGAGGTCCTAAGGAGGCTTGGGTGGCTGTCCTTAGGTGGCGTCAAGTGTGGGATCAATTTCCTGGAGTGTGCCTTGTGGTCTTGGAAAGTGACTTCTGCCACTCTTAGGTCTGCATGGTTTTTTTATGGAAAGTCGCACAAAGGTGCGCCTATCGAAGAAAAATGTGGTGGAGGCGCATTCTGCTATGGTATTGAGTGCGCAATTTCATTTTTATTCTGGACCTTAGAAATTTTTTAAATTCTTCAGATTCTCTAATGTGCTTTAGCCCTATAAATCCTTCTTCTTGAAATTTAATAATTTCATCTTTGGTTGTCCGATTTCTAGTGATAACAATTTCCCCCAACGTTTGAGGTCTAGGAAGAACTGTATAGCCGAAATACATTATAGTTTATTTTTTGTGTACTGTGCGGAGAGAGAGAGAGACCTGCGTGTAACACAGAGTTGGAAACACCTTACGCTGGGTCGAAGAGTGACCATGTCCTGTGGGAACCCTTCAAGAATTGATATAATACAATAAATACAATTTTTCTATGATGGAGGCATGTCCCATGCTCATGATGCTTTGGCTAGCTATACAAATCTATTTGACAGATACAGATTATGTATGTGTCACTGGTATGGTAGTGATCTTATGGTTGATGATGACAATTACTGATGCCCTTAGGGGAATTATTTCTTTGAAAATAGGTGGAATGTGGTACCCATATGCATGAGCTTGGTATGGCATATAAATGCGCATCGTACGCATGGGTGTATGACTAGGACCTTCCCATGTAAGCATTGCTGAAAGAGATACTTATTAAGGCACGAGTCTTCGATGAATTTGATCAAAGTGAAATGGTTGTAAGGTACGATACCATCTTGACATGAAAGCTTGTGTTGTAGTTTAATGTCAGGAGGATCGATGACATTCGTGGGAAATGATGTCTCCGACAGTACCACTCGAGGATGTCCCTTTTGCGGTGAGGGGTGATCCAAGGTAGCGCTTCCTTTCTAGAAAATAGGTGTTGATGTTGACAAAAAGGAAGCCTCAACTAAACGAGAGAGTCACTAATGCAAGGGATCAGGATCCTAGATGTGATAGGTTTAACATAGCCGTGATGGCGAGGGGTGACTGAAAATGGATGATGGGGATTCAGTGGCCCAAGGTTGGAGTATAAAAATCAGCTTGGTGGTAGTCATAACTAATTCTGATGGGGAAATCCCCGGAGTTAATAGGACATCCAGGGTGGGTATATATTGGTTATGAATTTCATGGTGGTTTATGTGTGAGGGTGTGATACTCTGACCAAGGGTGACCAAAGACTTCTACCACAGGAGAAAAAATGGATGGATGAGTGGGGGACATAGTCCACCATTTGTGATATCTGTACACTTACCAAAAGAATGAAATAATGGGGTTTGTATTGTACAAAACACAGAGACAGATGCCCCAAAACATGAAAGTGTTCGCTCATGGATTATGTGAGGAAGGTATTTTGTTGAGGGTGGTGGCCCCATTCATTGGTCTCATGTGTGGGGTTGATGAAGCGGATGGAAAATGTCATGTATGGGCTATGCTAATAGAGGTACGGTAGGCCAAATGTGTGACGCAGTGGTGCACTTTCGATTTGCTTGTAAAACCTGATAGTCTGGGAAAGGGGTTTTATTTTGATATGGTAAAACTTAACCCAATGCATGGTGGGTGAAATGGGCATGAGGTGCTTCCCGGACTAAAGTGGCATGGCCATGGCATCATGATTTTTGTGATATATGGTCTACTTTGAATAAAAGGTTCCATGGAGGGGAGGCTCTCCCGACCATGAGGATGTTTATCATGTGCAAGGTGGGGTGATGATAAACATGGTCTGGTGCTTGGAACCTATGGTTAAATTCTTATGGAGAAATGATGTCAGGATATACAGAGTTTTTCAGGGACTCTATCATGCTGAGGGTAGAATGATACTTTCTCTGGAACTTTCAGTGGATGGAGCAATGGATGATTTGCATGATACCTGAAAAAAATACCCTAAGTGAAAGCATCTTCTTTATTCAATATATTATTTAAATACATGTGCTAAAAAATAAGATGAGAGAGGGAATACCTGTTAGAACTGAAAATTTATGTTTTCTGGGGTGCAAATGTGTGGCACTGCCTTTGGGCATTATGGAGTGTTGATCACTGTGTTTCTTTTGGTCCTCTAATTGGGCCTTCTGAGCTCTCGTTATGGTCCTAAATTTTTTTTGAAAGGGAAACATATAGGCGAATATGGATCAATTCAGTTTATTTATGTCATTTCAGTGTTTTAGGTTTTGAGAGGTCAGAGGTTTTTGCGGATTTTTTCTTGTAGCTGCGATCAGCCTGGGTACCAGGGACTAACGATTTTTTAGCCAAATAGGCCCCATGAGATCCTGCCAGGGTCTGTACATAATGTTTTTGTATAGATTCCAGGCAAGTTTTTTCCTTGACTGCGCGGGTGATCAAGGCACAGGTGCACCTTTTTCACACATAATCGAGGGTTTTCCGCGAAGTTATTGTGTCTGTATAGGCTTTGAGCATGCCTTTTCCAGGACTGTCGAAAAAAAAAACGCACCCTCCTCATGCCTGTCTGAGGAACAGGCATGTGAAGAGCCAAAGAAAATTTGTTGAAAATTTCTATGCAAATTTTGTCAAATTTTTGGTGCTTTTAGTGTCACTGATGTGTGCATGTTGGGTAACAGGATGTTGTGGAGGGAGCGGGATTGGCCAAACCTCTGAGTTGCTTTGGCAGGCGATGCTAATGCACGTCGGTAGCTCGCGTTCTTAGGTATTCTCAAGTTTGTGGGGAATGACCTCTTATGATCACATGATCGTCTTCTACGTTACCTGATCTGATGCTGGAACAGGGAACGCAAGGTCATGCTGCTGAGGGGATGTGACCTGACTATTAGTCCTGAGACGAATATATATTTTGTGATTGGGCTGCTACCTCAGGTTGAGGCACTTCCATATCTGCTTCCCCTCGGGAGGGTGGATCTTAAGTGGTTCTCGGCGAGTCTGTATGGTGGGGCACCTCTCACAAATGGGTGCATTTCAATAGCCACAGTGATTGATCTAGCCAAGAAGTGTGCTCTAGCAGATATTGTGAGATTGGCGGGGTCATATGCACCTCATCAGGTATCAAGCCCACAGATTGGTGTTTTGCACCAGTTAAGGGCTAGACACTTTTTGACTTTGCCCGCTTTTGTTATGATGTGATGCTAGCACAGCTTTCAAAGGTCCGGGATGGATTGAAGCTGTTTACATATGCTAGCATTCTATGTAGCATCATGTATGAGCAGGTGGTGCTACTGAGACCAATGGTGGTTTTTCCTGTTAGGGGGCCTCGGGAACCTTGCATGAGGAGGTGGGCTCTTGTGATGCCTCATGGAGGTTGAGGTTGGGTGGGGCGTTATTGGAATGCCACCATGGAGGCTTGGTTTGAGGCCAATCCTCATATGTTTATGTCATTCCCTTATGCGGTAATGGACTTCCAGGGAGACCCAGACATGGGTCTTCCTGCTAGGTATGCTTGGGGGCCAGCAGGTATTTGTTTTTGTTTTATTATGAATTTAATTGAGTATTTATATTTTATATGTGTATTATGATGGCACTGACATAATTTTGTTACTCATTCAGATGTTGGCGAGGTCGGATGTCCCATGGCTCAGTTTGTGGGACATGAGCCGATCCGGAGGCCTCGAGGTGGTCTTCGCATAGGCAGAGGACAAGGAGGAGCTCTAGCACAGTCTCTAGGTGGAGCACCTAGTGGGGATGTTGGTCCTTTGGGGGAGGGTAGAAGCTCTGCTGCTACCGATAGAGATACTGAGCAGGCTAGTGCCGAGGCGGCGGAGGCTTGAGTTGCAGAGTTGACAGAGCAGGTGGCTGCTCTGGAGGTCAGAGCTCTAGTTTTAGAGGATACATGGGGTCAAGTGGACCACTTGACCCAAGGGATGCCTAACCAAGTTTTTATGGATTACCTCGATGATGCATGGTTAGAGACACTGATGGCCCAAGAGAGGGGCTATCGGCCGAATTTGCGCTGGGTGGCGATCTCTGTTTTTTCGGCAGCTCCAGTGCTAGTACTGGGAGCGACTGTGGGTCAAGGTGCCCCACTTGGGGGAGCACTGTCCAAGAGTTTTATTTTACAAAGGAAAATCACTCATTATGAGGATGCTTCCATTATCTTTGTCGACTTGAGTATTTGTATCTTTGGGCTGACTTACGGGTCAAAGACATGATATTTTTTGTACTCAGACACATATATATTTTTTGGTATATATGAGAGAGATATTTTTGCGGCTCTACATGGTGTGTCTCATATTTGATGTTTGTTTATGGATTATATGCTGGTGTTGATGGATATCTATGTTTTTTTTTTTTTTTTTTTTATGTATGATGGTTTATCCGAGAAGCAGTCCAGTTTAGAATATTGTTAGCTATGCGATCAATTGTTTGGTTTTGATTTCTTGGTACATGTGTGAATGTAATGTGATCAAATTGACGACTTAATATTTTTTCGTAAGTGTATTTTCTAAATAGATGTGAGTACCTCAAATGCTTGGTTTAACTATGACACCACTAACTCGGAATCGAGGTAGATATGCATATGGTGTATGCCCTAATTGAGGGTGTCACACATAAGTCCGATGACAACGTCATATTCTGCTTGATTGTTTGTTGTTGAGCTGATGCAAATACCGTTGGTGAGAAATGGAAATCGATGAGGGTGATAGATGACCCAAGCGACTGCTGCTAAACTTTGAGACCATCGTGATGCTCCATCTGTTAGTCATCAGTAATTTTTACTATCTATAGATGACTAAATATTGGTCCTATATTTCTAATAACAAGATTCCATAATTTTGTGAGTTTTATAAATCTCACTACCTTCATTATCCTTAGAGAAAAAAATTCACTATTCTATCATCTAACCTTTTCATGGTCACCCTGTCACTCCTAAGAAACTCCTTATGGGCTTGTACCACTCATCTCCATCGTTTTTCCTACATATAACTTCATCAATCTGTTTTTCCCTTGCCCATAACTCCATTTTCCATCTAGGGTTTCCTATAAGCCTACCCTTTCCCATGTTCCCCAGGTTCATTAAGCATTGATGATCTCAAAACTATCTCTGTAGGCCCTTTAGATAAATCAAGTACATTAGATTTTGGATCTTCAATATATCAATTTGTCAAATACTCTGTTTTTACACTTGAAGCCTCCAAGCCCATTTTCAGTCAAGGACTAGGTTAGAGGACCCCCCACTAGGTCAATTAGGTTTCATGTGTTCCAAAGTCATCATTTCCAAAGAAGAATATCATTAAAGTTTCAGGGTCTGCAAAAGGTAAATGTGAACTTTGACATTCTTGTAGGAGTGTTAAAGGGTCTATCATGCAGAAAGTTGGTGAAGTAGGAGGTTTTCTCCTCAGAGAAAACATCTTGCAGCCCTACCTACAAATAGTGTAAAACTCCTATTCAAAGTGGAAAAGGCAAAGTTGAGTTTCATGGTGCAAGGTAAAGGAAGATTTAGAAGTTGCCAGTATGTGTAAACATCCCAAAAACTGCCAAAGTGACTCAAGCAAAACCTACAAAGCATAAGTGTAAAGAGTATCAATAATAGTAGGCCAGGTTAAGTGTTTCCAAGCACCCAGAAAATAAAAAATGTTAAAGAAGGTAAAAAAAGAGATTAAAATTCATGGTGCAGACAAAAGGTAAAGGCATGATTTGAATTCCATGGTGCAGGTCAAGGAAAATTTTTAAGGGTGTTCCTGTGTGTTTGAATTCCCAAGGGCCAAAAGGAAGATGTCAACTATCAAGGTGTAGAAAGAAAGCCACTTCAATATCTTTCATATCACCTACAAAATGAAAATGTTGAAAGGCATCAATAAGCAAAA
This sequence comes from Pinus albicaulis, assembly GCA_034641835.2. Classification (NCBI taxonomy): domain Eukaryota; kingdom Viridiplantae; phylum Streptophyta; class Pinopsida; order Pinales; family Pinaceae; genus Pinus; species Pinus albicaulis. Next base: position 1,272,363,443 of record CM076570.1, read on the forward strand.
AAAAGAGTCACTTAAAGATTTTCATATCACCTGCAGAAAAAAGACAAAGAAATTTTAGGGAAAGGAAAAAAGGGGTTCAAGACATTCGAAAATGGTTTGCAAAGTTAAACCAAATACCACATGCCTACAACACTCATTAAACACTTCATATGAATCATTTCTTATTTGTAGAAAATTAAAATTTCAAAGGGAGAAGTTTTTTTTGAGTTTTCGGGTCAAAAATTCGACTAAGTGTTAGGCGCTGCGTGCCTGGAGTCGAGCGTTGCGCCCCTGCAGAAAAACCCCATGTAAAATTCCAAAGGTCTGTGCACCTGTGAGAAAACAATGCGCATTTGGCCAAGCGTTGCACGTTGGCTCGAAAGACCCGACGGGCCTGGTAAAAGCCATACGTGATGTGCACCTGGAGCAAGGCACTGCCTCTGCTCGACCCGACCCATCATTCAGTGCTATGCGTTAAGGCTAACCTGACAGCCCATTCAACACTGCATGTAGGATGACTTGAAACCTCGGGCAGGTGTTGCACGCTTTTCTAGGAGGGCCTTCCAAGCCTTGCAGCCACTCAAACCTCTTCCAAAAATTTTCAAATTGCCTCCAAGGTCTTCCAAAATGTTGGTAAGGGTATGTACAAGTCCTAAGACACATTTTTAAACTTTGATGATTTATAATTACAGGATGTGAATAAGGCAAAAGGAAATGCAAAAGGTAATGCAGAAGGCAATTAATCTGCAAATAATGACGAAACATACAGTAGTGAATAACATGGTAGTGAAACAAGGAGCAGAAATGACAATGAAAACAGTGAGACAATTAGCAATGAAGGTAGGGCTGATACAAGTGAAGAAAGTGGAAAAGATGGCATTAGGTCTAAAGGCAATTAAAGGCTATAAGGAAAATGTAAATAAGGCCAAAGGCTAATAATAGTAAAGAAGAAAGCACAAAGGAGGTAGATATGAGTGAGGATGAGCAAGATGAAACAGAAAGCAGCATAAATGATGGTGACAATAGCTCAAAGAGCCATGAAAAACTAATAAGGCTACTAACTAAAAGGCCTATAAAAAAAATGATGGAACCAAGAGCTAAAGACAAAGAAAAACTTAACAAAATGGCTGATCCATCCCCTACGAGAATCCCAAACACAATGAGCAACACAAATCCAAATTTTGGCAATTTTTTAAGGTTTTTATATTTTTTACTGTTTTTAGGGCCAAGGGCGCAGCGCCCTTGGTGCTACACCTTTTCTTTAGGAATCCATTGGAGGAAAACTGGGCATTTTTTGATTCCTTGGACCAAGGACATCATACTCACCAAATGTTAGTTCATTTGTAGCAAGACTGGTCCTCCAAAAGGGCCAAAAACATGCAAACTTTCACCTTTCTGCCATGTTTTCAGGGCTGGTGCTGCGCCCTTATAAGCCTTGGGAGTTTGAATTTTTGAACAGGTAAATGAAGTCCAATTAGAAACCTAAGGGCCGTTTTGGAAAGTAGACTTGATAATCTTTCCAACTATCTATCACAAAGCTCATTCCGACCTCGGGAAGGCCTTCAAAACCTAGCTACAAGTTGACCTATTTTTCCTATGCAGGCGCTGCACCCTTGGACCTCAAAGCTGTGTCCTTGCAAAAAAGTCAACAAAACACATTGAGATATTTTTGGAAGTTATTGAGGGCCTCAAAGTCAGACTTTTTGCCAAAGATAGGTGTTAGGAGATATTTTGCATTTATTAGAATAGGATATTTGTGCCTTGGACCTTACATGGTCTGAAAGGACAAAATTGATATTTATGAGCAATTAATGACCTCCAAAACCCTAGTTAGGGTTTTTAATATCCTTTGCATGATAAATAATAGATGAGGGCCTCATTTTTCATGTTGTCTATTGGTTCGTTTTCACTTGTTGAACTGAACATAGGCTCTAAGTTGTAAAGAGTTTTTGGCCTTGGAGCCTTATAATCTTTTTGGACTAAATGACAATGGAGCCAAGCACTTTGTAGGATTCATGAACATGGAAAATGGTGATGTCCTTCTTGTTTTGTATTCATTTCTTATGTTTTACATATTGTTTCATCCTTCTCTTGCATTAGAACAAAATTTTTAGCTTCATTAAGTCTGTTTGCTTCTCTTGCTTTCATGTTTTCCTCTGCTAGGTCAGTTTAGAGAATTATTAGTTGCTCTCTAAACCCACTCTTCTTGTTTATCTCAAGAATGATTCAATAGAGTCAGTCCCAAAGAGGTCTATGGTTAGCCATGCCCTTTAAATTACTTTAAACATTGTTTTTGAGGTCTTTACTTCAAATTTTTTCTAGTTAGGGTTTCGCTAAAGAGGTCTATGGTTTTCCCTACCCTTTGCTCATCTTAAATAGTTATTTTGAAGTTCTCTGTAGTATGATTAAGGAATCTTAGGATTTCCCTTCTTCTTGATCATTACTTTGTTTGTCTTGAATGTTTTCTTTGACTGAAGGTAGATAGCTAGAGAGGTTAGGAGTTCCCTACTCTCTAGTGTTTACTGGATTGTTGCCTTGATGTCTGATTGCTAGGGTTTGGTCAAAGAAATATGGTATGCCTATCTTTGGTTTTGTATTCATGCATAGTATTCTTAGAGTCCTTTCTTGCTGTAGTATTTTGACAAAGGATTCTTAACTGCCCTTTTCACCTACTCTTTTCATAATTTAATGTTCACTCCACCCACCTAAGCCTTGAGGATCCATTCAGCCCTGTTAACTTGCCCTCTGAAGTATCCTTGACCTATTGTTGTACCTTCCTAGACCTATTGCAGACTCCATAGCCCAATGGTCTTAACCTCTCCTACTCTATCTGTTTTCCTTGACAACCTACCCAACCAATCAAAACAAACAAACAAACCCTAAACCTAATAACTAGCCTAAAATCAAAACCCTAAAGCTATCATGTTACATATTTTGCACAAGTATAGAGAGATCCCTCTCTGAGTCTAGGAAGGCTAGGTCCTAGAACTCCAAATACTGGTTTGATGTTACCCTTGTACATTTTCCCTTATCAATCTGACAAATTATGGGGACCTAACATAATTGCAATCATGGTGGGACCTTCTGAGTCAGTGACAATCTGAGTATTCCTTAGGACCTCATAAAACCCACAAACATCCTTAGATTAGTATTCAGTTGTTGATGGTGGACAACAAGTATATCCTTAAAACATTAAGCATCCTCCACCTCGCGACTCCACTGGCCTCCAGTAGACCTACTAACCTCACTAGCTCTCACAGATTACCCTAGGAATGCATTAAACATTCCTGATATTGCTGATGGTGGACAACAAAGTTGAAACCTTCCACCTAGCGACTCCACAACTCTCAATAGACCTAAACAATCCATTGGTAGAAGACTCTAGACTTTTTGAAAAGATGTAGTGACCCTTCCTAATTAACAAGCATGGATCCAAGGATACAACGGAGATATGCTCCGATGAACAGAGATCATATCCCTGAGTTCCCACACAAAATGACTTAGATAGACTGGGTTTCAAACCTGCCTATGTTTCAAAATGAGAAATTTTATGACCCCTTGTTAAATCTCATCAAATTTCATATACATGTATGGAGGTTAAAAGTTGAATGGAATCAAGACTGCCTCATGAAAATGTTCATGGGAACATTAGAAGGTAAGGCAAGGAAATGGTATGAAGGCCTAGACCCTGGTAGTTTGTTTTCCTTAAAGGATTTCCACAAGGTGTTTTATGAACATTATAAAGAAAATTGTTCATCTTTATCATTAGCTGAAAATTGTTGTGATCAATCTGAAGACCTCATACAACACCTTGTAAACACTGATGAAGATCTGGGAAATTGGCATCCTGAAAGTTTATTAGAAGAAATACATGCATTTCATACTCAAGATAACTATCATGACAGTCAAGAAGAATTGGTTGAGGATGAAATCAGTCAGGAACTAATGGAAGAAAAACCATAGGATCTCTCTAAAGACACAGATGATGATTCAACATCTCTTTTGTGTGAAGTTCAAGAAGACACTCAGCCTCATAATCAGCCTTCACAAGAGAAAGAGAACTATTGTAGTATTATCCAAAGAAAGAGAAAAATGCCTCCTCTTATAACTGAAGAGGAAATAGATCAGATTATAAGCATGCAGCCAGCCTCTAAACCTTTATTTGAGTAGAACATTCCTATTGATTCTCATACTAATCTCAGCTACCACAGATTAGAAAATGGATGTGTAGATCAATTTGAAGAAAAAAAATCTGATAATCCTATATGTTTGGTGGTGAAATTACTTATTTTTATGACTTTCCAAAGTTTGATCAGTATGATGATGGTCATGTTCTCCAAACAGAAGCTAATCTTGCACAGAAATCAGTAGCTAGTTTGTGGAAGGAAGTTTAGTTGCATTGAAACAGCAATCAGCCAATACATGCTAGCTATGACACTAATGAGGATAGTCTAGAAAACTTGGAAGTAAGTGAATAATCTCTGACTCTTTTTTCTACTTCATTTTAGTCAGTCAGAAATAAATTTCATGTGATTGGAAATCAATAATCTTTCAGTTTTGATGTTGAGGTTGGGAAAGATGAAGAACTTCTTGAGCAAGTTGTTAATGAGAATCCTTTTCCTGAAATGGATGAGGGAATCATTGACGACATAGAATCCTCCTCAGCTCTATATTTGTAGCCACGAAGTCCCATTGAATTTCAAATTGCAAATGAAGGCTTGGAAATTGATAATCACATAAGAATTGTTGCACTTCTTTCTCAAGAAGATTTTCTGCCAAAGAGTGATCCTACTCATCAACATGATGACCTTCACACAGATTTCAACCCACTCAATCAGAATACATCAGGTTTTTTGGAGGATAATATTTCAATACATGATGAGGCTGCCAGCATAGATGATCATGAGGAAGAGGTGGCGTTTCTTGTTCAAAATATTCCCAAGCATAGCCAAGTGAAGGAAGGAATAATCCTGAATGAAGTTTATTTCTGAAATCCTCTAAGTCAGGTATTATTCCAAGATCCTTTTAATTTCTTTATTAGAGACATCTGAAGGAGGAGTGTGTTATACCAAAAATAGTTTGTCTCGACGTTTAAATAATATTTTAGGCACTACTATTCAAACACAAGTAAGGTGGAAGTGGGCCTTTGATTTTTTCAACATGCTCAAAGAGATGAACAAAGATCACTCATGGAATCATCTACTTGATTGGTTATACTGAAAAGGAGAGTTCACCAAATGAATTTATCATGTGTAAGTTAGATTAGGACAGATAGGTATGCAAATAAGCTCATCACTATGAGAATATTTCTAGTTTTCAAGTTTTTACAATGTTAATCTAGAAAAATGAAAAAAAAAAACAAAAACAGAGAAAAGAAGAAAAAGAGGGCATTTTTAAAGAATAGGTACAACCCCATACCAAAAAAGGGTACTTCTAAAAGTGAGCAAGCCTAAATTCCACTACTATTGAGAAAAGAAGGTCTTCTTTAGTCATCTAGCCTAATCATGACTAAACATGTGTTAAATTTCTGCTGATAGGTTAGTGAAAGAAGACTTGTCAAACCATTTAAGCTTGACTTGTTAGTAGATTAGATTAGGAAAGATTGCTAGTTCCCAAAGCATAAATCTGAACCAAAGAGAAGAGAGGGATTACATAATAAATGAAAGATCACAACCCTCATGTTTTCTAGTTTTAATTGTACAAAAATAATTTCAGTGTGCAGCTTGTCCAAATGCCACATCCCATTGCAAATCAGATTGCTTAATACTGGTTTAGCCATGTTTTCAATTTCATGTCAGTAGGTTAGAGAATAAAATTTGTCAAACATCTTAATCATGGAAAATGAGTAGACAAGGTAGAGAATAAAAGAGTTCATTAGCTTAATCTGAACCCTTGGAAGTGATAAGGGTACAAGTAGATAGTTTTTCATGCTTTCAAAAGAAAATAATGTCAAGGGTTTTCCTATCCAAGTGCACCCAAAAGAAGAAAAAATGTTAGGCAAAGTAGGATGGGTAGGTAGAATTGAGATTGAAGAAATCATGTTTTCAGATTTTTGAGATCATATCTTCAAGAGAACATCAGAAAATGAAGGAAAGAAATATGCAAAGTGAAAGTAAGGCACTCGTCTTCAAAACTCAGAGATTTGAACTCTTAGGTCCTGGACACCTCCTGAAAAGGAGCCACCCTCCCCAAGTGGAGCCACTGTTAGTCATCAGTAGTTTTTTCTATTTGTAGATGACTAAATATTGGTCCTAGACTTCTAGAAACAAGATTCTAGAATATTGTGAGTTTTAGAAATCTCACTGCCTTCATTATCCTTAGAGAAACTTTTTCACTATTCTATCATCTAGCCTTTTCATGGTCACCCTGTCACTCCTAAGAAACTCCTTATGGGCTTGTACCACTAATCTCCATCCCTTTTCCTGCATATAAATTCATCACTCTATTTTTTCCTTGACCATAACTCCATTTTCCATCTAGAATTTCCTATAAGCCTACCCTTTCCCATGTTCCCCAGGTTCATTGAGCATTGATGGTCTCAAAACTATCTCTATAGGCTCTTTAGATAAATCAAGTAAATTGGATTTTGGATCTTCATTATATCAATTTGTCAAATACTCTGTTTTTACACTTGAAGCCTCCAAACCCATTTTCAGTCAAGAACTAGGTGAGAGGACCCCCCTCTAGGTAAATTAGGGTTTCATGTGTTCCAAATTCATCATTTGCAAAGAAGAATATCATTCAGGTTTCGGGGTCTGCAAAAGTTAAATGTGAACTTTGACATTCTTGTAGGATTTTTAAGGGGTCTATCATGCAGAAAGTTGGTGAGGTAGGAGGTTTTCTCCTCAAAGAGGACATCTTGTAGCCTTGCCTACAAAGAGTGTAAAACTGCTATTCAAAGTGGAAAAGGAAAAGTTGAGTTTCAAGGTGCAAGGTAAAGGAAGATTTAGAAGCTGCCAGTATGTGTAAACATCCCAAAAATTTCCAAAGTGACTCAAGAAAAGACTACAAAGCAAAAGTGTGAAGAGTATTAGTAAGAGTAGGCTAGGTTAAGTGTTTTCAAGCACCTGCAAAATAGAAAATGTTAAGGAAGGTAAAAAAAGAGATTAAACTTCATGGTGCAGACAAAAGAAGGTAAAGGAATAATTTGAATTCCATGGTGCAGGTCAAGGAAATGTTTTAAGGGTGTTCCTGTGTGCTTGAATTCCAAAGGGCCAAAAGGAAGATGTCAACTATCAAGGTGCAGAAAGAAAGCCACTTAAATATCTTTGATATCACCTACAAAATGAAAATGTTGAAAGGAATCAATAAGCAAACAAAAGAGTCGCTTGAAGATTCTCATATCACCTGCAAAAAAAAGACAAAGAAATATCAGTGAAAGGAAAAAAGGGGTTCAAGACATTGGAAATGGTTTGCAAAGTTAAACCAAATACCACATGCCTACAACACTCATTAAACACTTCATATGAATCATTTTTTACTTGCATAAAATTAAAATTTCAAAGGGAGAAGTTGTTTTGAGTTTTCGGGTCAAACATTTGACTATGTGTCAAGTGTTGCGCGCCTGATAGGGCGTTGCACACCTAGAGTTGGGCATTGTGCCACTGCCAAAAAATGTCATGTAAAATTCCAAATCATTGCGCGCCTGTTAGAACACACTGCGCGTTTGGCCAAGCATTGCGCACTGGCCCGAAAGACCGGATAGGCCCGGTAAAAACCATACGCGTTGTGCACCTGGAGCAAGGCACTACCTCTACCCGACCCGACCCATCGTTTAGCGCTATGTGTTTAGACCAACCCGACAACCCATTCAGTACTACGTGCAGGCTGACCTGACACCACAGGCAGGCACTGCGTGCTTGGCCAGGAGAGCCTTCCAAGCCTTGCAGCCACTCAAACCTCTTCCAAAATTTTCCAAACTGCCTCCAAGGTCTTCCAAAATGTTGGTAAGGGTATGTACAGGTCCTAAGACACATTTTTAAGCTTTGATGATTTATAATTAGAGGATGTGAATAAGGCAAAAGGAAATGCAAAAGGTAATGCATAAGGAAATGAATCTAGAAATAATGATGAAACATACAGCAGTGAAGAACATGGCAATGAAACAAGGAGCCATGATGACAGTGAAAACAGTGAGACAAATAGTAATGAAGGCAGGGCTGATACAAGTGAAGAAAGTGGCAAAGATGGAATTAGGTCTAAAGAGCATTAAAGGCTATAAGGAAAATGTAAATAAGGCTAAAGGCTAATGACAGTAAAGAAGAAAACACAGAGGAGGTAGATATCAGTGAGGATGAGCAAGATGAAATAGAAAGCAACAGAAATGATGGTGACAATAGCTAAAAGAGCAATGAAAAAGTAGTAAGGCTACTAACTAAAAGGCCTATAAAAAATATTATGGAACCAAGGGCTAAAGACAAATAAAACCTTAACAAAATGGCTTATACATCCCCTACCAGCATCCCAAAAACAATGAGTAGCACAAATCCAAAGTTTGGAAGGTTTTTAAGGTTTTTAGATTCCTCAGGCATCCATTGGAGGAAAACTTGGTATTTTTGGATTCCTTGGACCAAGGACATCACACTCACCAAGTTTCAGCTCATTTGGAGCAAGACTGGTCCTCCAAAAGGGCCAAAACATGCAAAATTTCACCGTTTTGCCATGTTTTCAAGGCTGGCACTGCGCCCTTAGAAGCCTTGGTAGTTTTTAGTTTTGGATAGGTAACTGAAGTCCAATTAGGAAACTAATGGCAGTTTTGGAAAGTAGACTTGACAAGCTTTCCAACTAGCTATCACGGAGCTTGTTCCGACATCGGGAAGGCCTTCAAAGCCTAGCTGCAAGTTGACCTATTTTTCCTGTGCAGGTGCTGCACCCTTGGACCTGAAAGTTGCGTCCTTGAAAAAAAGTAAACAAAACACACTGAGATATTTTTGGAAGTTATTGAGGGCCTCAAAGTCAGATTTTTTGCCAAAGATAGGTGTTAGGAGATATTTTGCATTTATTAGTATAGGATATTTGTGCCTTTGGCTTTGCATGGTCTCAAAGGACAAAATTGATATTTATGAGCAATTAATTACCTCCAAAACCCTAGTTAGGGTTTTGAATCTCCTTTACATGATAAATACTGGATGGGGGCCTCATTGTTCATGTTGGTTGTTGGTTGTTTTTCACTTGTTGAACTAAGCATAGGCTCTGAGTTGTAAAGAGTTTTGGCCTTGGATCCTTGTAATCTTTTTGGACTGAATGACAATGGAGCCAAGCACTTTGCAAGATTCATGAACATGGTGAATGGTGATGTCTTTCTTGTTTTGTCTTCATTTCTTATGTTTTACATATTGGTTCATCCTTCTCTTGCATTAGAATAGAAGTTTTAGCTTAAGGTATGCTGTCAAAGGTTCATTAAGTCCATCTACTTCTCTTGCTTTCATGTTTTCCTCTGCAAGGTCAGTTTAGAGAATTCTTAGTTGCTCTCTAAACCCACTCTACTTGTTTATCTCAAGAATGATTCAATAGAGTCAATCCCAAATAGGTTTATGGTTAGCCCTGCCCTTTGAAATCACTTTAAACATTGTTTTTGAGGTCTTTACTTCAAAGTGTTGCTAGTTAGGGTTTAGCTAACGAGTTATATGATTTTCCCTACCCTTTTGCTCATCTTAAATAGTTATTTTGAAGTTATCTATAGTATGATGAAGGAATATTAGGAGTTCCCTGCTTCTTGATCATCACTATTGTTTGTCTTGAACGTTTTCTTTGACTGAAGGTAGATAGCTAGAGAGGTTAGGAGTTCCCTACTCTCTAGGGTTTATTGGATTGTTGCCTTTGTTAGCTCCCTCTAATTTGCTAGATTGATTGAGATACAAATGGACAGGGGTAACATCAAACCAATATTTGGAATCCAAGGACCTAGCCTTCCTGGATTCAGAGAGGGATCTTTCTAGTAGGTGCAAACATGTGAACTAGTTTGCTAATTAGGGTTGATTTTAGGCTAGATGTTGAGTGCAGGGTATTTTGATTGTTTTTGGTTAGGTATGATGCTTTTTATAGATTAGATAGAAAACAAGGAAGACTTCAATTCGTTGGGAAATGGAGTCTAACAAGGTCATGATAAGTTTCATCAATGGATTAAAGAGCATTTGCAGGGCAATTTTAACTTGGTTGGTGGATCTTTAAGGTTGTGAAGGATCATGGGATGGACATTAAGCTTGAGAACAACAAGCTAATAAAGGGCAAAACAGAATCCTTTTATATACAATAAAACTGAGGGAGTTAGAAGATTTATAAGCATAGCAAGAGAATCAAAGTTATAAGAAAAACCTAATCGATTTGATTTCAGACTGAAAGTAGATAATCAACCAAGACAAGCATTCAAATGAAATATAGAAAGGAAAGAAACTTATTTAACTTTCATAGATTTCATCATCAAGAGCAGAAAACATTTAAGATTCACAAATAACTATAACCATATAAGGAGAGAAAACCCTGAACATCTAAATTTACAGCTCTAAAGGTTCTTTGAAACAATTAGCTAAGTAAATGCAAAGAGCATGATTGAAACAGACTTCTTTGATAAACCTAGGCAAAGATGCTTTAAAGAGATTATTCCATGAACAGAGTAGTTAGTGGCAAAAAATATGCAGGGCTAGCCATGAATCATATTGATAACAACTAATCTAAACCATTCGAGAAATAGACAAGCTTAGGAAATCCTTAGAGAGCAAAAAGATGAATTCTCTAATACATTCTAACAAAAGAAAACATTCAGGCAGTGAAGGAACAAACAGACTTAAGGTGCCATTAGCAAACATGTCTTAGTCTAAATTGTTTGTCCTACTGCAACATAGAAAGATGTAAAACATAATTAAAAAACTAGAAAACATGAACAAAAGATAACTTCACCATCAACCAGGCTTATGGATCCTACAAATAGTCCTCCTCCATCAACAAACAAATCAGGACATGCATGAGCACCAAGACATCAATTTCTTTTCAAAACTCCAAGAGACTATGTATTGCTTCATAATAAGTTATCAAAATCCAACCAATAAATAAGAGCCTCATGCTCTATTTATGGAGAAAATGAGGAGGTGGAAATCCTAAGAGGCTTACAGAAACCCTAATTTAGCCATAAATGTCATAAATGTGCTTAATGACCATGCAAGACCCAAGACACATAATAGATAAGATAATAAATGAAAAACATAAAAACATAACTCCCTAATCAAATCATGAGTGATTTGTCCAATAAAATATTAAAAAACCAAATTTTCATTAATTAGTGTCTTTTGTTGACTTTTTGGCAAAAGGTTGTCTCTGTGCGTAGTGCCCTTTTAGCAAAAAAAGGGTCTGTTGTAGATGATTTTTGGACCCCTTCCCGACATCGGATTTGGCCCCGTGATGGCTCTTTGGAAATCTTGATGAGTCTAATTTCCAAAAATATTGAGTTGCACTGAATGGATTCCATTTACCTGCTCAAAAATCAAATCTCCCCCGACTGCTCTGTGCGTAGCGCCTGGCTTGAAAAGGAGGTAGAAAGGTCAATTTTGAGGTGTTTTTTAACCTTTTGAGGGGGGGAAAATGCTCCTATTGACCTGAAATTTTGTGGGTAGAGTATTGGTGATGTAAAAAATACAAAAATACAAAATTTAGAAGCTGTGGATGCACCAATTTTGTGTGTAGCGCCTAGGGTGCTGCGCTCCTAGGGGTCAAAATTTGGAAAAAACAAAAAGTTTCTGTATTTGCCTCAAAACTAGTGGGTAGACTCCTCACGGGGTTTTAGATACCTACTAAGAAGCATCAGCCAAGATCCTGAGGCTGTCATGCACTTGGTCCTTTTTAGCACTTCTAGCTCCACGAGGGCTTGCTTTAGTTTAGCATTAGCAAGCATGCTCTTCCTTGCATAGTGTTTGACCATTTTCTTCTGTAAGGCAAGGCCCCTCTTCACCTCTTTGAAATACTTGTGCTCTTCTTTATAATATTTTATAATTATGTGTGCCCTCTCAAAGTCCATTTCCCATTGTTGAAGCTGGGCATCTTTCTCTAAGAGGAGCAACTTAGTACTCATGTCTTGGTCCTTATTGTCACTGTCTAGATCAACAAGAAGAGGCCCTTGAGAAGTCTTCTTAATCCTTTTGCTCCTTCTAACTTGTATCTTCTGCTCAACATTTTCCATTTTTTCCTTTCCCTTGTCCAATTGTTTGGCAGTTTGAGAGGAGATTTCCCTTCACCTTTTAGAGGCAGCAAACACATCTCTTCTCCCTTTGCGCTAAGTGTATGTGAGAGGGGAAACAATGGAAGTTTTAGATGTAGTGTTGTCATCACTTTGATCGTATGATTGATTGACATCTTCTGCACTTGCCTCACTTTGGTTTTATTTGTCTTCCACAGACTGATTTTTGTCAAGACAGTCATGATAGCTATCATGACTGTCATGACTCTTTCCTTGACTATCTTGGGCACTTTGATGGATGTACTCCTTATCATGCTGCTCTTCTTCATCATTTTGCTCACTACTTTCATCTCTGTTTTCCTCTTCATCATGCTCACTACTTTCATCTTTGCCATCACTACTTTCTTCATGGCTACTTCCTTCCTCTTCACTGTTTTCTTCATTTTCATCATCCTCTTTTCCATTGTTTCCTCCTTCTCCCTCATTACCTATCTCAGTTTCCTCCTGACTGCTACCTTCTATTTGTTCTTCACTAGGGCTATTGTCAGCCCCTTCACTTGACAAATTAGGGGAAGAAACAAGAGGTGAAATTATTTGTGGACAAGGCACATGGGGAGATGATGGATGAGCGGAGGTAGATGGTTGTGAAGTGGAAGGCAAGTTCTACTGGATGAAGGCCTGGGGGTCTGTGAACACATCATGTGAGATGAAGGTTTCCCAAGATATTCCTTGCTGCTCTAGATGATATAGGACAATCATTTTGATTAGGGAGTGGTGAAAGAGGCTTGACATTTGGTAGTCATAGCTTTTCTTCTTGACAAATGAGGCCATTTTATTAATGCTTCAGAAAAGGTAGTAAGGCAGGTTCATCATTTTGACCTTGGTGAAATGCATTAGCAACCCTATATGATTTGAGTAGATTTGAGAGTATCTCCCCTCACATCTGAAAAAATTGATAATCTTCCTCATCAATGCAGCATACCTCTCTAGAAAATGGGAAAAAGGGAATACAACCTTACAATTTTGTTGATAGCTGGGTTTCAAATAGGGCCCATAATAACTCAACTCCAACTTCTTTTATTTGAACCATACCTCACCAATGTCTGGTATACCTGTTTCTTTGGAAATGATTTCAGATGAGAGCTCAAATTGCACCCTTGCTAGATTAACTTAATGATTTTGTAAGCTACAGACAAACAATCTAGTCAAGTCTGAATGGCTACTGACTTTCTTGACCCTTTCACAAAATTTGTAGCACCCTACATCCTGAAAGCATGAAAGGATCATAGGAGATGAAGTGATTGGAGTGGTGTATAGGGGCTCAAATCTTTTTGATTTTCCTCCATGAGGTTTTGTCTTGGTGGGAGTATGGCTCTCATCACTACTAGTGTGACTGTGTCCCTCTAACATGATGACTAGTCCCAAAAAACAACAGTGGAACCTTTGGCCTTTCTTTGAGGGTTTTTGGGCAAAATAGGTGGTGTAGGTCAACTCTTTGCAAGATGAAGGCTAAGGTGAAAAACAATTTTTTTAAGGCTTGCACTTGGTGTTAGAGGTTAGCCCATAGTTACCCAGATCTCTGTTTGCACTCAAAACCAATTTCACTTGCAAACCCTAACTCAAAGACTAAAAATTGATTTTTATATAGTCTAGGGTTTGGTCTAACTTTGACTATGGATGACCTCCTTGTTTTTATAAAAGGAATGCTTGGGAGGAGAAAAAGGTTCCACCAACCTTATGCTCGGATTTGCAGAAGACTTGGAGATGAAGTTTTGATTTTTTGGAACTCTTTGGACAAATTCTACAAAGTCTGCCAGGTGCGTAGCACCTGTGCACAGCGTTGGGCCGATCGAGTCGTCAGGCACAGCGACAGGCAGACTGGGCAGTCTTCTGGGCAAATTCTGGTCTTTGTTAGGTCTGTGCGTAGCGTCAGCCCATGTGCGTAGCATCGGGCTCTGAGCGCGTAGCGCAGTGTAAATTTACACTGCCTACCTCCCTCATGTGCGTAGCGCTGAAGGCTAGGTGCGTAGTGCCAAGAAATTTTCCCAATTTCGCCTGAAAACCCTACAACTTTCCTCCAACAGCTTCTTTTGTCTCGGAAAGTGGCAAATGATGTGGGGGAAAGTTAAAAAGAGGCCCTTTATAGTTTTTGAAAAAATAAATTTAAAAGACAAACCCACTTTTGCAAAGTTAAAGTTTCCCCATATTTTTGGTATGCCTTTTAACTGATATTTCATTGTAAAAAATGCTTTGGACATATTTTTGCAAAATTTTCACTTATGCCTCTGTCTCTTTTTGCAGAACAATCCTTTGACAAGGAGGATTTTGTTGGGGGTCAAATAGCTGAGATGGAAATCAGGGATACATTTGCTTTCTTGGGTCATTTTTATATTTTTGCAGATGCCTATATTTCATTTGTTGTTGATCCCTTCTATAGGTCTTTGATTGTACTTGAAAAAACATTAGTTTCTCAAACTGATACTCTTTGCATGCCCTCTATTTTTAAGGAGGCTTTGTCATCTTTAATAGCCTTTCGAAACCTATTTATCATTTGTAACAAAATCTTCAATGTGTACTTGATGGGGTTGAGGTGACTTCTGTCGTTGTAGCCTTTGTGATGGTTTCTTGCTTGTCACCACTGTTTTGTTAACCAGCCATAAAAAAACACCCTGATTCTCTTTTACATATAGAACTATTGCCTTTGTCTTGTTTGTGTCTGCCTCTCGGTGATGATAATATCTTATTACCTTACCTCTTCTTATTTTTGATGGCAACCTTGGTTATTCATTGTAAAAATGTGAACAAAGTCAGTTGTCCCTTACAGTATTTGTGCTGTTTAAGCCAAGGAGGCTTTTCTTGAATGATTGTTGATTAATTTTGGATCAAATTGCTTGATTTTATTTCTCTTTAAATACAATCTCTTCATGCAAGAAGGCACATTTTGCAGGGCACCAAAGCCATCCTATGACTGAGTGAGACCTTAGGTGACCTAATGGGGGCTTTCTTGGACTTGGATTTTTGGCTAAGACTTAGACTTAGGGATCACCAAGTGTGAGATAGGATCTATGATAGGCTCATTATATATGAAGATCCAAACATCAATCATACTTGTCTATGCAAGAAGGGTCTATAGAGACAATTTGAGACCATCAGTGTTTGGGAGTATCATGTGAGACACAACAAAGCTATTTGATTGGTAGGTTTAGGTGGTAGTGGGGATTTTTAGCATGGAAAATTTTAGGGGCTAATATTCGCAAATGGGCTAATTTTCCATGATTTTTCCAAAAAAAAGATTCGCCAATTTCCATTTTTTCTAAAATTGATTTGCCCAGATTTTACAATATAAAATTATTTTATGCTAAAAATAGCCAACATTATATGGAGACTATATATAAAATCATTATAAATTTAAATAATTTTACAAATATATCAATGAACATTTTATATTTTTATATTAGTGACTAGTGAGATTCACCAATGTTTTAAGCTTTAAGATAATTTTCCATCATTAAAATTTTCCCTGATTTTTAGGCAAAACAAAATTAGAGGATTTGGGCCAAGGTGACAAGTTAGGGTGAAAATAAATTGCTCGAGCCCATGATGAGTCTTCCAGGAGTAGTGGGCCAGTCATGACTATATAGGATGATAAAATAGTGAAAATTTTATCTTGAGGATAATGAAGGCAGTGAGATATCTAGAACTCACAATGTTCTATAAATTTTGTTTCTAGAAATCTAGGAATAGTCATTTAGTCATCATCAAGGCAAAAAATTATTGATGACTAACAGTGGCTCCACTTGGGGAGGGAAACTCCTTTTCAGGAGGTGTCTAGAACTTCATATTTCTGGCTTAATGGAGACTAGTGCCTTCCTCCATTGGGCAGATGTGCTTTTTCTTCAATTGCTGATATTTGTTTTGAGTCTGTGATCTTTGAGATCTGAAAAAACGTGATTTATATCAGCATCATCTCTACCTACCCAATCTACTTGCCTAACATTTTTTCCTTCTTTGGGTGCACTTGAACTAGCAAACCATTGATATATTTCTTTTCTTTTCTTTTTGAAAAACAAAAATCAAACTGTCTAAATGTACCCTTTATCTCTTCCGAGAGTTCAGATTAGGCTAATGAACTCTCTTTATTTTCTACCTAGTCTACTTATTTGTCAAGATTGAGTTGTTTGACAAATTTTTTTCTCTAGGCTACTAACATGAAATTGAAAATATGGCTAAACCAGGATTAAGCAGTCTGATTTACCATAGGTTGTGGCATTGAAACAAGTTGCACACAAGTGTTATTTTTGTACAGAAAAAACCTAGGAAACATAACGACAACATATGTCATTTGTTAAACATCCCTATCTTCCTCTTTGGTTCAGATTTGAGCATGTGGAACCAGCATCTCTCATTCCTAACCTACACCTGTTGACAAGTCAAGATTAGATGCTTTGACAAGTTTTTCTTTCACTAACCTATCAGCAAAATAAATTAAAACATGTTCAACCATGATTAGGCTAGATGATTGAATAAGCATTCTCTTTCAAAAAAAAAAAAGTAGTGGAATTTAGACTTGCACACTTTCAGCATCATTATTTTTTGGGTATGGGGTTGTACCACTCTTCAAATCTGCCCTCTTTTTCTACCTTTCTTTGTTTTGTTTTTTTTTCATTTTTTCCAAACAATCTAGAACTAAAAATATGATCACAAGGCTGAGCTTATTTTTCATATCTATCTATCTATCCTAATCTAACCTATACATAATATACATTCATTTGGTGAAATCTCTTTTCCAGCATAGCCAATCAAGCAGATGATTCCATGAGGGATTTTGTTTCAGCTCTTTGAGAGTGCTAAAGAAATAAAAATGCCACTTCCACCTTACTTGTTTTCGAACATTAGTGCCTAAAATTTTTCTCACTCTTTGCAACAAAATTTTCTTGGCAGAACACACTCCTCCTTTAGATTTCTCAAGGAAAACAACAAATGGATCTTGGAAAAATACCTGATTTAGAGGATTTGAGACATAAGCTCCATTCAGGACTACTCTTTCTTCCACTTGGCTATGCTTGGTACTCTTTTGGGAAAGAAACTCCACTTCTTCCTCATGATCA
Organism: Pinus albicaulis; assembly: GCA_034641835.2. NCBI lineage: Eukaryota > Viridiplantae > Streptophyta > Pinopsida > Pinales > Pinaceae > Pinus > Pinus albicaulis. The sequence continues at coordinate 1,272,380,696 of CM076570.1, forward strand.
TATGAACTGGTATATTCATCATATGTGGCAATGTTATCCTCTAACAAACCTGATGTGCTTTGATAGAGTGGGCTGAAATCTGTGTGAAGGCCATCTTATTGATGAGTAGGAGCACTCTTTGGCAACGGATCTTCTTGAGAAAGAAGTGCAGCAACTCTTATGTGATTGTAAATTTCCAAGCCTTCATCTACAATTTGAAATTCAATGGGACTTGGTGGCTACAAATATGAAGCTGAAGAGTATTCCGTGTCCCAAATGTTTTCATCAACCATTTCAGGAAAAGGTTTTTCACTTACAACTTGCTCAAGAAGTTCTTTTTCTTCTCCAATTTCAACATCAAAACTGTAATATTGTTGATTCCCAATCACATGAAAGTTATTTCTAATGGGATGATATGAAGTAGAAAAAAGGGTCAGATATACTTCACTTACTTCTGAACTTTCAAGGCTTCCCTCATCAGTGACATAGATGGCATGAATTGGCTTATTACTTTTTTGAAGTTGATGAAAATGATCTTCCTCCCACAAACCAATTACTAATTTCTCTGCAAGGTTAGTTTCTGTTTGGAGGATATCATCATCAGATTGATCAAACTTTGGAAAATCATCAAAATAATTAGTGTCACCAATCAAACATATTGGATTATCAGTTTTTTCTTGTTTGAATTGATCTACAAATTCACTTTCTTATCTATGGTAGATGGAATTAGTAGGAGAAAAAATAGAAATGTTTTTTTCATATGAAGGTTTACAGGTTGGCTGAATGTTTAGCATCTGATTTATTTCCTCTTCAGTCAAAAGAGGAGGCATTTTTCTCTTTCTTTGGATGGAAGTACAATAGTTCTCTTTTTCTTGTGAAGGCTGATTTTGAGGCTGAATTTTTTCTTGAGCCTCGCCTAGAAGAGATGGTGAATCATTACTTGTGCCTTCAGAGAGATCTTATGGGTTTTCTTCTATACCTTGATTGATTTCTTCCTCAGCTAACACATCTAGGTTGTCATGATAGCTATCTTGAGAATGAAATTCATGAATGGATGTTAAGAGGTCTTCAGGATGCAAATTTTCCAAATCTTCATCACTATATATAAGGTATTGTATGATATCCTGACATTGATCACAACAATTTTCAGCCAATGATAAAGATGGGTAATTTTGTTTATAATGCTCATAAAATACGTTGTGTATATCTTTTAAGGAAAACAAGCTACTAGGTCTTAGACTCTCATACCATTCCCTTGCCTTCCCTTCTAATCTTATCATGAAAATCTTCATAAGGCAGTCCTCATGCCATTCAGCTTTTAACCCCCATACATGAATATGAAACTTGATGAGGTGTAACAAAGGGTAATCAGAATTTTCATCTTGAAACCTAGGGAGGTTTTTGTGCCAATCTATCTGAGGAAATTTGTGTGGGAACGCAAGGATGTGATCTCTATTCATTGGAGCATATCTCCTTTGTATCCTTGGATCCATGTTTGTAAATCAGAAAGGGTCACTGTATCTTTTCAACCAGTCTAGAGTTCTCTACCAGTGGAATATTAAGGTCTATTGAGGGTTGTGGAGTCGCCAGGTGGAAGATTTCAACTTTGTTGTCCACCATCAGCATCATTTGGATTGCTCAATGCATTCCCAAGGGAGTATGTGAGGACTAGTGGGGTCAACAGGGCTATTGAAGACCATTGGAGTCACCAGGTGGAGGATGCAGACTGTTTTGAATATGTACTTATTGTCCACCATCAACAACTGAATACCAATCTAAGGAAGTTTGTAGGTTTTCTAATATCTAAGGAATACTTAGTTTGTCACTAAATCAGAGGGTCCCACTGTGACTGCCATTATGTTAGCTCCAAATAATTTGCTATATTGATTGACATACAAATGGATAGTGGTAACGTCAAACCAAGCTTTGGAATCCAAGGACCTAGCCTTCCTGGATTCAGAGAGGGATCTCTCTAGTAGGTGCAAAGATGTGAACTTGTTTGCTGATTAGGGTTGATTTTAGGCTAGATGTTGAGTGCAAGGTATTTTGATTGTTTTTGGTTGGGTATTGTTGATCATGTCAGCCCCTTATTAATTTGTTTTGACAAGCAAACAAGGGGCTAAAATGTTTTTTGAGCCTTCAAGGAATGCATTTCCCCTGAAAACACATCATCCTTGAAGCCTCCTGTGCCTTGGTCCTTCGAGAAATCCTCACTGCTATTTCCAGTTTTAAAGCCTCTCTGTTGTGAAGAAGAATGCCCAAAAAAGGTCTGTTTCCCTTAATTTCATCTCTTTAAACCTCTGTTTTCATCCCCTTGTCTCCCCTTCTAATTTCCCCACTTACCCTTTAAATTATCCCGCATCCCCTTTTAAGCCTTTCAAATTACCTTTGTTTGGCTTAAAACCCCTTATTCCCTTTACCGAATGCCTCCTTTGGCCTCAAAATGTACTAAAACAGGCCAAAAACCCATTTTCCACTTTATGACAGGCTAAGCCCCTTTTTAGGCCAGCCCCTTAACCACTTCCCCATATGCCCCGTGCCCAGAACCGAGTGCTTAAGGCCTGTGGTGCTAATCGCAATCGGAACATTTATACGGGCACATTTTTTGGTTAAGCCACAAGCTTCTGATGCGATAGTGTTTTGATCTATCGGCCTTCGAAATAGTCTCCATCGTTGATCTTAAAGCAATCCAACAGTCGGGCGCTAATCGCATCGCAACCCCATCGCCAATCAGAGATTTCGTAAAGTGCCATTTTGTGTTACGCCAATTGCCGATCCCCGATTACATCCCAATCATTCATTCCTTTAGATCCAACGGCCCTCATTTCTCCCACTCTTATTCTATACCTCCATCTCTCCCCCACCAATCTAATCTCCATCGTTGATCCCCTTCACGATCCAATGGTTGACGTTGAATCGCACCATCGCCAATCGCAAAGTTTAAACGGTGCCACCCTCTGTCCCTTCCGATTACAATCCGCCGATCCAATCGTCACCGTCCGTTTGACCCAAGATCTACGGTCCACATTGCATCGCGCCTCCACTATTTTTCTTCCATCGGGCCTTCCCAAAGGTTCATCTTTTAACCCCCACCGTTGATTTCCTCTTGAGATCCACCGGCTCGAAGCTAATCGCCCTCCGCTCACACCGGGTCCCACCTTTCACAGCCGCTTCATGGGTGTTGCATTGCACTCTCATTCATTTCTTTGTAAATCGCCCGAACCTTAAAACTTTGGGCTTTACACTAAACATTATTTCTCCGCCTATTCTCCACCATTACACTAGCATTCCGCAGGCCTCCAAAGCATTCTTCCACCACCACCCTGGATTTTATAATTGATTTGTTTCATTGTGCAGGGTTTTTACAAAGTGGAATTTTAACTCTACCTCCGTAATCATAGTCACCGTAATTCAAAACATAGGGAGGCCATTATAGCGGCCAAGTGAAGCAGCAGAGACGGATTTGAGGGATTTAAGCCCGTAACTGAAGATTAAATGTTCTAATCCTATGTTCAAAAGGAAAGGGCATAGTGGGAAGACTAAAGAGCACACGAAACGACCATATCTGTGTTTAATATCAGTGGGACGCCTTTCACCAGATAGTACATCTTCCCATTAAAGCCTCCATGCCTCCTCAAGCCCAGAAACAGTTAATTACACTGACAGAAGCTTCTTAAAGACTGTCAGAACTAGCAGTTATGGAGTATGAAGGCCCGCGGACTTTCTATACAGTTCACCATTTCCAGAAGGCAGAACAGAGAGATTTACAACCAGAAAGGACTCCAGGGAAACATCAGAGATTAGATATCGACCTGACAAAGACCCCTCAACCACACTATGAAGTAAATACAGTAATGCAGTGCCATTAAGCAATATGGGTGTGGACGCTTCCTCCATGATGTCTTAATGAATCAATTTAATGTGCATCGTCCACTCTTGTTACTCATTTTTCTCCTATAAGAACCCCCAAGAATAGATTGTATAGGGTTCCAGATTTTCAGAAAAATACACTGTGAGAGAATTTTGTATGCAATTTTGTTAAACTTTCATATGAATGCAAAGAGCCTGTCGGGTTTCAATGATAAGGAGTTCCATCTTTAACGAGGATTCTGGTCTTTGTGCTTCACATTCTATAACTCCCCCCTATATGTGATAGTTTAATTGTTCATCTCGTTTTCATCTAGTTAGCTTGTATCATGTTTTGGAATGTGCGTGGCTCACTGGTTTTTGGTATGAATTTATCCTAATTGATACTCATGCTAGAACTTGTCAAGCGCTTTAAATATGGCTTAGGCGTGATATATTGTTTCATTTTCCACTTCAACCACACTTCTGCTATATTAACTTCTACGGGATGTTATTTTTAAAAATGCTATTGTCATGTATGGATTATTAATTTTGTAAGCCCATTACATGTTGATATTTGTTTCTGGATATCATCCCAATGACAGTTAGTATTATCTCAATCTTTCATACGCAGTAAACACCTTCTGATTATTCATCTCTGTGAGGTATTTTAGAATCCAGCCCTCTTTACAGTAAGTTGCCTTTGAATTGTCCGATACATTTGTATTGGAGTTTCAAACCTTGCCTCTGCAGTATTGCTTTCCCTGTGCCAAGTTTCTGAAAGTTTTGGTCCCATTCAAAATAACCTTCCTGTTTGCAAGAGATAGCATGAGAGCCAGTTTCTGATAACTGCCCATATTATATTATATGCTCCTTGATGTATAAGATGTCCTAGGAACTGGTCTTTCACAACTCAAGGTTGTCTCTAGGGTTGACAATAGGTATGATGCTTAGATAGATTAGATAGAAAACAAGGAAGACTTCAAGTCATTGGGAAATGGAGGTTAACAAGGTCATGATAAGTTTCATCAATGGTTTAAAGAGCATTTGCAAGGAAATTTTAACTTGGCTGGTGGATCTTTAAGGTTGTGAAGGATCATGGGATGGACATTAAGCTTGAGAACAACAAGCTAATAAAGGGAAGAACATAATCCTTTATATACTTTAAAACTGAGGGAGTTGGAAGATTTATAAGCATAGCAATAGAATCAAATGTATAACCAAAACCTAATCGATTTGATTTCAGACTGAAAGCATATAATCAACCAAGACAAACATTCAAATGAAATATAGAAAGGAAAGAAACTTATTTAACTTTCATAGATTTCATCATCAAGAGAAGAAAACATTTAAGATGCACAAATAACTATAACCATAGAAGGAGAGAAAACCCTGAACATCTAAAGTTACAACTATGAAGGTTCTTTGAAACAATTAGCTAAGTAAATGCAAAGAGCATGATTGAAACAGACTTCTTTGATAAACCTAGGAAAAGATGCTTTAAAGAGATGATTCCATGAACAGAGTAGTTAGTGGCAACAAATATGCAGGGCTAGCCATGAATCATATTAATAAAAATTGATCTAAACCATTCAAGAAATAGACAAGCTTCGGAAATCCTTAGAGAGCAAAAAGATCAATTCTCTAATACCTTCTAGCAGAAGAAAACATTAAGGCAGTGAAGGAACAAACAGACTTAAGGTGCCATTAGCAAACATGCCTTTGTCTAAATTCTTTGTCCTACTGCAACATAGAAATATGGAAAACATAATGAAAAAACTAGAAAACATGAACAAAAGATAACTTCACCATCAACCAGGCTTATGGATCCTGCAAATAGTCCTCCTCCATCAACAAACAAATCAGGGCATGCATGAGCACCAAGACATCAATTTCTTTTCAAAACTCCAAGAGACTATGTATTGCTTCAGAATACGTCATCAAAATCCAACCAATACATAAGAGCCTCATGCTCTATTTATGGAGCAAATGAGGAGGTGGAAACCCTAAGAGGCTTCTAGAAACCCTAATTTAGCCATAAATGTCATAAATGTGAGTAATGACCAAGCAAGGCCCAAGACACATAATAGCTAATATAATAAATGAAAAACATCAAAACATAACTCTCTAATAAAATCAGGAGTGATTTGTCCAAGAAAATATTAAAAAACCAATTTGTCATTAATTAGTGTCTTTTGTTGACCTTTTTGGCAAAAGGTCGTCTCTATGGGTGGTGCCCTTTTAGCAAAAAATAGGGTCTGTTGTAGCTGAGTTTTTGACCCCTTCCCGGCATTGGATTTGGCCCCATGATGGCTCGTTGGAAAGCTTGATGAGTCTAATTTCGAAAACTACTTGATTTGTGATGAATGGATGCCATTTTCCTGCTCAAAAATCAAATCTCCCCTGACTGCTCTATGCACGGCACCAGGCCTGAAAAGGAGGCAGAAAGGTAAATTTTGAGGTGTTTTTTGACCTTTTGAGGGGGCAAAAATGCTCCAATTGACCTGAAATTTTGTGGCTAGACTATTGGTGATGTGGAAAATCAAAAAATACAAACTTTAGAAGCTGAGGATGCACCAATTTTTTGCGTATCACCTAGGGTGTTGCGCTCCTAGGGGTCAAAATTTGGAAAAAACAAAAAGTTTCCGGATTTGCCTCAAAATTGGTGTGTAGACCCCTCAAGGGGTTTTAGATACTTGTTGAGAAGCATCAGCCAAGATATCAAGGCTTTCATGCACTTTGTTCCTTTTTAGCTCTTCTAGCTCCATGAGGGCTTGCTTTAGTTTGGCATTAGCAAGCATGCTCTTCCTTGCATAGTGTTTGACCATTTTCTTCTGTAAGGCAAGGCCCCTCTTCACCTCTTTGAAATGCTTGTGCTCTTCTTTATAATAGTATATAATTCTTTGTGCCCTCTCAAAGTCCTTTTCCCATTCTTGAAGCTAGGCATCTTTCTCTAAGAGGAGCAACTTAGTACTCATCTCTTGGTCCTCATTGTCACTGTCTAGATCAACAAAAAGAGGCCCTTGAGAAGTCTTATTAATCCTTTTGCTCCTTCTAACTTGTATCTTCTGCTCAACATTTTCCATTTTTTCCTTGCCCTTGTCCAATGTTTTGGCAGTTTGAGAGGAGATGGCCCTTCGCCTTTTAGAGGCAGCAAACACATCTCTTCTCCCTCTGTGATAAGTGTATGTGATAGGGGCAACAATGGAAGTTTTGGATGTATTGTTGTCATCACTTTGATCCTCTGATTGATTGACATCTTCTGCACTTGCCTCATTTTCATTTTCTATGTCTTCCACGGACTGCTTTTTGTCAAGATAGTCATGATAGCTATCATGACTGTCATGACCCTTTCCTTGACTATCTTGGGCACTTTTATGGTTGTCCTCCTTATCATGCTGCTCTTCTTCATTATTTTGCTCACTACTTTCATCTCTATTTTCCTCTTCATCATGCTCACTACTTTCATCTTTTCCATTACTGCTATTGGAAATACTGGGGGGGGGGGTGAATAATTATTTCTTACAATAAGAGCATTAGTTAATCTTCAATTATTATCAGTGTTTTTACAATGATAGCAGAAAACCAGATGAAAAAAAATGCGCACAGTTTTTAAGGTGGAAACCCACTCCAGGACAAAAACCACCTAATGCTTTTCTAATAATTCTTTAATATTCAACTCCAATTGAAAATAAAGCTCCAACTTCCTAGAATCTAGAAAATAATTCTTCTCCAGCTCCCACTGGATGGACACTCCAATGCCCGAGATTCTTCAGTAGTCAACTGAATGGATGCCCCAACACCCAATGAGCTACAACTCACCCTAGCACCACCCTACCACCCTATAGAAGAATAAAAGAAGAATGGACTCTCGTACCAGGGAAAATGGTCCACTCTACAATGATATAGAATGATGTAGAAGAAGAAGATATACTAGACCATAACCCCAACTTTGACACAACCACCTAATGATGATCCTAGACCTCCCAACACTGCCTCTTCAACCCTTGGTAGATAGATACTAGTACAATTTGTACAATAATGTATTTACAATGACTAAGTACAATGATACCTTTACAATGATTGTATGCAGTGCTGCCCACTTGAAGACTTCATATGATGAACTTCTTGCTGTTGTTAAGCACCTTGGTTGCTGCTCTTGTCATGCTACCCTCTGCTGCACCTTGGTTTGCTTTTCGGCCGTAGAAAGTCTGGTCCTTTACAACCCTTGACAACACATGATCTAGCTTTTTCTTGCCTTCTCGGAGCTCAATATTGAATCTGGTGTATCTCTGTTGTTTCAGATCCTCAATATCTAATTTTCGGTCCTTTAGTAGTCCTATGAGTCTTCTTTCCAATGCCATAGGTCTGACCCAATTTGGATTCTTCAAGAGAGAGTTATACCCAATCTCTCACAATGCCCTAATTAAGGACTGTTTCAGCATAGTGCACTTGTACGACGTGCCACGTGTCACTATTTCTTCATTTGTCTCTAAAATTTATAAAAAAAAAATTAAAGACTGTGCACTTTCCGCCACTTTTTACGAAATTCAAATCTGATACTCAGAGAGAGAGTTATGACGAATTTACCAAGGTCACTTCTTTGAGATGAATTTCAGGAGCCTGCAAAAACCCTGACTTCCACAGATCATATCTCCAAAAATATTGTGCACCTTGATCTGAAATGTTTACTGCAGCTTCCTTGGGATTTCTGCTTTGCCTCATAGACATTTCATCTTTTGAACCTTTGTAGAAAAAAATATAGATCAAAAATGCCACGATGACCTATTTCAGATGGCTGAATCCCTTGCATAAGGAGGAAATGAAGATCACAATTTATATGAATGCTTAAGTTGAGAGGGGCTTCAACAAGTGAACATGGGAGGGATTTTAGGAGCTTAAAAAATATTAATTATGACTTTTTAGTGACCCATGCCCCAACCCCATGGGGTTTTAGCCCACTAACTAGGGGTACAAACTTGAAACATGAATATCTCTCAAACCGTGAAGAATTAAATGGTGTGCCATATATCAACGGAAACATCTCGATAAGAAGAAACCATCAAAATAATTATTGACCCAGAATATATTAATTTGGTAGGTTAGAATTAAAATGCAATATTGGGTTAGCCCCTGGTGCCTCTTGGGTTGACATCAATGACAACCGCTGATCAACAATCTCCCCCTTTGGCATTGATGGCAACACAAGTACTCCCCTTGCGATCATGACACCTCTTCCTACAACATTCTCTCCCCCTTTGACATCAATGGCAAAGGGTAACTCCCCCTGAAACACAACCATCCTGCGGACCTATACACACTTCCATTCCCACTAACACACAACCGTCTTGCAAACCTGTGCACACTTCCACTCCACCTTTATATTATGAAAAACGGAAAATCTAATGAGAACTTGGGAGAATCCCAAGCTTTTGGCGAACATATTCCAATGCTGGCGAATATTTAACATGTGATTCTTTTGGTGCTGCTTGGAATCTTGCTACTTGTCCAACTGCTTTCATAACATTTGGTTGGGAGGTTGTTACATATAGAAGACTACTAATCATAGATCTATACAACCTTTGACCCACATCCTTAGATGAGTCGTCTATGCTCAATTTGCAACCTGTTACCATTGGAGTAAGGATGGGTTTGCAATATTCCATTTTAACTTTCTTGAGAATTTCCTTGATGTACTTGTCTTGACATATAAATACTCCTTTCTTTTGCTAAGATATTTGAAGCCCTAAGAAGTATGTCAGCTCACTAATTAAAGACATCTCAGAATCACTTTGCACCTTTGTAGAAAACTTCTTAGTCGATCATCATTGCTACCAATTATTGTATCATCCTCTTTAGCTATTAGACATGAATTAGTTGCTTCATCCAGAACATATATGTCATTTGGAGCTCGACTTCTTGTCGCCACAATTTCACCATACATGCCTTCCCTGATTTCACATTTCGTGGAGTTGAATAGTATTGTGTGTCCTTGATCACACATTTGTCCAACACTGAGCAGATTGTGATTCATGTTTTCAACCAATAGAGCATTATTGGCTAGAGCATCTTTGCTTCTGAGAGTGACAGTACCTGATCCTATAACATTTGAAGATCCATCATTTCCAAAGGACACAGTTCCATCCTTCTCTTTCAGAGATACAAATTTATTTCTATCTCTAGTCATATGCATTGAGCAACCGCTATCAACATACCACACATCTTTGTTCTTTTGATCCTTGAGAGCGAGAGCACAATTATCATTCTTCTTCTTCTTCCATGTTCGTTCATTCTGTGGCTTCGAAGATTCTTCTGGAGGATTTTCAAGTCTGCAGTCTCTGGCTATGTATCCAAAGTTTCGACATTTGTAACATTCAATATTATTTCTTGAATGTTCAAATCTATTGATGTTTCCCTGAGCCCTGGGAGGTTCATATTTGACAGATCTCCTAGAATTGTATTCGTTCCTAAGGTAAGTGTGACATTCTACAGCTTTATGACCAAATTTTCCACATGAATAACAGTAGCCATAAAAAATATGTTGGTACCTGGATGGAAATTTTCGTCAAGGAATTGTCTTCCAAGGCCATTCTTGCAAATCTTGTCCAATGAAGTCTACATGCATGTCAGATCTCATAGGTTCATTGTATTTTGTTGTAGAAGGTCCTGCTTCTTCTTCTTTGTAACTGATGCCAGTTTTTTCGTTACAAGATCGTTGATTTTTGATGATTTCTTCCAATGCCCTTGAGATGTTGGCATAGTTTTGGATAGTTTTTCCTTTATAACCTTCCTCACACAACGAGACTACTTCGGCTTCTAATTCTTCCCTTTCTTGGTTGCTTTCTTCCAACTTCTTTTGAAGTGACTCTTCAATGCATTTGTCTTCTTCAACTTCAATTTTGAGACCTTAAACTTATTCTTCAAGAGTTTTGGAATGGATCTTCTTCGCCTTGAGATCTTTTATAAGCTTGATTGCTTCCTCATAAAATTCGTCTATGGTCCATCCTTCTTCTTCGTTATTTGATACCTCTTTCTTATTGTGCTTGGCCATAAACAATACTCTCTCATTGGCTTCTTCTTCACTATCATTGTCTTCATCGGATGATGAGCTATCTTCTTTAGAGAGAAAGTTCCTTTTGGATCCTTGCTTGTTGAATTTCTTAAAGCCTTTCTTTCTTTTTGAGTTGCCCTTACTTTTCTTTGGACATTTTGTTGCAAAATGCCCAACCTCATTACAACTGAAACATATCAATGGAAGTTTACCTTTCAATTGTCCCTTACCAATTTGTAGTTTTCTCGTGAAGTAAGCATATTCTTTATTTGAAAGACCTTCTTCATCATCTCCATTTTCTTCACACTTGCAGGTGTATGTATTTTCAATTGAAGGTTGTTTATCCTTATTGGTTTTCTTAGATGCAACGAACGTAGTTTCTAGATGCGAAGTACCCTCTTCTTCATCAAGTCTCATTTCATATGCTATGAGAACTCCATATAATTCCTCTTTGCTGAGTTTTTCCAGATTTGCACTGTATTCTAAGACTGATACCTTTGGGTTGAATCTCCCTGGTAACGTTCTAAGAATCTTCCGTATAATAGTCTTCTCGTCAACTAGCTCTCCCAATCCTTCTAGAGTATTGGTTATTTCATCAACATATTGGAAGTATGCAGCAATGTTGCAATCTTCTTTCATTCTGAGTTGCTCAAATTTTTCTCTATAGATTTAAGGCTTTGCTTCTTTGACGTTTGAGTCACCTGCATATATATTCTCAAGCTTGTCCCATACATTTTTGGAAATTTTACAACCCAACACCTTATGATAAGCAGATTCAATAAGTCCACTGATAATAATATTCTTTGCTTTTGCATCATTTACCAAATTCTTCTTACCTTATTCATCCGCGGTTGATGTAAATCCATTTTGAACAGTGTCCCATACTTCGTAACCTTGCACCAAGAGATAGACCTCCATTATTCCTTTCCAAAGTGCATAATTATTTTCATTGAATAGAGGTACACCATTCTTGGTATGCTCCATGACCTCCTTCCAGTTGTTAAACTGCTATTGAAGGAACCAAGCTCTGATACCAATTGTTGGAAATACTGAGAGGGGGGGTGAATCAGTATTTCTTACAATTAGAGCATTAGTTAATCTTCAATTATTATCAGTGTTTGTACAATGATAGCAGCAAACAAGAGGAACACAAATGCACACAGTTTTTAAGGTGGAAACCCACTCCGGGACAAAAACCACCTATTGCTTTTCTAATAATTCTTTAATATTCAACTCCAGTTGAAAATAAAGCTCCAACTTCCTAGAATCTAGAAAAGCATTCTTCTCCAGCTCCCACTGGATGGACGCTCCAATTCTCGATATTCTTCAGTAGTCAACTGAATGGATGCCCCAACACCCAATGAGCTACAACTCACCCTAGCACCACCCTACCACCCTATAGAAGAATAAAAGAAGAATGGAATCCATACCAGGGAAAATGGTCCACTTTACAATGATATAGAATGATGTAGAGGAAGAATATATACTAGACCATAACCCCAAATTTGACACAACCACCTAATGATGATCCTAGACCTCCCAACACTACCTCTTCAACCCTTGGCAGATAGATACTAGTACAATTTGTACAATAATGTATTTGCAATGACTAAGTACAATGATACCTTTACAATGATTGTATGCAGTGCTGCCCACTTGAAGACTTCATATGAGGAACTTCTTGCTGTTGTTATGTACCTTGGTTGCTACTCTTGTCATGCTACCCTCTACTACACCTTTCTTTGCTTTTCTACTGTAGAAAGTCTGTTCCTTTGCAACCCTTGACAACACATGATCTAGATTTTTCTTTCCTTCTAGGAGCTCGATATTGAATATGGTGTATCTCTGTTATTTTAGATCCTCAATATCTGATTTTTGGTCCTGTAGTGATCCTATGAGTCTTATTTCCAATGCCATAGGTCTGACCCAATTTGGATTCTTCAAGAGAGAGTTATATCAAATCTCTCACAATGCCCTAACGAAGGACTGTTTCAGCAGATCACACTTGTACGGCGTGCCACATGTCACTGTTTCTTCATTTGTCTCTAAAATTGATAGAGAAAAAATTATAGACTGTGCACTATCCGCCACTTATTATGGAATTCCAATCTGATACTCAAAGAGAGAGTTATGATGAATTTACCAAGGTCACTTCTTTGAGATGAATTTCAGGAGCCTGAAAAAACCCTAACTTCCACAGATCATATCTCCAACAACATTGCGCACCTTGATCTGAAATCTTTACTGTAGCTTTCTCAGGATTTCGGCTTTTCCTCTTAAAAATTTCAGCTTCTGAACTTTTGTAGAAGAAACATTAGAGCGAAAATGCCACGATGACCTGTTTCAGATGGCCAAATCCCTTGGATAAGGAGGAAATGAAGATCACAATTTATATGAATGCTTAAGTTGAGAGGGGCTTCAACAAGTGAACGTGGGAGGGATTTTAGGAGCTTAAAAAATATTAATTATGACTTTTAAATGACCCATGCCCCAGTCCCATGGGGTTTTAGCCACTAACTGGGGGTACAAACTTCAAACATGAATATCTCTCAAACCGTGAAGAATTACATGGCATGCCATATATCAACGGAAACATCTCGATAAGAAGAAACCATAAAAATAATTATTGACCCAGAATATATTAATTTTGTAGGTTAGAATTAACATGCAATATTGGGTTAGCCCCTGGTGCCATTTGGGTTGACATCAATGACAACCACTGATCAAAAATCTCCCCCTTTGGCATTGATGGCAACACAAGTACTGCCCTTGCGATCATGACACCTCTTCCTACAACATTCTCTCCCCCTTTGACATCAATGGCAAAGGGTAACTCCCCCTGAAACACAACCATCCTGCGGACCTGTACACACTTCCATTCCCACTAACACACAACCATCCTGCAGACCTGTACACACTTCCACTCCACCTTTATATTATGAAAAACGGAAAATCTAATGAGAACTTGGGAGAATCCCAAGCTTTTGGCGAATATATTCCAATGCTGGCGAATATTTAACATGTGATTCTTTTGGTGCTGCTTGGAATCTTGCTACTTGTCCAACTGCTTTCATAACATTTGGTTGGGAGGCTGTTACATATAGAAGACTACTAATCATAGATCTATACAACCTTTGATCCACATCCTTAGATGAGTCGTCTATGCTCAATTTGCAACCTATTACCATTGGAGTAAGGATGGGTTTGCAATCTTCCATTTTAACTTTCTTGAGCATTTCCTTGTTGTACTTGGCTTGACATATAAATACTCCTTTCTCTTGCTGAGATATTTGAAGCCCTAAGAAGTATGTCAGCTCACTAATTAAAGACATCTCAGAATCACTTTGCACCTTTGTAGAAAACTTCTTAGTCGATCATCATTGCTACCAATTATTGTATCATCCTCTTTAGCTATTAGACATGAATTAGTTGCTTCATCCAGAACATATATGTCATTTGGAGCTCGAATTTCTGTAGCCACAATTTCAACATAAACGCCTTTCCTGATTTCACATTTCGTGGAGTTGAATAGTATTGCGTCCTTGACCACACCTTTGTCCAACACTGAGCAGATTGTGATTCATGTTTTCAACCAATAGAACATTATTGGCTAGAGAATCTTTGCTTCCGAGAGTGACAGTACTTGATCCTATAACATTTGACGATCCATCATTTCCAAAGGACACGGTTCCATCCTTCTTCTCTTTCAGAGATACAAATTTATTTCTATCTCCAGTCATATGTGTTGAGCAACCGCTATCAACATACCACACATATTTTTTCTATTGAGCCTTGAGAGCGAGAGCACAATTATCATTCTTCTTCTTCTTCCATGTTCGTTCATTATGTGGCTTCGCAGATTCTTCTGGAGGATTTTTAAGTCTGCAATATTTGGCTATGTGTCCAAAGTTTCGACATTTGTAACATTCAATATTATTTCTTAAATGTTCAAATCTATTGATGTTTCGCTGAGCCCTGGGAGGTTCATATTTGACAGATCTCCTGGAATTATATTCGTTCCTAGGGTACGTGTGACATTCTATAGCTCTATGACCAAATTTCCCACATGAATAACAGTAGCCATAAAAAATATGTTGGTACCTGGATGGAAATTTTCGTCAAGGAATTGTCTTCCAAGGCTGTTCTTGCGAATCTTGTCCAATGAAGTCTACATGCATGTCAGATCTCATAGGTTCATTGTATTTTGTTGTAGAAGGTCCTGCTTCTTCTTCTTTGTAACTGATGCCAGTTTTTTCGTTGTAAGATCGTTGATTTTTGATGATTTCTTCCAATGCCCTTGAGATGTTGGCATAGTTTTGGATAGTTTTTCCTTTCTTCACTTCCTCACGCAACGAGACTACTTCGGCTTCTAATTCTTCCCTTTCTTGGTTTCTTTCTTCCAACTTCTTTTGAAGTGACTCTTCAATGCATTTGTCTTCTTCAACTTCAATTTTGAGACCTTAAACTTGTTCTTCAAGAGTTTTGGAACGGATCTTCTCTGCCTTGAGATATTTTATAAGCTTGATTGCTTCCTCATAAAGTTCGTCTATGGTCCATCCTTCTTCTTCATTGTTTGATACCTCTTGCTTATTGTGCTTGGGTTTATTGTGCTTGTCCATAAACAATACTCTCTCATTGGCTTCTTCTTCACTATCATTATCTTCATCGGCTGATGAGCTATCTTCTTTAGAGAGAAAGTTCCTTTTGGATCCTTGCTTGTTGAATTTCTTAAAGCCTTTCTTTCTTTTTGAGTTGCCATTACTTTTCTTTGGACATTTTGCTGCAAAATGCCCAACCTCATTACAGTTGAAATATATCAATGGAAGTTTACCTTTGAATTGTCCCTTACCAATTTGTAGTTTTCGCGTGAAGTAAGCATATTCTCATCTGAAAGACCTTCTTCATCATCTCCATTTTCTTCACACTTGCAGGTGCATGTCTTTTCAATTGAAGGTTGTTTATCCTTATTGGTTTTCTTAGATGCAACGAACGCAGTTTCTAGATGCGAAGTACCCTCTTCTTCATCAAGTCTCATTTCATATGCTATGAGAACTCCATGTAATTCCTCTTTACTGAGTTTGTCTAGATTTGCACTGTATTCTAAGACCGATACCTTTGGGTTGAATCTCCCTGGTAACGTTCTAAGAATCTTCCGTATAATAGTCTTCTCGTCAATTGGCTCTCCCAATCCTTCTAGAGTATTGGTTATTTCATCAACGTATTGGAAGTATGCAGCAATGTTGCAATCTTCTTTCATTCTGAGTTGCTCAAATTTTGCTCTATAGATTTGAAGCTTTGCTTCTTTGACATTTAAGTCACCTGCATATATATTCTCAAGCTTGTCCCATACATTTTTGGCGGTTTTACAACCCAACACCTTATGATAAGCAGATTCAATAAGTCCACTGATAATAATATTCTTTGCTTTTGCATCATTTACCAAATTCTTCTTACCTTATTCATCCGCGGTTGATGTAAATCCATTTTGAACAGTGTCCCATACTTCGTAACCTTGCACCAAGAGATAGACCTCCATTATTCCTTTCCAAAGTGCATAATTATTTTCATTGAATAGAGGTACACCATTCTTGGTATGCTCCATGACCTCCTTCCAGCTGTTAAACTGCTATTGAAGGAACCAAGCTCTGATACCAATTGTTGGAAATACTAAGGTGGGGGGGGGGGGGTGTGAATCAGTATTTCTTACAATTAGAGCATTAGTTAATCTTCAATTATTATCAGTGTTTGTACAATGATAACAGCAAACCACAGGAACAAAAATGCACATATTTTTTAAGGTGGAAACCCAATCCAGGACAAAAATCACATAATGCTTTTCTAATAATTCTTTAATATTCAACTCCAATAGAAAATAAAGCTCCAACTTCCTAGAATCTAGAAAATAATTCTTCTCCAGCTCCCACTGGATGGAAGCCCGAACGTCTGAGATTCTTCAATAGTCAAATGAACGGTTGCCCCAACACCCAATGAGCTACAACTCACCCTAGCACCACCCTACCACCCTATAGAAGAATAAAAGAAGAATGGACTCCTATACCAGTGAAAATGGTCCACTTTACAATGATATAGAATGATGTAGAAGAAGAAGATATACTAGACCATAACCCCAACTTTGACAAAACCACCTAATGATGATCCTAGACCTCCCAACACTACCTCTTCAACCCTTGGCAGATAGATACTAGTACAATTTGTACAATAATGTATTTACAATGACTAAGTACAATGATACCTTTACAGTGATTGTATGCAGTGCTGCCCACTTGAAGACTTCATATTATGAAATTCTTACTACTGTTATGCACCTTAGTTGCTGCTCTTGTTATGCTACCCTCTACTGCACCTTGCTTTGCTTTTCTTCCGTAGAAATTCTGGTCCTTTGCAACCCTTGAAAACACATGATCTAGCTTTTTCTTGCCTTCTAGGAGCTCGATATTGAATCTGGTGTATCTCTGTTATTTTAGATCCTCAATATCTAATGTTTGGTCCTGTAGTATTCCTATGAGTCTTCTTTCCAATGTCATGGGTCTGACCCAATTTGGATTCTTCAAGAGAGAGTTATACCCAATCTCTCACAATGCCCTATTTAAGGACTGTTTCAGCAGAGCGCACTTGTACGGCGTGCCACGTGTCATTGTTTCTTCATTTGTCTCTGAAATTGATAGAGAAAAAATTATAGACTATGAAATATCTGCCACTTTTTACAGAATTCCAATCTGATACTCAGAGAGAGAGTTATGATGAATTTACCAAGGTCACTTCTTTGAGATGAATTTCAGGAGCCTGCAAAAACCCTGACTTCCACAGATCATATCTCCAAAAATTTGCGCAACTTGATCTGAAATTTTTATTGTAGCTTCCTTAGGAATTTTGCTTCGCCTCATAAAATTTTCAGCTTCTGAACCTTCGTAGAAAAAAATTTAGAGCGACAATTCCACGATGACCTGTTTCAGATGGTCGAATCCCTTGCATAAGGAGGAAATGAAGATCATAATTTATATGAATTCTTAAGTTCAGAGGGGCTTCAATAAGTGAACATGGGAGGGATTTCAGGAGGTTAAAAAATATTAATTATGACTTTTCAATGACCCATGCCCCAACCCCATGGGGTTTTAGCCCACTAACTGGGGGTACAAACTTCAAACATGAATATCTCTCAAACAGTGATGAATTACGTGGCGTGCCATATATCAATAGAAACATATCGACAAGAAGAAACCATAAAAAGCATTATTGACCCAAAATATATTAATTTTGTAGGTCAAAATTCCCATGAAATATTGGGTTAGACCCTGGTGCTACTTGAGTTGACATCAATGACAACCGATGAACAACAACTGCTTTCTTCATGGCTACTTCCCTCCTCTTCACTGTTTTCTTCATTTTCATCATCCTCTTTCCATTTCTTCCTCCTTGTCCATCATTACTTGTCTCAATTTCCTCCTGACTGCTGCCTTCTATTTGTTCTTCACTATGGCTACTGTCAGCCCCTTCACTTGGAAAATTAGGGGAAGAAACAAGAGGTGAAATTCTTTGTGGAGAAGGCACATGGGGAGATGATGGATGAGCGGAGGTAGATGGTTGTGAAGTGGAAGGCAAGTTCTGCTGGATGAAGGCCCGGGGGTATATAAACACATCATGTGAGATGAAGGTTTCCCAAGATATTCCTTGCTCCTCTAGCTGATATAGGACAATCATTTTGATCAGGGAGTGATGAAAGAGGCTTGGCATTTGGTGGTCATAGCTTTTATTCTTGACAATTGAGGCCATTTTATCAATGCTTCAGAAAAGGTAGTAAGGCAAGTTTCATCATTTTGACCTTGGTGAAATGCATCAACAACCTTATATGATATGAGTAGATTCGGGAGTATCTCCCCTCACATCTGAAAAAACTGATAATCCGCCTAATCAATGAAGCATACCTCTCTAGCAAATGGGAAAAAGGGAAAACAACCTTACAATTTTGTTGATATTTGGGTTGCAAATAGGGCCCATTATAACTCAACTCCAACTTATTTTGTTTGAACCATACCTCACCAATGTCTGGTATACCTGTTTCTTTGGAAATGATTTCAGATGAGAGCTTAAATTGCACCCCTGCTAGATTAACTTGATGATTTTGTAAGCTACAGACAAACAATCCAGTCAAGTCTAAATGGCTGCTGACTTGCTTGACCCTTTCACAAAATTTGTAGCACCCTACATCCTGAAAACATGAAAGGATTATAGGAGATGAAGTGATTGGAGTGGTGTCTAGGGGCTCAAATATTTTTTCTTTTCGTCCATGATGTTTTGGCTTGGTGGGAGTATGGCTCTCATCACTACTAGTGTGATTGTCTCCCTCTGACATGATGACTAGTCCAAAAAAACAACAGTGGGACCTTTGGCCTTTCTTTGAGGGTTTTTGGGCAAAATAGGTGGTGTAGGTCAACTCTTTGCAAGATGAAGGCTAAGGTGAAAAACAATTTTTTTAAGGCTTGCACTTAGTGTTGGAGGTTAGCCCATAGTTACCCAGATCTCTTTTTTCACTCAAAACCAATTTCATTTGCAAAACCTAACTCAAAGACTAAAAATTGATTTTTATATAGTCTAGGGTTTGGTCTAACTTTGACTATGGATGACCTCCTTTTTTTTAGAAAAGGAATGCTTGGGAGGAGAAAAAGGTTCCACCAACCGTATGCTAGGATTTGCAAAAGTCTTGGAAATGAAGTTTCAATTTTTTGGAACTCTTTGGACAAATTTTGCAAATTCTGTCAAGTGCGTAGCACCTGTGCATAGTACTGGGTTGGTTGGGTCGTCGGAGAGCAACGCTAGGCAGACTGGGCGGTCTTCTGGGCACCTTCCGGTCTTTGCTGAGTTTGTGTGTAGCGCCAACCCAGGTGTGTAGCACCAGGCTCTGAGCATGTAGCGTAGTGTAAATTTACACTACCCTCCTCCCCCCTATGCATAGCACCGAAGGCCAGGTGCGTAGCACCGGCCTCGATGCGTAGCGCTGAGAAATTTTCCCAATTTCGCCTGAAAACCCTACAACTTTCCTCCAAAAGCTTCTTCTATGATGCGGGGGAAAGTTAAAAAGGGGCCCTTTATAGTTTTTGAAAAAATAAATTTAAAATACAAACCCACTTTTGCGAAGTTAAAGTTTCCCCATATTTTCGGTATGCCTTTTAACAGATATTTCACTGTAAAAAACGCTTTGGAAATATTTTTGCAAAATTTTCACTTGTGCCTCTATCATCTTTTTGCAGAACAATCCTTTGACAAGGAGGCTTTTGTTGGGGGTCAAATAGCTGAGATGGAAATTAAGGATACATTTTCTTTCTTGGGCCATTTTGATATTTTTGCAGATGCCTATATTTCATTTTTTGTTGATCCCTTCTATAGGTATTTGACTGTACTTGAAAAAACATTAGTTTCTCAAACTGATACTCTTTGCATGCCCTCTGATTTTAAGAAGGAGGCTTTTTCATCTTTAATAGCCTTTCGAAACCTATTTATCATTTGTAAAAAAATCTTCAACGTGTTGATGGGGTTGAGGTGACTTCTGTCTTTGTAGCCTTTGTGATGGTTTCTTGCTTGTCACCAATGTTTTGTTAACCAGCCATAAAAAAACACCCTGATTCTCTTTTACATATAGAACTATTGCCTTTGTCTTGTTTGTGTCTGCCTCTCGGTGATGATAACATCTTATTACCTTACCTCTTCTTATTGTTGATGGCAACCTTGGTTATTCATTGTAAAAATGTGAACAAAGGCAGTTGTCCCTTACAGTATTTGTGCTGTTTAAGCCAAGGAGGCTTTTCTTGAATGATTGTTGATTAATTTTGGATCAAATTGCTTGATTTTATTTCTCTTTAAATACAATCTCTTCATGCAAGAAGGCACATTTTGCAGGGCACCAAAGCCATCCTATGACTGAGTGAGACCTTAGGTGACCTAATGGGGGCTTTCTTGGACTTGGATTTTGGACTAAGACTTACACTTAGGGATCACCAAGTGTGAGATATGATCTATGATAGGCTCATTGTATATGAAGATCCAAACATCAATCATACTTGTCTATCCAAGAAGGGTCTATAGAGACAATTTGAGACCATCAGTGTTTGGGAGTATCATGTGAGACACAACAAAGCTATTTTATTGGTAGGTTTAGGTGGTAGTGGGGATTTTTAGGCAAAACAAAAATAGAGGATTTGGACCAAGGTGACAAGTTAGGGTTAAAATAAATGGCTTGAGCCCATGATGGGTCTTCCAGGAGTAGTGGGCCAGTCATGACTAGATAGGATGATAAAATAGTGAAAATTTTATCTTAAGGATAATGAAGGCAGTGAGATTTCTAGAACTCACAATGTTCTATAAATTTTGTTTCTAGAAATTTGGAAATAGTCATTTACACATCATCAAGGCAAAAAATTACTGATGACTAACAACCTTGATGTCTACTTTCTAGGGTTTGGTCAAAGAAATATGGTATGCCCTGTCTTTGGTTTTGTCTTCAGGCATAGTATTCTTATAGGCCTTTCTTTTTGTAGTATTTTGACAAAGGATTCTTAATTGCCCTTTGCACCTACTCTTTTCACAATTTAATGTTCACTCCACCCACATAAGCCTTGAAGATCCATTCAACCCTGTTAACTTGCCCTCTGAAGTATCCTTGACCTATTGTTGTACCTTTCTAGACCTATTGCAGACTCCATACCCCAATGGTCTAAACCTCTCCTACTCTATCTGTTTTCCTTGACAACCTACCCAACCAATCAAAACAAAAAAACAAACCCTAAACCTAATAACTAGCCTAAAAGAAAAACCCTAAAGCTATCAAGTTACATCTTTTGCATAAGTACAGAGAGAGCCCTCGCTGAGTCCAGGAAGACTAATTCCTAGAACTCCAAAGACTAGTTTGATGTTACCCTTGTAAATTTTCCCTTCCCAGTTTGACAAATTACGGGGACCTAACACCATCAGTGAATCTGAAGAAGTGGTGGGGTTGAGAATCCATTGTGACACTAGAGCGTATTTTATGACAAGTCTATTGGTAAAATATTTAATGTGTTTGGTCTGTGTACTTTGACTCTAGGGGTGGGCTTTATTGGCCCTTATGGGTAGAATTTCTTGAGGTAAAGGCCACTGACGGGGTTTCTGAGGCATGTTTCATCTGGTTCTGTCAAGATGTATACCCCCTTGAGGAGACAATGTTTTATGATGTAGGGTCCTTTCCACAAAGTTTCAAACTTCCCTGGCCCTAGGGCTTCTTTTGTGACATCGTAGTAGAGGACTAACTCTCCCCCAGTGAATGAACGAGGGTTGATGTGGTGGTCGAACGATACTTTTACCTGTTTCTTGTGGGCCTCGTTGTGTTGCAGCGACTGCCATCGGCTTTCGTCAATGAACTCTAGTTGTACTAAATGTTGTTCTCGAGGCTGGGTATCATCGAGGAGTTTGATGGCGGCATGTAAATTCGAGATCTCGCATTCTATGGGAATTATGGCTTTGACTCCATATACCAAGTGAAAGGGAGGGAAACCAGTGGATGTTTTCACGGCCATGCGGTACGCCCACAGGGAAAATAAAATCATGTGCTGCCAGTTGGTTTTATGGTTATTCACCATGCGTTGTAACATAGTTTTGAGGACTTTGTTCACAACTTCTAATTGTCCATTGGATTGGGGGTAGTATCGTGAATTGAATTCATGTGTGAATCTGAGATGTTGGTATAGCTCCTAGAAAAATTCATTTTTGAAATGTTCCCCATGGTCAGAGACTAACTCCTTGGGAACACCGAACCAAGCAATGACATGGTTAAACAGAAATGGTGCGACAGTTTCTACAGTGTTGTCATATGTGGGCATAGCCTATGCCCACTTGGTGAAATAATCAACAGCCACGATGATGTACTTGTGATTTCCCAACGACGGAAGGCTACAAGTCATGAAGTCAATCCCCCATTTGCAAAAGGGACCAGTGATGATGACGTGGTGTAGGAGAGCAAGAGGGGCTCTTGCCTTGTGCGCAAAGCATTGACATCACTCACCTCTCTTGACCGTTGTAATGCAGTTGTGAAACAAAGTGGGCCATAAATATCCTACTCATAGTACTTTTTGGGAGGTGGCCTTCTCGTAGAGGTGGACACTGCAAGCTCCATTGTGGCAATCATTAAGGGCTTGTTTCACTTGGTCGTGAGTAAGGCATTGACATAAAATGGTGTCAATGCTCTGTCGGTATAAGACATCTCCCATAAGGAGGTATTGGGAGCCTGATGGAAAATTTGTTGATGGTTGTCTCAAGTGAAATGAGGTTTGAACTTTTGGGTTCATAAGAAGAGGAGAATATCTCCGTACCAAGGGTCATCGGTTGCTACAAAGAAGAGATGTTCATCTAGTAGTGAATCATTTACTGGTAAGCCTTTGGTATGACTTGGGAGGTCTATAATGAACTCTGCTAAGATTAGCACCTTTTCGCTCTTGGGGGAGAAAAAAAGTAAGTCATATTCTTAGAGAATGACTATCCAACAGGCGTATTTGTGGTTCATTGGGCAGCGCGTGATCAGATATTTGATGGGGTTGATATTTGCGACACCATTGTGGTTTTTAAGATGATGTAGTGGCAAAGATTTTGGACTGCATGAATCAGTGCTAAGGAAGTTTTTTCTTTGGGTTCCTATCTTAGTGCTGGGCCTGATAACGTTTTTCTGACGTTGTAGATTACATGCTCCTTCCTATCTGGGCCCTCTTCGATCAATACTTCGGCCAAGGCTTTCTCGGATGTTGATAGATACAAGATATAGTCTTTGTTATAGTCTGGGGGACTGATGAGCAGTGTTGAAGACAATGTGTCTTTCATCGCGCTGAATTCTTGTTGAGCATGATCATCCCATTTGAATGGGATGTCCTGGCTAAGAAGGTGCAGGAACCCTTGAGCACAAGTGGCATAATCCGGGACGAAACGTCTCAGAAAATTGGCCTTACCCTGCAAGCTTTGTAATTGCTTGAGGATTCGAGGTGGAGGTACCCCTTTGATGGCTTGGACCTTGAGGGGGTCCACTCGAATTCCTTGCTAGGACAAAATAAAACCTAAAATTCTTCCTGTTGTTACGTAGAAGACACACTTGAAGGGGTTCAATCATAGTTTGTATTGCCAACATCTTTGGAATACCAGTCACAGATCCTCAAGATGGTCTGAATGATTCTTGGATCGGATGGTGAGTTCATCCAAGTAGGTGAGGAAAAGGTGTGCCAAGTCATGAAAGATGTAATTCATGGCTCTATGGAAGGTGGCTCTAGCATTTTTTAGGCCAAATGGCATTACCTTGTATGCGAATGTGCCACAAGGGGTGGTGAACGCAGTTTTGTACCAGTCGGTGTGGCAGATTTGAATTTGAATGTACCCATAGAATCCATCCATGAAGGAGAGGGCATCATGACATGCACAAGCATCGATGCCTTGGTCGATCAATGGGGTAGGTTAATTATCCTTGGGACATGCTTTGTTCAATATCAAAAAAATCGGTGCAAACACGTATGGTGCCCTGTTTTTTCATGACGGGAACAAGTTTGGAAACCCAAGATGTGTAAGTAATGGGGTAGATAAACTCAGCTTTGTGAAGTTTATTTATTTCTCATTTTATTGCTTCTACCTTTGATGGGTGCAATTTATGATGTTTCTGGCATATTGGAGGTATGTCGTCAGGCAAGGTGTAAATATGGTGCTCTATGATAGTGGGACTAAGCCCAGGCATTTCTGAGTAGTCCCACACGAAGATATCTCTATACTCTTGTAGCAATTGGGTATAAGAGGTTATCACTTCTAGTGAACAAGCTGGTCCCAGTGAGATTTCTTCGACCTTTTCATGGTTTTGAGATATTTTCACCTTGATGGTAGGTGAAATGTTTGACATGTTTCCTTCCTTGAACACATCGGGCACCAGGATAGGGTTCTTGAACCAGTCAACTTTCCCTGATGGGAGGAAATCTTTCGATTTAATTACATAAATCTCTTGTTCTTTTGTCTTGTCAGGGTTGAACACTTTTCGTGGGAGAAAAAGCGAGCGGTTATGCATTGCATCCCGTGGATAATCTGGCTCTATCATGGCCTCAAGGATGTCATCGTCTAAATGGAATAAGGATTCTAAGGGGGATTGATTATGTGAAAGGTTGTGTAGAAGAGGTTTAGCCTACATGGAGCTGGTTGATAGACAGGAAAAGGATTCCATCGTCGATGTGGTGGAACCAAATGTGGTTGACAGAGTGCATACATATTGGGTTTGCACTGTCGTAGGAACAACTACTCTCGTAGTTGCAGCTAACTCGACACCTATGGCAGACAAGCAGATAGCCTGATTCATAGCTATGATACATGATGATATGAATCATATATGGTGTATAGTGTCGTCGGTGTTTGGTGGGAGAAGAATTTCCATGATGGGAGCTTGTGTGAGCACAAGGTTAGATCCATTGCTAGGATGGGCATTGTCCGACAGGTGGAATTTATGCCTGGTACAAAGACACTTGAATGTTTCCATTAGTAGGCACGCCTCTAGTTCGTGGTTATGGCCAGTGAAAATGGTGCATGGTACCAATGTGCCAACTGAGTAGATTGTTTGAGAATCAACACTACTCTTCGTCCCAGAAGTGGACACTCGGAAGGGATTAGACATAGAGGAGGAGGCCCTCTGCTTCCATTTTCGAGTTTTTGGATTGGGTATATCTAATTCTCTTGGGGAATTTAGACTTAATTCTTCTCTGGATCCTCTAAGCTTTGGGATATGATCACATTTTATTTTATCATGAAAGTGTGAGAAAATCTGGCAATATCAATGTGTGATCTTCTCTTGGTTCGAGAGAAGTATTTGCGGGAGAGAAGAGACAATGCAGAAATTTTTTGCAAGGTGCTTCAGTTCTTTGCACTAATTGACGTGGTGGCCAATCCTATCACATAGCTCGCATGTTGTCCTAGGTTCAACCTAATTCATGCTTGGTTGGTGCGCCTTCCTGACTTGCCCAACATGCTGAAATGGGTATGGAGTAGACTGCCCGTAGGCGTTCTTCCTTCCATCATGGTTGTTGAGTTTTGGATTGATGAGATTCTGGCATTTTATCTCTAATATGTGTATCATGTCGATTAGGGGGCATACGCGTGGGATTAAGGTATAATGCTGCTCATGGTTATTTTCCTAACACACTAGGCAAAACATCCTAGAAATGGGGTTCCTCTCCAACTCGTTAGATGGCGTGATTGGGTACCAACGGGGTAATGCTTCTAAGTCAGGGCAAGTGGAGACCACATGATTGCATGTGTTACATAACACACATGTTGGTATTCTCCACGGAGGGCAGTTGGGGGTGACTAAGGGTTCCCCTAATGGCCATTTTTTAGTTGATAGGAAGAGGATGGATCTACTCGTCACATCTTCTTGGGTTGTCGAGCTATCCATAAATTCGCTTTCCACACCATCTTCTTAGGAGAGGCAATCCACAGTGAAACGCGTACTAGCTAGTACCACATGGAACCTAGGGACATAGTGACAATGGCGTCAAGGATTATCGCCTTTGCATATTTGACACAAATACCAAGTGGCTAGGTCAGTGCAGTATACAACATGGATTGGATACCATCGCTGAAACATTTCTATGGCTGGGCATTCTGTGATGAAATGATCGTGTTCATCGCAAAGTGCACAATGCTTAATAGGAGGGGGGGAAATGACCGAGAGTCTTTCAAGTGACTGTCGTTCCTCCTGCAGGTATAGAATAACGCGAGGTTCATCATTAGTTGCCTGGGTGGATGGGTCCTCCTAATAGGATTGCTTGATGGCGTGTAAGACATCCTTGTATCATGGAATTTCTGAGCATTGATGGGTATAGTGCCCATAATAGTCGCAGATAAAGCATGCATGATTGGTACACAATGATTTACCTCGATTTTTGGTGGCTGGTTCCTTTTTATGAGAAATTGTTGTCACGATGTCTATTGCAGAGCTAAGGAGTGGCTTTAATTTGTCCAACTCTGGGAAGATGTGGGTAGGGTGGCCTACTACGTTGCATATGGCACAGGGCAGTGATTCCTGTTGCATGGTGGGATTCTATACCCTCTTTCCTCTTTTGTTGGTGTTCTTGATTGTAACCATCGGCTTTGTGATGGAAATTTCCTTCAAAGGGATGTTTGCGATGGTATCCTGAACAGTTGGGGCCTTCTTAGGATGGAGGAGGATTAACCCTATGGAGGTGATGTGCACAACTCCCATTGTGGTAGGTGGGACTAGGTACCAAACTGGGATTGCAAACAATAACTTTGGTAGGACCACCATGGCCATGAGCTACTGCGACACAAAACTAGCTGGGGGGAAGAGGAAAGCATTTTGGGAGGCAGCGTAGGCTAGAGAGGCTGCCATGGCCAAGGACTCAGTGTCATTACTACTCCTCTCCATGTCTTGAATGGCTTTAGTGCTTGATGAGGACATCATGCACACTGGAGCCTCTGTGACATCTGGTGATGACTCAGGTATAACAAGGGGATCTCCTAGGAATGACCCTAGGATGGACAACAGTTTGAACTAGCCGACACTATATTCTTGGTACCGTGTAAGCGTCTCAGCATATGTGTTTACATAGGGTAGAATGACATTAGTATTAGTTAGGGGTCGCTTTTTTCTCTATGTCAATTGGTCAACAATGATGATGTGATCCTCATGGGGGAACATCATAGTTCGGAAGATGAAGGAGGCTATGGCTGACATGGCATACATATAACTCTGGCCTAGGAGTATATTGTAATCCAATTGAGCATCAAATACTTCAATGTATATAAGGACCGTCTTGACGGCTAATCAGACCGGGACATTTTGATAGAGACTGACGGGGGCTTATGGGCGCCCGTCGTATGCTCTGAGTGTGATGTCTGATGGCTTTAACTTGGGAGACCTTAACTTCTGCCAGATGTTCTTTGATATGATGCATGTGGATGCATCCTTGTCAATGATACATTGGTGAATGGTGATGTTTTTAATGGACACTGGTATCTGGAAGGTGACCATCGAAGGAAGCCTAGGGGTGGCTTTATCTAAATCGAAAGCCATTACACGTGAATCGGCAGGGTCGAGGGCACCTAATGCAGAAAGTAAGGCTTTCCTTTTCTTTGGGCATGATTGTAATACCTACAAAGATGACATGGAAGCAGGAGATGTTGGACATTGGGTTCAACGCTCCCCGTGTGTTTCGCGACATGGACTAACGGCCTCTTGTGGATCCTAACTCTGGAAATTGTAGTGGAGACTAATGCCTGTGGGTTTTGGTCTAACAGCAATCGTGATTCCAACAAGTGGTATCAGAGCGATAGGTCTCGAGTTCGAAACTCACCCGGCTTGCGTTGGGGGGGAGATTGTTGGACATTAGGTTCAACGCTCCCCGTGTGTTTCGCGACATGGACTAACGGCCTCTCGTGGAATCTAACTCTGGAAATTGTAGTAGAGACTAATGCCTGCGGGTTTTTGTCTAACGACAATAGTGATTCCAATAGGAGATTGGGATAGCTCATCCACAATGCTATAGTTATGGGCACTTTGGAATGATTTCCTTCCCGCCTAGTTGGTCCCTTAGACATCTTTGGAAAAGGTTCAATAGGTATCCTTGATATTGTAAAAGGTGTTGTTGGTGCACTTATAGTGGTCCTTGACGAATTGGTGTCTGGTGTAGTGTCATAATTTCAGTTCTTTATCTGAAAAACATTTCTTCGCCAGTCTTGTAGATTTCATGGTTGTTTTTTCCAAAATCATTGAGATTTGTTTGTTGTTGTTGGGTGCTAACTATCCCTTGATGGGGGAAAGGCTCTTGCGTGACTGTTGTTTGTTTTGAGGATCCCCCTTGCCCATGGTTACCTTGAAGCTTCTTTAGCTTAGGGAGGTTAGGGAAATGGTGACTGTAATGGCCGTACTCACCGCAGATTGAACAAGAGTGGTTTGTTTGAAGATTCACCCTCTTGTTCTGCCCTTGGGAGTTGTTAGGATCCTGGTTTTGATTTTAGTTGGAGTTTCCTCCAGCTTGAGATCGCAGAGGGTGTTATTGATTGTTTCCCCTCTATCCAGTATTTTCTTTAGGCTTTTTTTTTCCTTTTTTCCTTGCCACGTTAGGAGGATAGTTTGAATTCTCCTGATTGTATGGTTGGTGCGGTTGTGCTTGAGAAGGTTTCACAAAGTTCACCTATGCATTACTCTCCATAAGTGGGTTTTGTGCTAGGGACTGGGCATATTGTTTTCCTTGTCCCTAGTTAATGAATGGTTGTTGGGGGGATCTCTTCCATCAGCATGTCTAGCTGCGTACTAGGTCCCTTAAGCTGGAGGATATGGACCTCCTTGTTGATGGTGGTATGAAGACGCTTTATTGGTCATATTTTGTGGAGGTGCATGATGACTCTGGTAGCTGGGTTGTGGGATGTTATAGTTAGAATCAAATGCATAACCGGGGTACTGAACGTTGATTCTTAGGTGATTTTGGGTCAATTACCAAATCAAACTATCTGCGGATCTTTGTAAGTTTGCAGGCGCGGGGTGTTAGGCAGGATATTGTAAATATATCCTGATTGCATATAGATCAGCTCAAGTTGTTGGGCCTTAATAATGGCATCCTCTTCGGATGTAGGCTTTTGGGTTTCCATATCCTTTGAAATCTTTGCGGTGAGAGTTTCAAGAACAAGTCTAACAAGACTCGATCATCGAGTTTGGCCTTGCCGAAACTATGATGTCACCACCATTTGTGGAGGTGGTCCGAGATATGGAAAACGAGGGTCTGCCTAAATTTTGTCAGTAATTCCATTTCGGAATCGTGGTGGATGGGTAACTGAAAATAGGTCAGGAATGAAGTAGCGAGGGCACTAAAAATTCCATGTGTAGCAGATGGTTGCTCCACATACCATTTCGTGGCTATTCCTATTAGGGTGCGTTGAAATAGTCTCAGTCGAATAGTATTGTCAATGATGTTGTTCGATGAACACCACAAGTGGAAAGTCATAACATGATTTCCGGGGTCTTCGGCTTGATTCCCTTCAAACTTTGGGATTTCTGGAGGGAGCTTCATGGGCATGGGTGGCCATGTAGGGTTGTGTGCAATGGGGTCGTTTGTCAACTTGGTTAAATCTAGTAAGTTTAACGAAGCTAATAAAGGTGATTGCGAGTTGGTATCCATTGCATCCTGTGAAAACACAGTGTTCTGGATAGGTATAGGATTTGTCTCCGACGTACCTTTCTGTGAGTTCACCTCTCTTCCCAAATGGGTAGTGCTCCTCTATCCCCTAGGGGTTGTGGGAGGAGTGGTATGTGGTGACCCTGTGGGGGTGTTTACCAGTGTGGCATTGGATGACCGACGAGGGTTCCTAACTAAAGATGCCCCAATAAAGGATGAACTGATAATGGTGGCATTGTTCCATCTTTGATGCTTAAATGGAAAAAGACCTGGAACCCCTTTCGGTAATGGGTGGAGGTCCAAAATATGTCTAGAACAACGAGGTCCTGTTGGGTCCGTTATGGTGTCGACTAGGTATGGTTTTGAAAATATTTGAGAGGGTAGAGATTATAATCAAATAAAAAATACGATCGCATACATAAAACAAAGCGAAAATGAAAGATAAATTTTCCCTTTAGATTAATCCTATGTGACCAATCAATCAAAAAATAAGGTTTTTGTTGTTTTTTGTGTATGATACTCAAATCCTAGAAGACCTATTCGTCCTCACACGCTCAAATGTAACTGGTCCTTGAGAAGATATTTTGCGAATACTAGCACAACATCTCGAAAGAACTAGCGACGCCCTAGCCAACCGAAGAAAATCGACTAAGGTAAAGGTAGAGGATATAGTGTCACCTGCACCGTCACCTATAGGGAAGGATTCCCTAGTTTTTTTCACTAAGTACCGTTGTCCCATGTGATCATTCGAGTCTTGATCTTCTTGGTAAATCAGCTACCAGTACCGAGTATTAGAGGGGTCAAGTAGCCTTGAATAATACTGCACACATTAGGCCTAAGATTAAACCCCTCTGAATCAGGTCTTTATGGTGCTCAGGTTTTCTTTGCCATGGGCGAATAGACGGATTTAAAAGTTCCCTAAAAATTCAACTTCTATGTTTCAAGATGTAAACTAACCAAGGTGGCTTATTGGATACCTACCCCCTTGGTCCTAACTTAAGCTATAAATTCTCTTGTGGCCCCTGTGGGGAGAGTTTAATGATTTTACTTAACTTAGTTTTAGGTGGCTTTGATTCACTTAGGGTGTGAATGTGTGTGAGCAAGAGGTGAACAATCGCATAGTTTTAATGTGTGGATATGTTGTGATCCTTTTCAAAATCCCCTATTAAACTATGTTTTTTTTTCCTTGCTCAAAAGTAAAACATGTATGGATATGGGCCGCTTACAATGTTGCCTAGTTAATCTAAATGATCTACTACAGGAAGATGGCCAATTATCAGTAGAGAGTGTTCATATGATTTCCTAGGGTCACCCAAGGGTGCAAAGGTAGTAGAGATTACTTGCTCACTGAGGATAATTAATTCTTGGTCCTAAATCCTAGTGCCAAAAATTGAACTAAAATTAATAACTTTAGACTAGGAAAGATGAGAAAAAACTTAGCTAAGCATGTGTGGACTAGGGCCACTTACTTTGGCTAATTACCTATGTGTTTTTGGTGTCTAAATTCGCAAAACATAAATTATTTCAGAATGTAAGTTAATTTCCCCCTACTTAAACTATGTGTTCACTTTGTGAAAATAAACTTGATATTTTAAAACTAACACCTAAAATATTGAAATGCCACCAAGAGTTATTTCAGAATGTAAGTTAATTTCCCCCTACTTAAACTATGTGTTCACTTTGCGAAAATAAACTTGATATTTTAAAACTAACACCTAAACTATTGAAATGCCACCAAGAGTGAGTTTTAACAAGTCATGGGACACCTCAAATATTGTTGGAAGATTTCTTATTGGCTGTTAGTCACTTTACAAATAGAAATGAAGTGAAATAGCAGAAATTTTATGCCTTTGGTTTCCGAATGCAAAAGGCTCACACATGCACGAAGTCTGCATGCAGGTCACTGTTGGACGCGTGCAATCTGGCACGTCTTTATATGTAAAATGCATGCAAATTTCCTGCTGGAAATTTTTAGAGCTTCTGAGCTTCGACCTCTCATTGAGGGTGAATAGGCAGGAAACAAGAGAAAAGGGGCAGTTCAAGCCAAACTCCAGAGAAAAGAAAAAGGTCTCTGCAAAAGGCACAACCACATTAACTAGAAAGTAAAATCATTGGAGTTGCCATTCCTGTGTAGGGTGATTTGGTGCACAAGTGTACCAATCCACACTTTCTTAAGAGGAGTGGTTGTTTCCTCTTAGGTTTATGGTCAGAGACAGATAAAAAAACGAGTTAGAAGGTTATTGAACATGCCATAAAACAAAACACACTAGGCAATGATATAGTATGTATATGTTGAAAGAAAACAAAACTAAACTAAACAAATAACACAAAAGTACTTAGAGAGTCAAACAACACAATAATACGAATAGTGGTGATTATGCCCCTCTTATTGAGTGCTATTAGGAATAAAAGATGGAACGTTTACGCACTTTCCAGGGGGCCTTTAGAACTAGGGAGTTCTAAGACTCAGTGCAAGGACGTTTTTCCTCCGAGCTACCATGACGCAAATTCCATCTCTCTACTTCAAAGGATTGGATTTTTTGGATGGTTAACAACTGAATCCCTTCTATCTCTGGTCCAAATCACACACTGCTAGATTTCCTGAGGCAATTTTGGCCATCGTAACAATGTGTTCTCCCTTTTTTCATCTCTTGGTAGCCTTTTATAGAAGAATTCAAACTCTCCTTCCCTCTCTTGGTACATTGATGGATAGTGACCAAGAGAGGAGGATGATTCCATTGTGTGCCACATTATTCTATTGTGTGCTCCATTGAGGTCCTAAGGAGGCTTGGGCGGCTATCCCTAGCCAGCCTCAAGTGTGGGATCAATTTCCTGGAGTGTGCCTTGTGGTCTTGGAAAGTTACTTCCACCACTCTTAGGTCCGCGCGACTTTTTGAGAGAAAGTCGCGCAAAGGCGTGCCTATTAAAGAAAAATGTGCGTAGAGGTGCATTCTACTATGGTCTTGAGTGTGCAATTTGATTTTTCTTCTGGACTTTAGAGATTTTTTAAATTCTTCAGATTCTCTAATGTGCTTCAGCCCTGTAAATCCTTCTACTTAACATTTAATAATGTCATCTTTGCTTGTTGGATTTTCCAGTGATAACAGGTATTCTAATTTTCTTGTAGGATTGTGGTACAATACCACTTATCATGACACTACCAAAATGGCATCATACGAAGTTGTTTACAACTAAGAACCTCATATTGAGTTTTCTATGGTCAAAAAATTTGAGGTAGTGGCTTCATATTCTTAGCACATCCAAGATTCATGAAGAATATAACACCCTCTATACCAAGGAATCCATTTGGTTTTGGGTCAAAATAAATGATGCAAGCTTACCAACATTATTCGTGACATTCTTTTACAGAAAGGGATTAGGTGTTTATTCACCTTCAACCCTTTTGATAGACATATCTAAAAGAAAAACACCAGTAGAACCTTGCATTGGAGATGTGTGGTCCCTATAAGATCCTATAGTGAATTATATAAGTTTCCTACAAAATAGTTTTTCTAGTGCACCCCAGGGTACATCCAATCTTTCTTGTGCCTTGTTTGAAGAAGGTGGTCAGATTGAATTGTAGGGTAAAAACTAGTTTATGATAACTTCGTAAAGAAGGGTCCATTTAACCATGACTAGAAGTAGTATTGACACCTAGAGAGCATTGATTATGATAGTGAATATTTTGGAGAGTACCAATTCAGTGGAAAGATATGTAACCAAAATATGCCACCTTAGAACCAACAATGATTTTACAATAATTTATGGGTGTTCGACCTTAATGATGGCACTGCTTGTGAAAGGGTAGAAAATGTTATGATCTTAACCTAACTTCCTTACTTTAAATGTACTTGAAAACTATGTTAGAGGCACTAATGGTAGGGAATATTATGTTGACACCTTTCCAAATTGCTACCGATAGGAAATTTGGCATGAAATATGTGGAATATGTAAGGAAAAATCAAATTGTTGTTAAAAACTTTCGGAAGAAAACTATGTAGAAGGTTTAACCTTTTTAAATTTTCGGGTGGAAACTCCCCCCATCATGAGGGGCATGAAAGCTTGAGGATGTTCAAACAATACAGTTGAGGAGAATTTAAGTACAGTAGGACATAAAGTCGCAGTTAAAGGAAATTTAATAGATCAATGAATAAAATAAGACTTTTGAAATTTATATATATATTGTTAGTCATCAGTATTTTTTACCTATTAGTGATGACTAGTTCAAAAGCCCAGTTTTCCAACAGCTGATCTTAAAATTTGTCAAATTTGCCAGCTGGGAAAACACCTATAAAACTTTTTTGCTCTCTTTCATTTTTAGTTCGCCCATGACAAGTTGAAATCCCATTATCAAAATCCTACCTAACCTCAGCCATACTAAGTCTGCCTGTCAGCTCTAAAAGGACAATCTAAGTCTGTTCAAAAAACCTCCCCTAAGTTAGGAAGTGGCGCTTTAAGGCATTTTACCCTTGGCAACCATCAAAAGGCCAAAAACACTCCATCTGCTACAGACCAATCATAACAGACCTCCCACTCTACTAATGAAGTTAGTCACAGCTCTAAATTCGCGCCACTTACACGCCCCTAAGTCTCAGCAATGCATAGACTATAAATCTCAAGCTGATTTTAGGTGTTTTATACTGTTTATAGATTCTACAAGCATAGGAAACATGTCATCATCTCAGTAGAAAATTTTTGACTCCACATTAGAAGAACAATTTCTTCTCAAATGTGAACATGAGCCTGAGATACATCTACAGGACAAAGAGTTATTCATCAAACTCTTGCAGCTTCATTCAGCATGAAAACACAGTAGAAGAAAGACAACACTATCAAACAGACTTGAAATTTGTCATGGCCAAGAACCTCCTTCATCTATAAGCAGAGGGTTAAGGCGCCTCCTTCATCTACAAGTAGAGGGCGATGGCCAATGTTGACTTGAAAAATTGCAAACTGACTGTAAGACAAGTTTGTTTTTAAACAGTGAAACAGTAACTACAGGTTTCCAAGGAAAGTGATGATCAAAAAAAGGGCTAAGATTAGAAATGTTCAAATCAAGAGACAACAGAGTTTTTAGGTCTTACATCCAAAGAAAGAGGATCAATTGAAGTTTCAGGTATCATCATCATGGCGCAGCAAGAAGAGACTCCATTGATCAAAGCTATTGTAACAAAACATCTCTGCAGGGGTGCTAGTATGAATGGCTCAAGTCAGTACTGAGCAAGAAGACACTTCAATAAAAAAGACCTATGTGTACTCTTATGTTTCTGTTGGGTTGTGGAATATATTCTATGGTTTCTAGATAAACATAGAGAAAAATCAGGCAAGTAGTATACAATCCCCAGACATAAGCCATCTTGATATCATTTAAAGAGCCAGTGCAAGTCCCGGCATTGCAATCCACAATCCACCTCAAAGACAAGTGTATTCTTCAGATGTAGCAGGGTTGGTGATTTCAGAGCTCTATTAGAAGGAAAATGACTAATAGAAGCCTTAGTATCTATGAATTATTCCAGCAGTCATTCCACATCTCACATACTTGCCTCCTCAACACAAAGATATAAACAGGCTATGGTCTGAGTTTTAAAACCCTGGAACAACATGCAAGGCTAGTCAGGCATGTCATTATGCCTACATGAAAGCAACTCTATTTATAAGCAGGTGCCTTTTCAAATCTGTTTATCACAGCTGACACAGAAAATCTGAGCTTATATCCTCAAGAGACATCACCACTGAAATAATTGTTCATAATGTGTAAAAAGGGTGATTTGACATACTGTAAGTTATTGGAAAGCTTGAGACAAATACAGGTTTTCATTAGTTCAAGGGCCAGAGACATCATAGTGATATGTTTTGAGCAGAGAAAGTGTATTGGAAAAAGGCGCCCTTCTTAATCAGAAGACCATGGCAAAGTCTGAATAAATCCAAGTAAATTTTTGGCACCTACAATTGGGGAAAAAACTGATGAAACACCTAGAGGCAGAGATTGTCAAACCAAGTTAAGAAGATAAGCCCTCTCCTTTCAAATAACAAAGCAGTTTTCAGTACTTTTTAACAGATTCGGAGTGAATTTTACATAAATATCACCTACAGTGTTAAACAAGTGGTAGAGGATGGTCTACAGTTCATTAGGTTATTTTCTAAAGTTGGAGCTTCTGTGCTAAATAATCACCAAAGAAGACAATGTTAGCAAAAGTCACCTTTTCAAATCTATATGCTTGAGTGAAAACAGTTTAACCTTTTAAAAATAGGTTTGCTTGTTATGAAAAGGTTGGTTCGTATTGAGACGGTTTAAAAGCACAAAAACCCTACTGCCAACATCATTTCGAAATCCAAGTTTCATAAGTGCACCAAAGGTATTATTGAAGAAAGAAAAAGAACTTTGAAAGCCTTTGCAAAGACCAACCAAAAGGTTCGATTTCATTTCAGTTGACAAAGTGACCGTTGGGGGTTTTCATGTTTTCAAAAGCGTAAATTTGAGTGGAAAAATTCCATTTTTAAGGTCTCCAAGCATAATCGAGACTCCCTTTATAGGTTCCAAGCATCAAACGAGGTTTCAAGACAGATTTGCAGAATTTCCAGGCTTTTTTTCACCGCGCGGTGCTCCTGTAGAAGCACGCGGCGCTCTTGGGCGGAGTTGTTGAACTGCGCAACACAGGCGCGCGGCACTCCTGTAGCTGCGCACGTCGCTCCTGTCGCCGTGGTCACGGGCGCCCGACACCGACCCGATAGGCCACCCGACATGTTTTCTTGTGCGGCGTTCTTTTCCTCCAAAGCGCCGCGCATGTTTCTGGCCTCCAAAACACCTTTCAAATCTCCTCCAAGGTGGTTTCAACTCACGAAAAGGGTTTTGCATCATATTTTTAGGTATTCTACACAACTCCCCCTTAAATTCACATTTGCTAGATAATGGTTGGAAGCCAAAGAAATCAGGTTTGGAACAGTTTATGTTGAGGGACTGTGTCAAAGTGGAATAGGGCGTTTTATTTCAAAGCAGGCTTATGGTTTTTTTTTTACTACTGAAAAGACTTGGGTACAAGCTTCCTTTGTTACTACCACAGAAGCATTTTTAACTATGCCAACTCTATCCTTTAAACACAAGAAAACTTGGACTGTTTTTTTCCCCTTTGCTTGACTGAGTCTATATTGTTAAATATATTGATGAGATGCATGTGAAGGTTAAGGTTTCGATCAAAAGGAGCTGCTCGACATTGGACCTGCTACAAATCTTTGATACCACAGTCCAAAAACATATTAAAACTCTGTCACCATATATGTAAAACTGTGTTTTTTCTGTGGAGATATCATTTGTTTAAAACTGTGGTAAAGTGTTGATATGCTGATGAGGTCCCTACAGGGAAAGAAAATGTGTTGAGCTAAAAATTTGTGTGTTCACTTTCCTCTTCAAAGAACAAAGGTGTTTTATATCTTCAAGGCATAAAAAGGCAGGTTACCCCTACCAACCACAGAAAAAGACAGCTGTTCACTGTGTATAATTTTTTACTGCCTTTTTTATTCTTCAAACTCATTTGATAAGTTAATTTTCAGAGGATACAAAGACATTTTCTAGAGGGACAGGGTTTCCATATTGAAAAGGAGCTTTGATTGTTTGAAAGGATGAACTCCTATAGCCTTTGTTGAAACTTTTGAAGAATTATTAAAACTCTGTCACCTTTGTTCCATAAACTGTGAAATTGATTGTGTGCCTACACTAAAGGTTGACTGCATATGATATGAGTTTTGTTGAGTGATTGGCATACTAGACAAGGGCAACATTGTGAAGATTGGGAAGTTCACCATTGGTCAAATATACATAATAGGTTGTTGAGCCCCAAACATCACAGAGCAAGGTGACTTTGTCACTATACACAGCAAATTCACTTAACAGCCTGTCTTCATTTCACTATGTTTTTTCTTATTAAAGGGTCTGCTGGCTGAAATACATATCAAAGGTGGGAAGGCCACTTTTTAAAGGAGCAGAGGTTTTGTATTGAGAGAGAACATTTTGCACAAGCATCCAAGGACATTGTTTCTCTATCAAAATGTTGAATTGACAAGTAGTTTATCTTAAAGAAGGCAAATAAAGGCAAAGGAGGGCAAATAAGTTTCAAGAGTATATTTAGTCCTAAAATTCCGCCTGTGCAAGACAGAAAGGGGTATGGTTTACACAAGAGATATGAGCCAATCTCTACGGAGGAGGTCAATGCACATCCATCCATCCTCTTCAATTTTCATGAGGTAGGTTGTTTAGATTTCTGCCAGAAAGTACAGTAGGTCAAAAGTTTCTCACCCTTGACACACCTATGCGCCTTGAGGTTCCAAAGCAAACATTTCCAGGTAGCAGACCTTGATTTCAAGTTTTCCCCGAGGTCGGTATCTAAAGCCACCAAAATCCCATATCTTGGCGAGAAATGGTTCAAGCAGGCCCATCTAGACTTGGATGACTACAAGCCTTTCATCAAGCCCCAGCACAGAGATACATGCACTTCTATTTTTCCTTTCTCTCATCTTCTTGCCAGCTACACTCCTCTAATGAAGATCATAATGAAGTATTTTACTTGTGAAGGGAGATTTACTCGAGTTTATGCCTATCATGTCCGGCTATTGATGCATTTCACTAGAACTAGGTAGCTCAATCTCCCTTACTTTTTATGCAAAAGCGTTGAGAAAATGGAATCCTTAGTCCAGAAGAAGACTCCATCTCTGCAAATAACTTCTCTTTTCCATCATTCTCTGATCAAAATCATCATTCTTCATCAGCTAGAGAAGAAAGGGGTTTCTTAGGATGTTTTTATCAGTCACACGGATTTCTCCACTGTTCCTCCGGTCCATTTATCTCCCACCCCGCCTATTCATCGCCCTGTACCTTTGTCCAGCAGGCCTACTCCTAGAAGGCTCAAGATCACCACATAACAGTCAGGACAACATGAAGAAGAGAGACATGAACAGGTAGAAAAATAAGAGGAAAAACATGAAGAAACTGATGAAGGACAGCAGCTTGATTTTGATGAATAGAGGCGGCAGCTTGAGCCACAAAGTGAGCATGAAGTTGAAACACACCAGCAGCATGATTTTGATAGTCAAGGGCAGCAGGCTGAACCACAAATTGAACAGGGGGTTGAGGTAGGATAGCAGCTTGATGTTAGTGAACAGAGGCAGCAGTTTGAACAGCATGAAGAAGGTGAGCAGCAGCAGTCCTCTCATGACACATTACAGCCTCCTCAAGTTGCACAACAGTTTCAAGAGGAAGGGCTTTTTCCGGAAGGTGACAAACAAAGTGACAAGGGAAAGGCCATCATGCCTTCCTCTCCCGAGAAGATTAAGCCCAGGACAGCAAAGAAACAAATTCTCAAGGTGGTTACTCCAAAAGTAACAAGAGCTATCCGGAGCAAAAGAAAATCGCCCAAGAAACCTCTCACTAGCATGCCAAGAAGGAAGAGTGCAAGATTAGCCTTCAAGGGCAAAGGGAAGGGCAAGATTGGAGAAAGTCAAGAACATGGAGGTGCATTGGCTATCATCCCAATCCAAAGTGATGACAGTGATAATGAAGCCCGCATTCTTGAAAACCTTCTAATCCATCAAGAGGGCCAAATTGAAGCATTGGAGAATGACCTTCATCGGGCAAAGAACTTCAATCATTTCTTGGAGATGCAAAATAGAAAGATGAGTGTTCACATGGAAGTTCATGAAACACGAGCAATTAAATACAAGAAAGAGGCTGCCAAGGCACAAGCAAAAATAGAGGAGCTCATATGTGAGTTTGATAAGGGTGAAGAAGAAGACCAGCCTAGGCGAAAGAAGCCTAGAACCATAGGACTTAAAAGAGCCCTGGAAAAGCAAAAGGAAGAAGAACAAGCCCATCTTCAATCCACTCCCCTCACTGCACTACTTGAGCGAGAAATTGAAAACAATAAGGAGGCATGGCTAGAAAGAGCCAATAAACATTTGGAGATGAAGCTTGAGAAAGAAAACAGAGACTTGGAGCTACAAAGGAAGATGACACAACACTATCAAAAAGCTAAATCAGTTTGCCCGGCGCAAGCTAAAGCCCACTCAAGAGAAACTGAATGAAGCAAAGGGGAAGCACCCGACACGGAAAGAGAAGAAAGGCACATCAGCACTTGAAATTTTGGCTTCAGTTTCGGAGCATGTTGCCAAGGACCCTTGAGGGTCATGCAGGCCAATTTTGGGCACATTTTGACAATTTTTGGTTTTTTTGGCATTTTTGAGTTTTTGGTCAAAAACTCATAAATTCGCCATTTCATTTTGAGGATTCGTCAAGGGAGGAGAATGGTATCATTGGATGCCATAATTTCATGAGCACACCCTCAGTGATTTTCAAAACATTTGGAGATCATTTGCCTCCTCAAAACGGCGAAAAAGGCTCGCATTTTGCACACTCTGCCCGGTCTATTAGCAGACTGTTATTTTCTGGTTTTTTACACACAGGTGCAGATTTGGAGGACTTCCAAGCATCATATTGGGGAAATTTTAGTTGCTCCAGAAATTAGACACTCAGAGCTTTCCAACGAGCTATCATGAGTCTCGTTTCGACATCAGGAAAGCTGCCAAATGTTTCCGACAAGCCAGGGGACCTTTATCTGATGTAAATTTGAAATATTTTTGTAATTTTTGAACCTCTAAAATCTGCTTTTTCCAAATGTGCGTTTAGCTATTTTTGCACATGAAAAATCATGCAAAGTCAATTAAATTCCCTTTTTTGGCATTTTTTTAGATATTTTATGGGATATTTTGTGCCTTGGGCTTTGCAAAGCCTCAAGGACAAGTTTAGATATTTATTTTGAACCAATGGCTAGCTAGTTGCCTTGGTTGGCTTTCCTCCTTCTTGGCCTATATATTCCAAGAGGATTAATTGTAAAAGAAGGCTGAATTTGAGAAGAGAAGCAATATATGGTCATATGAGCTTTGGAAGAAAATACTTGTGTTATGCTTTTGGATTACCTCTTGGATGTTCTTGGATGAATGATGAAGGATTGTTGATGCATTCCATGCTTGGTAGAATGGTATAGTGTCTCTTGCTTTGTTGTTGTCTTCTAGTTTTCATTCATGATACATGTTTCTTGCTTGCTATAGATCAGTAGAGAACAAAGTTGAGATATGCCCATGGAGGCACCTCAAATTTCCTGAATCTTCATAGCTGTCATGTTTTCTTCTTCCTTAGTTGCATTAAAGAATTCTTAACTTCTCTTTAACAACTTGAGGATATTGTTGCTTGTTTAATTCATAGTTCTATACATGCTAAGTAGGACTTACAGTATGCCCTGCTTACCTATGGCTAGCTATAGTTCCATCCATGAAATTTCTCTTTGACTGATTAGATTATCATTTTGTTTGAACCAAGGAGGCCTAGTTTCGATCTAGCCCTTTGCCTAAAACTATGCAAATCATGTTGTTCAAAGTGCCCAATAACTTGAAGTACTGTGTTTAGGCGTTCCGGCATAGTGTTTTGAGTTGTTTGTCTTCCTTAAGTGTTTTCCCCAAAGTCTAATAGCCATTTCCCAAAGTTAGAGGGTCTTATACTTCTATGCATGGCTTGAATGTTTATTTTTATGTATTGATTAGCTTGTAGTTACATTTTGCATGATTAATGGTTTTCCCTACCATCTTAATGTTATCTATTAAACTAGTTGTGCTTGAAACTCGTTGTTGTTCACAAACTTGATGTCTATTTACTCCATTTTGCCCAAAGATCCTTTCTACCTTGAATCAAATCGGCCCTTCAACAGCCTTGTATCGTCATCTAATAGCTTTCTTGACCTTTTGACCTCATAGCCCAGTTAATCTAACATCTTGTTACCTATTTTATATCTTTGATCAGTTTCATCCCTCACAACCTAAAAAACCAAAACCAAAAAACTTACTTCATAACTAGCCTAAAATCAGAACATAATAAGAAAACACATAGATATCCCTTACACATATAGAGAGAGCCGTCTCTGAGTCCAGGAAGGCTAGGTCCTTGGGCTCCAAAGCTTGGTTTGATGTTACATTGTCATTTGGCTTGCCAATTAGCCAAATCACGGGACCCTAACATAATGGCGATCACGGTGGGACTTTGAGTATTAAACAAACTTAGTTTCCCCAATTTCTAGCAGCCTTAAGAATACTATCTGATTGACTTATCCCACCGCTCACTGACATAGTAACGATCACGATGGGACCTTCCGAGTTAGTGACAATCTAAGTACACCTTAGAATTCTCGAAGTCTCAATCAAACTTAGAAAACTTAAGTGTTGTTTTAAGAGTAGAAGCTAGCTCTTTCACCATCTTAGCAAAATTATGAGTCAGTTATAGGAAACTCTTCCAAACCTCATAGGCACATAAAACTCAAAAAACCCCAAAACACTCCCTTAGATTGGTCTTTGTCAATATTGGTGGTGGACCATACACACATATCTCAAAACAACCAAATCCACCTGGCGACTCCACTAGCCTCCAGTAGGCCTTACTATTTTATCGAACTCTAGATTACCATCCAATTGATCTATCCCATCGCTCACTAACATAGCGAGAGATGGTGGGACATTGAGTACATGACAGTCTAGCAAACTCTTATAGACTCTTTGGTCCTTTTGATATCTAAACATACCAGCAGTCCACAGACTCATTTAGAGTAAACTCTTTTTGTTATCACCACCCTAGCAAAGTGTTGAAACAAGTTCAGAA
Organism: Pinus albicaulis; assembly: GCA_034641835.2. Classification (NCBI taxonomy): domain Eukaryota; kingdom Viridiplantae; phylum Streptophyta; class Pinopsida; order Pinales; family Pinaceae; genus Pinus; species Pinus albicaulis. The sequence goes on from CM076570.1 coordinate 1,272,423,447, forward strand.
TACTTTAAACCATAGGCTGCACATAAAACTCAGAAAATCCAAACCAATTCCCAGTTTGGCTTTTTCCTTAGTTACTGATGGTGGACCATAGCTACATCTTTTCAAAACAATCAAGTTCCACCTGGCGACTTCACTAGCCTCCAGTGGGCCTTTTTCCCCATTAGTCCTTATAAAGTCTCCTAGGAATGTATTAAGTAATCCCAATCATGCTGATGGAGGACAGCATGGTTCAATTCCTCCACCTGAGGACACAAAGTAGATATGCTCCAATGAGCAGAGAACATATCCCTGGTTTCCCACACAAAATGCCTACAGATGTAAATTGGTTCGCAAAACTACCTCTCTTTCGAAATGAAAATATTGACGACCCATTTTTACACCTCATAAAATTTCATATACATGTATGGAAGTTAAAGGTTGAATGGCATGAGGACTGCCTCATGAAAATGTTCATGGGTACATTAGAAGAAGAGGCAAGAGAATGGTATGAAAACCTAGAGCCTCGCACCTTGTTTTCTTTGAAGGATTTCCACAAATTATTTTGTAAACGCTATATAGGACATTGTCCATCTCTATCATTGGCTGAAAATTGTTGTGATCACTTTGAAAACCTCATACAGCACCTTGTAAGCATTGAAGAAAACTTAGGAAATTGGCATCCTGAGGATTTTTTAGATGAGGTCCATAATTTTCTTACCCAAGCTAACCATCAAGATGACCAAGAAGAGTTGATCCTAGATGAAATCCATCAAGAAATAAGAGAGGATCCACAAGAGCTCTTTGAAAAGGTTGAAACCAATAACAATCTATCTACCCTTCCCTGCAAAATGCAAGAGGACATTCAGCCACAAGATCAACTTCCACAAAAAATGGAAAGAAATTGTTGTCCACTTCAAAGAAAACAGAAAATACCTTCTCCTTTAACTGAAGAGGAAATAGATCAAATTATAAACATACAGACAGCCTCTGAGACTTCATTTAACCAAAACTTCTCTGATCTTTCTCCTGTTAATCCTGCATATCATAAGTCAGAAAATAGATTTGTAAATCAAATTGAAGAAAAGAAATCTAATAGTGCAATATACATGGTGGGTGACATTACTTGTGTTAATGATTCTCCAATGTTTGATCAATATGTTGATGATTATGATTTCCAAACAGAAGCTAACTTTGCAGAAGGCTCAGTTTTTGATTTTCGGGAGAAAGCTCAGTTTCATAAACATGAGAAAGGTGAGCAGCCATTACAGGTCATCTATGACACTGATGAGAAGAGCCTTGAGAGTTCAGAAGTAAGTGAAGAGTCTCAGACTCTTTGCCCTACTTCACTTCAGTCTGTCAGAGATAACATTCACATAATTGGAGATCAATAGTTTTTCAGCTTTGATGATGAGGTTGAGGAGGATGATGAAATTCTCGAGCATGTTGTAAATGAAAATCCTTTGCCTGAAATGGTTGAGGAAATCATTTTGGTCAGGGAATCTTCCTTAACTCCAGATTTGCAGCCACCAAGTTCCATTGAGTTACACAATGCAGATGAAGAAATAGAGGTTGATAAACAAATGAGAATTGTCACACTAGACTTTCAAGATAATTTACTCTCAAAGTGTATCCTTGCCCATCATCCTGATGACCTTCACACAGTTTTCAGCCCGCCCTATCAAAACACATCAGCTTGGCAAGAGAACTACACTCCAATGTATGATGAGTCTGATAGTTCAAGTAATCATGAGCAAAGGGAAGAGTTTCTTTACCAAGGGGGTCCCAAATATAGTCAAGTGGAAGAAAGAGTAGTCTTGAATGAATCCTATATCTCAAATCCTCTAGATAAGGTATTATTCCAAGATCCATTTGTTTTTTTCCTTGAGAAGTCTGAAATAATAATGGGTTCTATCATAAACAAGTTGCTACCAAGAATAAGAAAAAGCTTAAGCACTGATGTCCAAAAAAAAACCAAATGAGAGTGGCCTTTTCATTATTTCTGCATCATGAAAAAACTAAACCAGAATTCCCCATGTGATCATCTACTTGACTGGTTGCATTGGAAAACAGAGTTCACCAAACAAATGTCTATTGTGTATAGATTAGATTAGGATAGATAGACAACATGAGAAAAATAAGCTTAGCCTTGTGAGCATCTTTTTAGTTTTAGTTTGTTTGAAGAAAAAGTTAAAAAATCAGAAAATACAAAAATAGTAAACAGTAGAAAAAGAGGGCAGTTTCTAAAAAGTAGTGGTAAAGCCCCATGTTCCAAAAAATAGTCCTTCGGAAAGCGAGCAAGTCTAAATGCCGCTACCAGTACTTCAATGTCTTGTTCAGCTATCTAGCCTAATCATAGCTGAACATGTTTAAATTTATTTGCTGATAAGTTAGTGAGTGAAAAAGATGGTCAACATTGTGTAAGCTTGACTTATCAAAGAGAGTAGATTAGGAAAAGATACTGGTTCCACATGCCCAAAACAGAACCAAAGAGGGAAGCAGGGATGAAAAACAAATTGTGCATCTTAGCCCTGTTCTCCTAGTTTCCATTTTATGCAAAATAATATTTGTGTGCAGCTTGTCTTTTATGCCACAAATACATGAAAAATCAGATTGTCTAATCCTGATTTGTTCATTTTAAATTTCTTGTCTTAGATTAGAGAAAAAAATCCTGTCAAACAGTTTAATCTTGACAGTTGATTTGGTTTAGGTAGATTAATGAAGGAGTTCATCCGTTTAATCTGAACTCCCGGCAGATATAAGGGTAGAAATAGATAGGTTCATTTTACAAAAGAAAATTATGCATTGTCAAAAGGCTGCTAGTTCAAATGCGTCAAACAGAAGAAAAAATGTTAGGAAAGATATTGGGGTAGGTAGAAATATCATCAATGCTAATCATGTTGTCTCTTTCAGAAGTAGCATCAAAGAAAAGTGAAAATTTGTGCCAATGGGTAAGGCATTGGTCTTCATAAGCCACAGATCTGAGATTCTGGACACCTCCCGAAAAGGAGCTGCCCTCCCCAAATGGAGCCACTGTTAGTCATCAGTATTTTTTTCCTGTTAGTGATGACTAGTTCAAAAGCCCAGTTTTCCAACAGCTGGTCTTAAAATTTTTCAAATTTTCCAGCTGGGAAAACACCCATAAAACTTTTTTTCTCTCTTTCATTTTTAGTTCGCCCATGACAAGTTGAAATCCCATTATCAAAATCCTACCTAACCTCAGCCATACTAAGTCTACCTGTCAGCTCTAAAAGGACAATCTAAGTCTGTTCAAAAAACCTCCCCTAAGTTAGGAAGTGGCGCTTTAAGGCATTTTACCCTTGGCAACCATCAAAAGGCCAAAAAACCTCCATCTGGTACAGACCAATCATAACAGACCTCCCACTCTACTAATGAAGTTAGTCACAGCTCTAAATTCGCGCCACTTACACACCGCTAAGTCTCAGCAATGCATAGACTATAAATCTCAAGCTGATTTTAGGTGTTTTATACTGTTTATAGATTCTACAAGCGCAGGAAACATGTCACCATCTCAGTAGAAAATTCTTGACTCCACATTTGAAGAACAACTGCTTCTCAAATGTGAACATGAGCCTGAGATACATCTGCAGGACAAAGAGTTATTCATCAAACTCTTGCAGCTTCATTCAGCATGAAAACACAGTAGAAGAAAGACAACACTATCAAACAGACTTGAAATTTGTCATGGCCAAGAACCTCCTTCATCTATAAGCAGAGGGTTAAGGCACCTCCTTCATCTACAAGTAGAGGGCGATGGCCAATGTTGACTTGAAAAATTGCAAACTGACTGTAAGACAGGTTTGTTTTTAAACAGTGAAACAGTAACTACAGGTTTCCAAGGAAAGTGATGATCAAAAACAGGGCTAAGATCAGAAATGTTCAAATCAAGAGACAGCAGAGTTTTTAGGTCTTATGTCCAAATAAAGAGGATCAATTGAAGTTTCAGGTATCATCATCATGGCGCAGCAAGAAGAGACTCCATTGATCAAAGCTAATGTAACAAAACATCTCTGCAGGGGTGCTAGTATGAATGGCTCAAGTCAGTACTGAGCAAGAAGACACTTCAATAAAAAAGACCTCTGTGTACTCTTATGTTTCTGTTGGGTTGTGGAATATAGTCTATGGTTTCTAGATAAACATAGAGAAAAATCATGCAAGTAGTATACAGCCCCCAGACATAAGCCATCTTGATATCATTTAAAGAGCCAGTGCAAGTCCTGGCATTGCAATCCACAATCCACCTCAAAGACAAGTGTATTCTTCAGATGCAACAGGGTTGGTGATTTCAGAGCTCCATTAGAAGGAAAATGACTAATAGAAGCCTTAGTATCTATGAATTATTCCAGCAGTGATTCCACATCTCACATACTTGCCTCCTCAACACAAAGATATAAACAGGTTATGGTCTGAGTTTTAAAACCCTGGAACATCATGCAAGGCTAGTCAGGCATGTCATTATTCCCACATGAAAGCAACTCTATTTATAAGCAGGTGCCTTTTCAAATCTGTTTATCACAGCTGACACAGAAAATCCAGGCTTATATCCTCAAGAGACATCACCACTGAAATAATTGTTCATAATGTGTAAAAAGGGTGATTTGACATACTGTAAGTTATTAGAAAGCTTGAGACAAAAACAGGTTTTCATTAGTTCAAGGGCCAGAGACATCATAGTGATATGTTTTGAGCAGAGAAAGTGTATTGGAAAAAGGCGCCCTTCTTAATCAGAAGACCATGGAAAAGTTTGAATAAATCCAAGTAAATTGTTGGCACCTACAGTTGGGGAAAAAACTGATGAAACACCTGGAGGCAGAGATTGTCAAACCAAGTTAAGAAGATAAGCCCTCTACTTTCAAATAACAAAGCAGTTTTCAGTACTTTTTAACAGATTCGGAGTGAATTTTACATAAATATCACCTACAATGTTAAACAAGTGGTAGAGGATGGTCTACAATTCATTAGGTTATTTTCTAAAGTTGGAGCTTCTATGCTAAATAATCACCAAAGAAGACAATGTTAGCAAAAGTCACCTTTTCAAATCTATATGCATGAGCAAAACAGTTTAACCTTTTCATAATAGGTTTGCTTGTTATAAAAAGGTTGGTTCGTATTGAGACTGTTTAAAAGCACAAAAACCCTACTGCCAACATCATTTCGAAATCCAAGTTTCATAAGTGCACCAAAGGTATTATTGAAGAAAGAAAAAGAACTTTGAAAGCCTTTGCAAAGACCAACCAAAAGGTTCGATTTCATTTCAGTTGACAAAGTGACCGTTGGGGGTTTTCATGTTTTCAAAAGCGTAAATTCGAGTGGCAAAATTCCATTTTTAAGGTCTCCAAGCAGAATCGAGCCTCCCTTTATAGGTTCCAAGCATCAAACGAGGTTTCAAGACAGATTTGCAGAATTTCCAGGCTTTTTTCACCGCGCAACGCTCCTGTAGAAGCGTGCGGCGCTCCTGGGTGGAGTTGTTGAACTGCGCAACACAGGTGCGCGGCACTCCTGTAGCCACGCGCGGTGCTCCTGTAGCCGCGGTCACGGGCGCCCGACAACGACCCGACAGGCCACCCGACGTGTTTTCTTGCGCGGCGTTCTTTTCCTCCAAAGCGTCGCGCATGTTTCCGGCCTCCAAAACACCTTTCAAATCTCCTCCAAGGTGGTTTCAACTCACGAAAAGGGTTTTGCATCATATTTTTAGGTATTCTACACAGCTCCCCCTTAAATTCACATTTGCTAGATAATGGTTGGAAGCCAAAGAAATCAGGTTTGGAACAGTTTATGTTGAGGGACTGTGTCAAAGTGGAATAGGGCGTTTTATTTCAAAACAGGTTTATGGTTTTTTTTTACTGCTGAAAAGACTTGGGTACAAGCTGCCTTTGTTACTACCACAGAAGCATTTTTAACTATGCCAACTCTATCCTTTAAACACAAGAAAACTTGGACTATTTTTTGCCCCTTTGCTTGACTGAGTCTATATTGTTAAATATATTGATGAGATGCATGTGAAGGTTAAGGTTTCGATCAAAAGGAGTTGCTCAACATTGGACCTGCTACACATCTTTGATACCACAGTCCAAAAACATATTAAAACTCTGTCACCATATATGTAAAACTGTGCTTTTGCTCTGGAGATATCAGTTGTTTAAAACTGTGGTAAAGTGTTGATATGCTGATGAGGTCCCTACAGGGAAAGAAAATGTGTTGAGCTAAAAATTTGTGTGTTCACTTTCCTCTTCAAAGAACAAAGGTGTTTTATATTTTCAAGGCATAAAAAGGCAGGTTACCCCTACCAACCACAGAAAAAGACAGTTGTTCACTGTGTATACTTTTTGACTGCCTTTTTGATTCTTCAAACTCATTTGATAAGTTGATTTTCAGAGGATACAAAGACATTTTCTAGAGGGACAGGGTTTCCATATTGAAAAGGAGCTTTGATTGTTTGAAAGGATGAACTCCTACAGCCTTTGTTGAAACTTTTGAAGCATTATTAAAACTCTGTCACCTTTGTTCCATAAACTGTGAAATTGATTGTGTGCCTACACTAAAGGTTGACTGCATATGATATGAGTTTTGTTGAGTGATTGGCATACTAGACAAGGGCAAGATTGTGAAGATTGGGAAGTTCACCATTGGTTAAAGATACAGAATAGGTTGTTGAGCCCCAAACATCACAGAGCAAGGTGACTTTGTCACTATACATAGCAAATTCACTTAACAGCCTGTCTTCATTTCACTATGTTTTTTCTTATTAAAGGGTCTGCTGGCTGAAATACATATCAAAGGTGGGAAGGCCACTTTTTAAAGGAGCAGAGGTTTTGTATTGAGAGAGAACATTTTGCACAAGCATCCAAGGACATTGTTTCTCTATCAAAACAGTAAATTGACAGAGTTTAGCTTAAAGAAGGCAGTTTAAAGGCAGTGAGGCAGTTTGGTGCTTCAAGAGCATATTTAGTCCAAAATACCGCCCATGCAAGACAACAGAAGTGGTTTACACAAGAGATATGAGCCAATCTCTACGGAGGATGTCAATGCACATCCATCCATCCTCTTCAATTTTCATGAGGTAGGTTGTTTATATTTCTGCCAGAAAGTACAAGAGGTCAAAAGTTTCTCACCCTTGACACACCTATGCGCCTTGAGGTTCCAAAGAAAACATTTCCAGGTAGCAGACCTTGATTTCAATTTTTCCCCGAGGTCGGTATCTAAAGCCACCAAAATCCCATATCTTGGCGAGAAATGGTTCAAGCAGGCCCATCTAGACTTGGATGACTACAAGCCTTTCATCAAGCCCCAGCACAGAGATACATGCACTGCTATTTTTCCTTTCTCTCATCTTCTTGCCAGCTATGCTCCTCTAATGAAGATCATAATGAAGTATTTTACTTGTGAAGGGAGATTTACTCGAGTTTATGCCTATCATGTCCGACTATTGATGCATTTCACTAGAACTAGGCAGTTCAATCTCCCTTAATTTTTATGCAAAAGCATCGAGAAAATGGCATCCTTAGTCCAGAAGAAGACTCCATCTCTGCAAATAACTTCCCTTTTCCATCATTCTCTAATCAAAATCATCATTCTTCATCAGCTGGAGAAGAAAGGGGTTTCTTGGGATGTTTTTATCAGTCACCCGGATTTCTCCATTGTTCCTCCGGTCCATTTATCTCGCACCCTGCCTATTCATCGCCCTGTACCTTTGTCCAGCAGGCCTACTCCTAGAAGGCTGAAGATCACCACAGAACAATCAGGACAACATGAAGAAGAGAGACATGAAAAGGTAGAAAAAGAAGAGGACAAACATGAAGAAACTGATGAAGGACAGCAGCTTGATTTTGATGAACAGAGGCAGCAGCTTGAGCCACAAAGTGAGCATGAAGTTGAAACACACCAGCAGCATGATTTTGATGGTCAGGGGCAGCAGGTTGAACCACAAATTGAACAAGGGGTTGAGGTAGGACAGCAGCTTGATGTTGGTGAACAGAGGCAGCAGTTTGAACAGCATGAAGAAGGTGAGCAGCAGCAGTCCTCTCATGACACATTACATCCTCCTCAAGTTGCACAGCAGTTTCAAGAGGAAGGGCTTTTTCTGGAAGGTGACAAGCAAAGTGACAAGGGCAAGGCCATCATGCCTTCCTCTCCCGAGAAGATTAAGCCCAGGACAGAAAAGAAACAAATGCTCAAGGTGGTTACTCCAAAAGTAACAAGAGCTATCCGGAGCAAAAGAAAATTACCCAAGAAACCTCTCACTAGCATGCCAAGAAGGAAGAGTGCGAGATTAGCCTTCAAGGGCAAAGGGAAGGGCAAGATTGGAGAAATTCAAGAACATGGAGGTGCATTGGCTATCATCCCAATCCAAAGTGATGACAGCGATAATGAAGCCCGCGTTCTTGAAAACCTTTTAATCCATCGAGAGGGCCAAATTGAAGCATTGGAGAATGACCTTCATCGGGCAAAGAACTTCAATCATTTCTTGGAGATCCAAAATAGACAGATGAGTGTTCACATGGCAGTTCATGAAACACGGGAAATTAAATACAAGAAAGAGGTTGCCAAGGCACAACAAAAAATAGAGGAGCTCATAGGTGATTTTGAGAAGGGTGAAGAAGAAGACAAGCCTAGGCGGAAGAAGCCTAGAACCATAGGACTTAAAAGAGCCCTGGAAAAGCAAAAGGAAGAAGAACAAGCCCATCTTCAATCCACTCCCCTCACTGCACTACTTGAGTAAGAAATTGAAAACAATAAGGAGGCATGGCTAGAAAGAGCCAATAAACATTTGGAGATGAAGCTTGAGAAAGCAAACAGAGACTTGGAGCTGCAAAGGAAGATGACACAACACTATCAAAAGCTAAATCAGTTTGCCCGGCGCAAGCTAAAAGCCACTCAAGAGAAACTGAATGAAGCAAAGGGGAAGTGCCCGACACGGAGAGAGAAGAAAGGCACATCAGCACTTGAAATTTTGGCTTCAGTTTCGGAGCATGTTGCCAAGGACCCTTGAGGGTCATGCAGGCCAATTTTGGGCACATTTTGACAATTTTTGGTTTTTTTTTGGCATTTTTGAGTTTTTGGTCAAAAACTCATAAATTCACCATTTCATTTTGAGGATTCGTCAAGGGAGGAGAATGATATCATTGGATGCCATAATTTCATGAGCACACCCTCAGCAATTTTCAGAACATTTGGAGATCATTTGCCTCCTCAAAACGGCGAAAAAGGCTCGCATTTTGCACACTCTGCCCGGTCTATCAGCAGACTGTTATTTTCTGGTTTTTTACACATAGGTGCATATTTGGAGGACTTCTAGGCATCAGATTGGGGAAATTTCAGTTTCTCCAGAAAGTAGATACTCAGAGCTTTCCAACGAGCTATCATGAGCCTCGTTTTGACATCAGGAAAGCTGTCAAATGTTTCCGGCAAGCTAGGGAACCTTTATCTGATGTAAATTTGAAATATTTTTGTAATTTTTGAACCTCTAAAATCTGCTTTTTCCAAATGTGCGTTTAGCTATTTTTGCACATGAAAAATCATGCAAAGTCAATTAAATTCCCTTTTTTAGCATTTTTTTAGATATTTTATGGGATATTTTGTGCCTTGGGCTTTGCAAAGCCTCAAGGACAAGTTTAGATATTTATTTTTAACCAATGGCTAGCTAGTTGCCTTGGTTGGTTTTCCTCCTTCTTGACCTATATATTCCAAGAGGATTCATTGTAAAAGAAGGCTAAATTTGAGAAGAGAAGCAATATATGGTCATATGAGCTTTGGAAGAAAATACTTGTGTTATGCTTTTGGATTGCCTCTTGGATGTTCTTGGATGAATGATGAAGGATTGTTGATGGATTCCATGACTTGGTAGAATGGTATAGTGTCTCTTGCTTTGTTGTTGTCTTCTAGTTTTCATTCATGATACATGTTTCTTGCTTGCTATAGATCAGTAGAGAACAAAGTTGAGATATGCCCATGGAGGCACCTCAAATTTCCTGAATCTTCATAGCTTTCATGTTTTCTTCTTCCTTAGTTGCATTAAAGAATTCTTAACTGCTCTTTAACAACTTGAGGATATTGTTGCTTGTTTCATTCATAGTTCTATACATGCTAAGTAGGACTTATAGTACGCCCTGCTTACCTATGGCTAGCTATAGTTCCATCCATGAAATTTCTCTTTGACTGATTAGATTATCATTTTGTTTGAACCAAGGAGGCCTAGTTTCGATCTAGCCCTTTGCCTAAAACTATGCAAATCATGTTGTTCAAAGTTCCCAATAACTTGAAGTACTGTGTTTAGGCATTCCGGCATAGTGTTTTGAGTTGTTTGTCTTCCTTAAGTGTTTTCCCCAAAGTCTGATAGCCATTTCCCAAAGTTAGAGGGTCTTATACTTCTATGCATGGCTTGAATGTTTATTTTTATGTATTGGTTAGCTTGTAGTTACATTTTGCATGATTAATGGTTTGCCCTACCATGTTAATGTTATCTATTAAACTAGTTGTGCTTGAAACTCTTTGTTGTTCACAAACTTGATGTCCATTTACTCTATTTTGCCCAAAGATCCTTTCTACCTTGAATCAAATCGGCCCTTCAACAGCCTTGTATCGTCATCTAATAGCTTTCTTGACCTTTTTACCCCATAACCCAGTTAATCTAACATCTTGTTACCTATTTTATATCTTTGATCAGTTTCATCCCTCACAACCTAAAAAACCAAAACCAAAAAACTTACTTCATAACTAGCCTAAAATCAGAACATAATAAGCAAACACATAGATATCCCTTACACATATAGAGAGAGCCCTCTCTGAGTCCAGGAAGGCTAGGTCCTTGGGCTCCAAAGCTTGGTTTGATGTTACACTGTCATTTGGCTTGCCAATCAGCCAAATCACGGGAACTTAACATATATATTCTCTATTAAATTTTAAATAACCATTGCAAATTAAGTCAAAAATTAAAATTAATATAGATTAAGTTAAGATGGAAGAAATATATATATATATATCACGAAGATTAAAGGTTAAAATTGTAAGGATATAAGTTTAGGGCCAACAAGGTATTTTTTTTAAATAAATACTAAAAGGGATTCACATTTAATGTCACAAATCCAGATGGTGTAAATTAAGAGGGAATGATTATATATATAAATTTAATTAAGAGTATATTTGTGTTTGTACATATCCTATGATAGGTATGCACGTCTACCAAATTCCTTGTTCCTACGTGAAATATTACATTGGTTAGATTGGTCGAACCTTCAAAACCGAAATTAAAGAGAACATTGTTAATATAAAGCACCATTGATTGTTAAATTTTGCCATAACTGAGTACTCTTTTAATTCCAAACATCTCATCTTTTTTTTATTAATAAAAAATCTTTGTCTCTATTCCTTTCTATAAATCTCATGTCATCTAGGAAGCTCTTAAAATCAAGAATCATCCCAACAACTTCAATAGGGAAGATGGTTGTAAGCTAAGCCAATCTTTGCAACCTCTTATCCATCAACTCACTCATTGAGTTCTTCCATTAGCTCCCTCTTTGAATTCCCTCATATCTCCTTTTATTTTTATCCCTTTTTAAACTCTCTCCCAATTCTTTCCTTAATTATTTGACTTGGCTCCTCCTAATTTCCTTATTCTATTATTTTAATCATTTATTTATTCTCTCATATCCTTTCCTCTCTCCCATTCATTCCTCCCTCTTTACTCCCATCTTTATAATCTAATCATTTAATCTTTGTTCTTTTATCTCTCTCTCTCTCACACACACACACATATATATATAATTTTTCCTTCTTAATTTACTCCATGTAGATTTGTCACATTAAATGTGAGCCCCTTTTAGTATCTATTGGAAAAAAAGAATACCTTAGTGACCCTAAACATAGTTCCTTGCAATTTTGATCTTTATTTTACCATATATATATATATATATATATAGTCTTATTTTGTCCGTTGACCTATTAAATTTCCTCGAGTAGCTACTTTATGATCTATTTTAATTAAATTTTTCTTCTTAATTTGACCATTAACTTATAGTAACTATTTTGTGTCCTAGTCTACTTAAAGGCTCCTCCACACAAGTTTGAACATTATTAAGCTTTCTATTCCCTCACAATGGGTGAAGTGTCCATCTAAAACATTAGAAAAACCTTTAATACATTTTTATTATGAAAGTTTTTAACAAAAATGACTATTTGTGAAAATCTATATTCACTTATAAGCATCAAATTGTCACATATTTATAAAGTTCATGATCTGATTTTCTTTATGCTAAAGATTTTGAATGCAAATATATTTATGCTAAAGACTTTGAATAAAAATATGTATGTGTGTATGCGGGCCGATAATTATGATAAATTCTTTGACTATATTGTCAAACATGAAATGATTATGAAAAAATGAGAGTCCTTAATGAAAAGAATTTAACCTTGAGTTCAATATTTTTTTTAACATAGTGAAAAAACCCATTATATGGTTATCATTTTTAAATTATAATTAAATAAAGTTTAAAGTGAATATCTTTAACTGAAAAAGAAGGTTGAGTTTCAATGATCCATTCTAACCAAATTTATTTTATATAAATTTTTAATAATAATTTATTTATTTTTATAAATGTTTTTTTTTTTTTTGGTCAATTTGGTAGTGCCTCACTATTTTCTATTTTATAATTTGAAAGCAGGTTACAAAATATAAAATGCAGTCTGTGGCCTCAACCTGCCAGTAAGAAACCAAGTATTTTGGCCACCTTAGAGCGTTAAATGCCAACCAAAATTGAAACAGTTTCATTCGACCATGTACTTCATTAACTAACTGACTATTTACTCGATTTTCTACAAGTCTATCAATTAAGATATGTCCTTGCAAAAAGCTAAAATGCATCTGACAAACATGAGTAAATTCTAAAACTGTTATCCATTAGAGGAGTCAATCGGTGCTGGATCTTTAACTGTGGATCCAGGCATATCCACTTGTTCTAGCTGTTGGAGTTGTTTCTCAATTATGCCGACACGATCATCAATTCTACTGATACGATTAGTAGCCTAATACTGAGTGATTTTGATGTGATTCAACTGATTATCAATATCCTGTAGCAAATTCATGACTTGTGGTTCGATCTTCTCTTGGTGAGTGGGAAAACTCTGCATAGCTTTAGCCAAGAGGCATTTTACAATCCAGTAAGTATGAACTGTTTGATGAAATGACGATAAATGGCCATGGGTATTGCTAGGATCTATGATGAAATCCATGATTTCTGCCTCAGCAGCACTATCTTCTTCATCAGTTTTAATTTCCTTCTCCCATCCTCGAATTTCCTGTCGGACAGTGGGAGAATTGCCAGTAACATAATTGTCAAAGAGGTTTTGTAAAACCTCTTGTCATGTCTTCCTGCCTCATTTCCTGAGGCTAACTTCAGGCTAAACTTGCTGCTGTTTGCCTTTATCAGGTTTAAAGGTTGTGGGGTTACGAGTCTTTCTCTTAACCATGATGAAAAATTTCCCCAGCAAAGCATATTTTCTGATGCAGGGTATGGTTGCCGTCATCCGCCTACGCTTCCTTAGAGCTTCCACTGCAGCTGAACAATGCATGGCATAATGAAGTTTCCAATTGAAGTAGCTTGTCGTTGCCAGAACATTCCCTTGTCGACCTGACATAATAGGTTGTCTTCCCATCAACCACATTAATCTCGTATGTGCCGCATGCTGCCACGAGCGCGGTGAGGACTACCTCATCATGGTTAATAAAGGCCGGAATGACGGAGATCACCCACTTGGAAATCAAGGTCTATTACTCCCTCGAAAGATGCGCACCCCGATCAGGGAATCATTGCTCTACATTGTCTCGGAGATCCTTTTGTAAAATAATTTGAAGGGAGTGTAACTCAATGTTCCAGATTGCATTAGTCAGTTTAGCCTCCATAGATCGATTAGTGTTTTTACAGCCCCAATTGGCCAAATAATCTGCCGCCTCATTTCCTTGTCTCCGAATGTGATTTGGAATCAAATACTGGATGTTTTTAAGAAGCATGCTTATTTCCTAAATGAGAGTTGTTGTTCACCAACTTTTAGTGATTTTCTCCCAGGGCGACCCTTGCTGTAACTTTGTGAGAACACCTATAACCATTGCAGAATCTCCCTCCACAATAAGCCGTTGCTAATTTTCTCTAATGGAAATAAGTAGGCCTTGTTTTACTACCATTAGTTCAACTTCATTATTTTTAGCAAAGCCCAAATCTGAGGCATAACATCGACATAATTCCCCCTGAGAATTTTGAAAAATCCCGCCAGTACCTGGTTGACCTGGATTTCCTTTTGATGCACTGTCATAATTGAGTTTAAGAAAACCATTTTGAGGGGGCTGCCACTTTTCCTCTATTGTTTGACATGGCGGTTTATACTTCCAGAGATTTTTGTATAGCATTTGAGGTTTTAGATTTAATTTGGCCAACATTTGAGTTTCCAAACCTTCATCTTTCCAATCTTCCTCAGACCATCTTTCCACTAAAATAGTTTCACGAATATTTTCAAGTAATCGCCGCCAAATCTGATTCATGGGTTGTTCTTCATCTCTAAAAACCCTATGATTCCTTTCTTTCCAAATATTCCAAAGAAGAAACCCAAGTGATAGCTTCCAAGCTCTGTTCAGCACTTGACATTTAAAACCTCCCTTTCTCCAAGTTCGGATAGTTTCCATGATACTCTGATTATTTTTATTCTTTGTCAGAATAGTTGTTCCAAACATCTCCAGATAATCTGTGTTGTTGAGCAGGTATTGAGAAGATGTTTGATTGTTTCAATCTCTGCATGACATAGGTAGCATCGGAATGGACCAGACATTCCTCGCTTCTGCAAATTTTCCCATGTCAAAATCTTACCGTGGCTTAACAACCATAGGAAATATTCTACTTTTGGCCAATGTTTCAATACCCAAATTTTCTTCCATAGTGTCTGAGCATTGTGCTGAGCATTTTTGGATTGAATATGATATCCTTCTTTAATAGTGAACATACCTTTTGTCTGATAGCCCCATCTAAGAATATCTGAACCATTTGCATGACATAGTTTCCTGGATTTGAGTTCTTTTGCTAAGTTTTCCCATTGTTGTGTGTCCGGAGCTTCGGACCAATGAATTTTATCTTTCCATTTCCACCACTGATCATTCTATTGTTGACACCAATAGATATGAATAAGCCTGTTGTTTGGTGTATTGGTAAAAAGAAAAATTTTCCCAAATCAAGTCAACTGAATAGTTTCTCTCTTTGCTGCCAAGAATCTTCCCAAAAGAGAGCCGTACGACCTTCCCATATTTTCCAAAAGCTGTGTGAATGAATTAAGTGCCTGTTCATTGCTGCTAGATTCCAAATTGATGAACCTCTTGGTACTATATCCACTTTCAATTTTCCTGAAACAGTGTGTGGCATATCATATTTAGTGACCCATATATTCTTCCATAGGTCATGTCCACCCTGAATCCACCTCCACCAAATTTTAGCTCCCAGTACATTATTTAAAATAAAAGGATCTCGAAGTCCCAATCCTCCTGCAGATTTCGGTTTGACTAGTTTTTCCCGAGTGAGGAGAGCCCATAAATATTTCTTAAACAGACTCACCAGTTGATTACAAATCCCTTTAGGGCAAGCTCTGCTGGACAGCTGGTAAAGAGGAAGGGATTGGAGCACAAATTTTAACATAATAAGTCTACCTAGGGCATTAAGAACTCGGAAAGCCCAATTATGATTTCTTTTCTCCAAATAGAAAATGAGTTCCTTCCAATCTGCATTTCTAACTGGCCCAGTATTTAAGAGCATGCTGAAATATTTCATTGGAAAAAAGCAAATTTTAAACACCAAAGTTCTGGCTAAAAAATTATGAGTTGCAAGATTAGAATTAAAGAAACAGACATTAGATTTTTCATTATTGATTTGAGTACCTGAAGCTGCCATAAAGATTTCTAAGATCTTGAGAATAGCTTTGCATTCTTTCACGGACGCCTGACAAAACAACAGGATATCATCCACGAATTGCTTCTTGTCTATTATGATTAGACTCTGTAAGCAAATGTTTAAAGTGAGCAACCATCTCCTTCTCCATGTCCTCGTGCTTTAGCAATCGATCTCCATTTACAGCTTTTAAAGAGAAGATTCTATTATTCTGTCTTCTCTGTATCATTGTCTTATGAAAAATGTTTGTATTTGTCTCACCCTATTTTAACCATTGAATCTGTGATTTCTGTTTCCATAAAATCTCTTCTTGTTTCCGGCATTCCTCTTGTTGGCTGAGAGTATTGCCCTCTTCAAGAGCTAACTCTTTGGTGCGGCCATATAGAATAATTCGTTGTTGAATATCTTTCATCTTTTCTGTCAATCTTATTTGATCTTGTTGGATATTACCAAATTCTGTTCGATTCCAACGTTTGATTTCTGCTTTTAGTTGCTTTAATCTTAATTGAAAAGAATGCATCTTATTTCTGCTAGGAATCTGATGTGAATTCCACCAATTTTTAGCATTTTCTAGAAATCTTGGATCCCGTAACCAAAATAATTCAAACCGAAAAGGCCTATTTTTCAAAGCTGCTTTGACATCGCTTTCCAATCTAATCGGCCAATGATCTGATCCTAACATTGGTAAAATAGTTTCTTCATAATAAATATCTAAACTAACCAAAGCTTCTGAGGGAATAAAGCGGTCCAACTGAGATGCAACTTGATGGCGTTCTCCACGTCGATTATTCCAAGAAAATTTTCCATTCACCGTGGGGATATCTACTAATCACAGATCAGTTAATAAATCTTTGAATAGCTCCATTTCAGGTTCTTCTCTTCTTGTGCCTCCCTTTTTTCTGATAGATTGAGGATCATGTTGAAGTCACCCCCAAGAAGCCAAAATTTCTCCTGATGCATAGTACTCAACATCCTAATGTTCTGTAAAAACTATGCTTGCTCTCCTGGAATTGGAGGCCCATAAACTGCCGATATGAGAATCTTTTCCTCTGATCCAACTTGCCAAAAATTTCTTGTTAAAATTCTAGGAAGGCTTATCCATCCATCTGCTATAATGTCAGTTGCATTCCATAGAATGGCTAGTCCCCCTGTCGTACATACAGAGTCAATAGCCATTACCTCATATTGCATTCTAAAAGATTGAAGGATAGATTGGAGCTTCTGCCCTGCCACCTTTGTTTCTTGTATTAACATGACCTGAGGTTTCTCAACTTTCAATCTTTCTTTCAGATATCTTTATTTTCCTCTACTATTAAGGCCTCTAATATTCCAAGAGAGTACCTTCATTAGGAAGCTTTAGGTAGTTGTTGGAATACCGTTGTTAAAAATATTATCTTTCCTGTATTAATCAGCATTTTTCCAACCAATTGGATTGATTCCTGCAAGGTTCTTCGTCTGCACTTTTTAGATTGTTTTTGTGGAGGAGGTACCTTCTTTCCTGCTGCTTGTTCCATTTCCTGTGCTTCTTTGTGGGCTTGAGCTGTCAAATAATGTTCAAAGTTTTCCTTATATAGTTTCTTCTGGTCTATCAGAATGAATCTATCATCCAGATTCCTCCATTCAAACAAGAGCCGTTTCAATATTTTTTCCTCTGCACTCAGGTCATCTTTATTTTTCTCCACCTCCATTGGTGTGAGTTCTAACAAGGTACTCTCTTCTGTCTCAATATTTTCTTGGACGGCCTTTTGCTTTGATGACAGAGGTTTCTGAAGTGACTCCTGGGGACCTTGTTCAGTACCATCATCACCCACCTCGATAACCGACAGTTCACCTTCTTCATGTAAGACATCATACCAGTTTGCAGTAACTTTCAAGCCGGCTGGGTTCGGCACAGGGGCCGAGTTCGGACCAGTATTCCTAGGTCGGTTAGGCTGTTTTTTATTAGTGACGGTAACAAAACCATCACCACTCTGACGAGTCGAATCAATGGAGGCATTCGTACGAGAGGTTTTCTTCTCTGGAACATTCAAGGGGCAAGATTTATATAGATGCCCATACTCATGACAGCGCTAGCAACGAAAGGGGATATGTTCATAATCAAGAAGCTGAAGCCAAATCTTACCTTCATATTCCAATTCAATCATTTCACGCAGTGGTTCAGATATATTCATGTAGACACAAATTCAAGAAAAAGATGTATATCGTCCATGGGAAGTGGATTATGCTATTTTAACAAAATTACCTAAACAATTTCCTATACCTTCCAGAATTTCTGGATCGTAGAAATCCATGGGAAGTCCAAATAACGAGACCCAGACAAGTGCAACCAGAAATTGTTCTTGTTCTAGGTTGTAACATTCCTCCCATTGTCTGAGAAAAAGCCCAGCATTACTATAAAAATATGGCCCTTCCTCAAAAATGCGTTCTTTGTCTAATAAACTAGTGAAAATTATTGTAAAAAAACCTATTGCCCCAAATTTTAGATCAATGTGACCCTTGGGCTGCCATTTTATTTGTATCCATTTTAACAAATCCTTTTCTGTAGGCCAAACCAATAAACTTATAGATTAATGCATGATTCTTCATATATCCTCTGTATCTGTCCAACTTAGAAGCAGGAATAACAAATCTTGGCTTCTTCACAGCTCTTGGCAAACATTGCCCCTTTGTTTTTGCTTGCCATTCCGCTCCTAAAACAGGAGTGATTTGTTGCTGAGAATTTCCAGATTGTGGCGGTCTCAAAGAATGCTCGTCGCTCGTGATATTACGATAGGAGGGATGCGGCCCTCCTCCCGAGGATGTTGCCATGGCTAAACCAGACAACGGCCTGCAAGTTCCTATCACAGGAAACCCTAAACCCTACGGGTACTTTCTTGGAGCCATTCTTGGAGCCATTCGTGTTTTTTTAGTTATTTTTAAATGTTAGTTATGTGCAAGTTGTAACTTTAGTTGTTTATGTGCAATTTTTTTTATTACTCAATGATATTCTAGGATCTAGCTAATGTAGAATCCCCTACATTCAAATAAATCCATATCACATGTTTACTTGTGAAGTTATAATTTTCATCAAAATAATTATCAAAATAAAAATCAATTGTTCATTAAATTATTAATATTATAATTGTATAAATGATATCTCAAACAAAAAGGAAATATCTTATTAATACATAGTAAAATAAATAAATTCTTTGTGCCTAGATTAACACAATCATATAACTTTGAACTTAATTAAAACCCCTAAATTGATTACTATGAAACATAATAATCTCAATAAAGTTCCTTTAGCTGTCCTTCACATGTATGTACCTTCTCGAAAATACACATCAAATATTGGATTGCAAGGTGTATGACATGAGTTAAGCTTTTATTAAAAAGTTGTTTTTAATATTTCTTGAAAATACACATTAAATATTGGATTACAAGGTGTATGACATGGGTTATATCATCTTGTCCTGAGGATGAACCATATTAGCTCTTGTCCTGAGAATTAACCATATTAGCTGGTTCGAAACGTAGACCAATTCATAATAATGTGATTAATCTGAAAAGACATTTACTACTTTATGGATCACAAAAGTCTTAGATCTAATATTAAAAAGTTTTTTGAATCTTTTATTTTCCTGAACTAATTACAATTTTAATCATTGTAAAATTATTAACTCATTTTAAGATTTCAATATATTTTCAAATAACATGTGGATCAATTTCAAAGTGTAATTTGAGTCTCATATAGATTGGATTTATAGATTTGAGAGTATGATTTTATAGTGCATTACAATAAATAAATAAAAGAGTAAGTACAAAATTAATGATTATAATGCAAGTGTCAATTTTATTTTATATATATTTTTTTCAAATTTATATTTTACATTTATGGAAATTTAAAATAAATCTCATAAAAACAATCAAATTATTAGTTTTCACTAATTAAAAATACAATTTTTGAATTTTATATATATATATATATATATATATATATATATATATATATATATATATATATATAATTTTAATACAATAATTTTTCATCAACTTTATATAATTTTATAAAAAAAATAAATTAAAAAATAGTAAGCCAAATAACTTTGACCAACAACCAATTACAATATCAACCTAGATGTCAAATGTATAGCAAGATCCCTTGCCCATTAATTCTTAAGATACAACACAACAATTACATTTTAACCTCCTAACAAAGAAAAAAAAATCATATGCTCTGGCCTCAACCCATCAAACATTTAAATTAGTAAAAAAAAAAAATTATTTCTCATCAAAATAATTGAAACATAGAACGTAGCTAATATTCCATGCCTCTTTTACTTGTCATAAGTCTTATTCACTCTCAAGTGGTTCCTTAACATGCCTTTGGTGTGGAATTTTTTAGAATGCCCTCCACCAGTGAGTGGCACATGTAACACGGACAGCCATAAATAATAAGCCATAAATAATTAAATGCGGCGAAACACACATTATGGAAACAAAGATTGATCCTCTTTCACACTACTGGCATTCAAATGAAGACCAAAAACAATTTACTTCGTTGGCAAACCCATGCTCATGATTATTGACTATGATGCCTAATGTCCCTGTCATGGAAAAATGGTGAGGTATGACCAACTTAAAATAGTGTAAGTGTGGGCCCACCACAAAACATGCAGTGTCATATTGATAATTATGGTACGGCCATTAACACTGATAGGAAACCTTATCTTGATCCGTACCTAGAAATTTGGCACGAAAGACATGGAAAATGGAATTAAATCAAAATAAAAATGGTGTGATATGAAGGCAAGGCAAGTTTTATTTCTCAAGTTATTTAGCGATAAATATGTTTAGACATATATTGTTCACCATAGGATTAAAATAAGTACACCATTGGCATTTAAATAAAGACCAAGAACAATATATTTCCTTGGCAAATCCATGCACATGATTGATTACGATGCCTAATGTCATTCTCATGGAAAAATGCTGAGTTATGACCACCTTGCAATAGTGGGGTGAAGTCACACATAATTAATTAATCAGCAAATAATTGGGAATAATTAATTAATCAATGAGTCATTGCGAATAAGATTTTTACACAAAATTAAATTTATTTCTAAATGTCACTGCAAGTTTTACACAAAATTAAATATATTTCTAAATGTCACTGCAAGTTTTATTTTTTAGATTATCTAGCAATAAATATGTTTGAGCATAAGTACTCAACGCTAAATGATGTACTTGTTACATCGCTTCTTATTTGAAAACAACTCCCCTAGGTGTCACTGTGTCAATGTATGAGCCATTGGATCAAATGTTAGAAGATTGAAATGTTTTAGGCCATTAAATTCACAAGTTAAATTTTTATATATGTTTTTTATAATGTTAGTTTTTTTTTTAATAAGTTATTAAATTTAGGTTTTGGTGACTTTGTCAAATTACACAAAAGTAAAAATAAAGTAAATTAAATAAAAATATTGACATATTGTATTGAACATTTTAACTAGGTCAAATAAAAAATAAAAATAATACTAAACTATAAAAACAACCGATGGTATTGACTCATGTTATGCATGTGGAATGTGGTTTATGTAAAGGGGGAAATTAAGATGGTCTAACTCTGGATCTACCAAGAGCCAAGAGGGATCAAATGTCTTGATATGCAAACCTCATTGATCCCTCTCATCAATAATATAGATATAAACTAATTATTTAATAAGATTATTTACTAAACTATAAAAACAACCATGGTATTGACTCATCGTATTCATGTGGAATGTGGTTTATCTAAAGGGGGAAATTAAGATGGCCTAACTCTAGATCTTCCAAGAGCCAAGAGGGATCGAATGTCTTGATATGCAAACCTCATTGATCCCTCTCATCAATAATATAGATCTAAACTAATTATTTAATAAAATTATTTTTAAATGTTTATAACCATTATTCTTTTAAAATTTGTTTTAGGCCATTAGATTCACAAGTTAAAATTGTATATATGTTTTTTATAATGTTAGTTTTTTTTTTGTAATAAGTTATTGAATTTAGGTTTTGGTGACTTTGTCAAATTACACAAAAATAAAAATAAAAGTAAATTAAATAAAAATATTGACATATTGTAATGAACATTTTAAGTAGGTCAAATAAAAAATAAAAATAATACTAAACTATAAAAACAACCCATGGTATTGACTCATGGTATGCATGTGGAATGTGGTTTATGTAAAGGGGGGAATTAAGATGGCCTAACTCTAGATCTACCAATAGCCAAGAGGGATCAAATTTCTTGATATGCAAACCTCATTGATCCCTCTCATCAATAATATAGATCTAAACTAATTATTTAATAAAATTATTTATTAAACTATAAAAACAACCCATGGTGATAACATCAGAGAAAGCATTTTATGCCCACTCTGGTGTTGGAGAAAACTCTGAGCTAGGGTTTAAGGTTCTCCTTCGAGGGCGATGCTCTGGTTTGGAGGCTCTCACTAACGCTCTTTGCTCCTGCTTGGCTGCATCTCCTCACAGCCGCTGATCCACATTCAATGGACCCTCCACAGGGGGGGGCTGATACGCCCTCCCCCACAGGCGCTCACACCTCTATCAACTCTCCCGCGACACAGATCTTGTCTTCTGACACATCACATAAGCCCTTTGTCAATGCACAGAAACCATCTCATGTTAAAGGGCCGACGACCTCTGTCGTTGATAACCAAACTCCTGGCAACGCATCGGAGGCCCAACAAGACAAAATCACAGATTATCTGGACAAAACGACTCAGCCCAAAACGACCTCTGCCACATGCAGGCCAATAGCTGCAGAACACCCTAAGATCGACCTTCCAAGCCACCGCATCAATGCTTAGATTCAGTACATGAAGGACCATGCACTCATTGGCAAATTTGTTGGCTTTTGGCCTACTGAAAAAGCCCTGCATGGTTGGATCAGCTCCAAATGGAAACCAAAAGGACATGTTACGCTACAACTAGGGCCTAAAGGCTTCTTCAATGCCATCTTCAACTTTATCAAAGATAGAAATCGCATCTTAGACGGAGGTCCATACTTTTTCAACTCGTCCGGACTCTACCTCCACGATTGGGTTGAACGATTTAAACCTGATAAAGAGGATTTTAGCTGGGCACCAGTCTAGATTTGGTTGTATTCCTTACCCCTAGAATACTGGGATGAAGAATATTGAAGGTACATTGGCAATGGAATTGTAGAGTTCATAAAGATAGCAGAGGAAACCAACCTCATGTGATACACCTCATATGCCAGAATATGCATCTACATGCATCTAGCAAAAGCACTTCCAGACTCGGTAAGTCATTTTCATGATGAATTTGAATGGCTGCAATCTATTGATTATGAACATGTTCCATTCCACTGTCGAAAATGCCATGCTCATGGCCACTTATTCTGATATTTCCCTCTCAATCCACCCTCCAACAAACCCAATGCTCCCTCTGCCAACTCAGATGAAGATGGCTTCACCAAAGTCCAAAACCGCAAACGCAATCATAAGAAAGCCCCCACTACTGTAGCCAAACCTCCCACCCAAGCTACTGACATTCCCTGCACCAGCAATAGCTTTGAAATTCTTGCAAAGCACTCTCAACCTGATTCTGAGATCCCCAATAAGACTGCTAACCCCTCGACCCCTTTGGCCTCGATTCCTAGCACGGACTCACCCATTCCCACTCCGCTTTCGAAGCCTCCACCTAAATATTTCCTTCTGCCACCCAAAGCCAACACAGTATCGGATCTCGTTATCTGGCAGCCTAAAAACATGGATGTCGATCGCTCAGGGGCTGAAGGCAACCAGGTTGGTCACATGGAAGAGGAACTAGAAGGTATTGACATCGGAGAGTTAGACATTTTTGTATTGAAACAGGCTTGCAGGAAAAAAGACTATGATAAAATATCGGACAAACAGATTGAAAGTCTAGAGGTAGTCCTCTCACATGCTCAACAACACCAAAGATCCTTGGGTATTCAACTAGGCAGTTAGTGGGAAGGAAAAAATCTCTTTAAGGACTCCAAAAAGAGAGGCAGGAAAACAGATTTTCAAAGGACCATCCTTATTGGGGAGATGCTCATGGAATCTGGTAGGTACCCCAAACTTACCAAGTTCTATTGGCCACTTGAAAATAGTTCCCAATGAAGCTCACCTCTTGGAATATAAGGGGATTAAATAGCCCCTCAAAGTACATAATAATAAAAAACATGATTCAAACGGAAATACCACAGGTTTTCTTCATACAAGAAACCAAATGCAATAGCAATACCCTAGGCCCCATTCTCTCCAAAGCCTGGCCAGGATGCCATTCCACTGTCGTTGATGCTTCTGGAGCCTCAAGGGGATTAGCCATAGCTTGGGATCCGCAGGCGGTCTTAATCACTAACGCACATGCAGCACATAACTTAGTCCAAGCTGCCTTCCATATTATTGGGACCAACATACATGGGCACCTCACCAATGTCTATTTTCCTCAAGACTCCGTGCGCAAAATATCTCTACTTAATATGATAGAAATGCTCAACTCCAACAGGACTCATCCGCTTTGGATCATGAGCAGGGATTTCAATATGATCACTAAATCTAAAGAGAAAAGAGGAGGGTGTGCCAAATTAGATTCGGACTGCATCCATTTTAAAAGCTTTATTCAAAAGAATTGGCTGATAGATCTGTTAGCCACCTATAAAATTTGTTATAGCAAAAGGTGGCTAAGACTTTTTGGAGCCTTCAAGGAACAAATTTTATTGCTAAAAATTTTTGTCTCTTGAAGACTCTTGAAGGCCTCATGCCTCTATCCAAATCTTCATTGTTGTTTCCATTTTATACTCAGAAATTCTGCTGATTTCATGAAAAAAGACTATTGTAAAATCATCATTTTTTCCGTCCTCCCTCTTCCAAAACTAACCTTCATTTTGCTCCCCTTTTTCTCCATAAACTCCTTTGTTTTCATGAATCCTCTTTTCCTGTTCGTGAAAATCATCTTTACATATTTTAAAACTCATTTTTAAACTATACCGAAACCCCCAAATCCATTAAAAACTCTGAAAAAATTCATAAAAAACAAGTTTTTTTTACTAAGGACTTAAGCCCCCTTGGGATGAGTCTTAAAACCACTTCCCCCACATGCCCACACCCTGGAACCAGGCGCTAGGCCCATAAGGCACTTAAGCGCATCGCAAAGATCCAAGTACGCAAGTCTTTTGCCATGTTTTGAAAGTTCCGATGCGATTAGCCCTCTGTTTTATAAACCCCGATCATATTATTTTGCCATATAACCTGTGGGCCCGCCTTCGATGCTTAAAACATTGAAAAAATTAATTCCCGATCCATTTTTTCCTTTGTAAATACAAAAAACCCATTTATCCAAACTTTTGATCAAATGTGCCAAAGTCACGTGTTAAATGAAAATGGTTAGATTAAAAAGACCCGATTGTGCAATCGCATCAGAGAAATTCACAATGGGTTGATTGAAAGAGCCACATCAAACTTTCCGATGCGATTGGGTCATATATACATAAACTCTGCCCCCCCGCCTTTTTACTCCATATAACTTTCACCGAGACCAAGTGTTAAAGATCCCAAGGCACTCAAATCGCATCGCAAAATTCCAATGGGTTGATTGAAAAGCCCGAGTCCGATGCTCCGATTGCGATTAGCTCTTTGATATATATGCCTTGGGCCCATCATGTTCCATGTAACTAAAGGCCCCGCAGTCGGGCGCCTATCCACTTCATATGTATCAAATCTGCCCCCAAAGCCAAAAACTTCATATAATATTAAACTTTGGGTTGTATAAAGTTTTAAAAGGGTTTTCCGCCGGTTCACTTTAAAAGAAATCCCCACCGTTGATCGTAAGCCGATCAAATGGCCAACGATTAATCGCATCGGAGTTTTTCATTGCATGCCTTTGTTTGCTCCCTCCAATCGGCTAACCCTCCGATTCATTCTCCACCGTTGATCTAATCCTTAGATCAATGGTCCGCGCAAAATCACATCGAAGTTTTCCATCACATGCATTTGTTTGCTCCCTCCGATCAGCCAACCCTCCGATTCATTCCCCAACGTTGATCTGATCCTCAGATCAATGGCCAGTACTCAATCGCATCGCCAGTTTTCAGTGCTATGTCATTTTCTTCCCCGCTGATTGAATGTCTCCGGTTACATCTGGATCGTCCGTTTGATCTCATCTAACGGCCCACAATTGCTCTGATTATTAACCCTTCCTCTGCCCTTTTAACCCCTCCGATTCACTCTCCACCATTGATCTGATCCTCAGATCGACGACCAGTGCTTAATCGCATCGGTGTTTCCCTAAACATCGGCGCCATTTAAGTTTTTCCCCCGATTGTGATCCTCCGATTGAATCTGGACCATCCACGTGTCCAGATAGAACGGTCCTAGATCATTGCATCTTATTCTTCCCTCTCCTCTCCGTTTTGTTTTCTCCTGGCTGATCTCCACCGTTGGATGTTTCCATCCAACAGCTACGCTCCTCCCCACATCCTCTGCAGCAGTTAAACCCACAAACGCAAGATTTCTTAATAAGTTTTGTATTTTGCAGGTGTTTAAAGGTTTATCCATTATATTGAAAGAAAGGCCGAAGGCCGGGGATGACGATTCCTGTGCCTTCGATTCATAAAAGGGAACCATTCATGGGGCTCTGCTCCACGTTTCATCAATGCTTCATGGGCATTGATGCCTTGAAAGCCCTGCGCGGCCTGCACATCAACAAGACACTGTGTTATTAAAAAACATGATTAAAAGAGTATCAGTGTTGAAGACAGAAGATTGAAGACAAATTTGGGAATTACGGCTAAGGATGATTATCAAAGGCCTAATTCCCAGTATTAAAACACAATTAAAGGAACATCATAAGTGTTATCAGATAGAAAGGCCTCCACCACCACATCAACGGCCAATTGATTCTTCTCAGCTACCACAGAGCCACATGTTGCCTCAAAGCATTCAAACAGAGGCCGAAGTTATTGATCAAATGAAGATATTCGCCTCAGCGCAGCCGAATAATTAATTCTGCTAAGGGAACTTAATGCACAAAATATCAGTAGAGTTAATACAACATGACACAGAGCCTTAAAGTCAATAAAAGCTCCCGCCGAGCTTTAATCTTAATTGTAAAACAGTTAATACAGATAGATCACCTGTAAACTTCTCCATTGAGCCCCTCAAAGGCCGAGAAGTCTTTAATCTGTATTAATTTTCCTACGAGATCTTTTATTGAGATCTCACCTCCTCATTCTTCTATAAATACTTCTGTAGAAGATGAGAAACCATTGGTTGTTGAATTTTGAAATATACTTGAGCTTGAGACTTCTATCTGTAAATAGTGTTCACTGGCCCTTGAAGCTCTGTTTTTGCTAGATTATTTAGGCTGAATAGTGAAGATGATTGTTGAACTTAAACATTGGACTTGAAGACTGTAACTGGTTTGACATCAATAACAAGCTGTTTCTTGGGATCCTGGTCTATATCACTGGTGAAGTGCCCCTTTCTTTTTTATTGTTTTTCCTTCTATGTATGTCATATTGTTCACTTTTCTCTGATAAAGAACAACATTTATAGAGTTAGGATTTACTGTTTACCAGTACCCTTCTCTAGATGATAAGCTTTATCTCAATGTTTTCCTCCAATTTGTTTATTTAAGAATGATTCAATACAGCTTAAGCAGTTAGGAATGTTGGTGTTCCCTCGTCCTACTGTTTTCTTTAAAACATTATTCTTGAAAGTTATTTTCATCATTTGCTTATTAAAGTTAGACTAGAAAAGTGATGGTTTGCCTTGTTTCTAGTTCCTATTCCCCAAAGGCAGATTCTGAAGATTTCCCTTAGTGTTGGCCGAAAGCAGATTAGGTTTAAAAGTACCTTATCTGATCTTAGGTTACACTTTGTTTCTCTTATGTGTTTTCATACTTTCTGAAGGTAATTGTGCGGATTATTGGATTGTTTGTCAATTATGCTACTTTAATACAAACTTGCCCAATAAGTTTATGGTTAGCCCTATTCTTGGTTGGTTTTAAACAGTTACTTAAGAGTCTTTTCTTGTTTGGACTGACTATAAATCCCTTGTGAAATTATTATCAGTTTCCACCCCTCCAACACTCTATTGTTTCCATTCCATCATTTTAATCCCAATAATCTTGTGATATAGATGACTTGCCCCTCAGATCACTCTTGATGTTGTTGCTTAATTAAAGACCTGATATGACTCCATAGCCCAATGGACTAAAAACCAGCGTTATATCTATCTTTTTAGCCAAAGTTGTTCTATTCACTTGCAACTTCTTGCCTTTGAAACTTTTTGCACTTAGAACTTTCCCCTCAAATAATAATCATGCTCAACCATCCAAAAACAAAACAAACCCCTGGCCTTCATAACTAGCCTAATATCATTACCCAAACTTCAAAGACAAATCCATCTTTGCACTTATTGGAGAGATCCCTCTCCGGATTCAGGAGGGCTAGATCCTAGAATCCCAAAGTGGTTGAAATAATGTTTCTTCTGTAGTTTTAGTCTCACCAATCTGCTAAAATTACAGATTCCTAACATTTCTAGCGTCTCCGCTGGGGAGGTTTTTTCTGAGTTAATAAAAGTTCAAAAACACCTTAAAACTCTAGATAACCCCTAGTTTTATGATGATTGTTCTGTTTGACAGTTGAGCCACTAGCAACTAACATTTCTGGCGACTCCGCTGGGGATGGACCCAGAATCATTTTCATTTTAAGGTAACCATAGGATATCAGAGATTTGTTTTAAGGAACATTTGCTATATTAACTAGCTGAGCCACCAGCAAATAACATTTTTGGCGACTCCGTTGGGGACTTTGAGTTATTATCTTGTTGAATACTTTGGACATCTCAGAAATCCCTTGATTGAATGACATTTTTTCTGTTAGCTTGTTGAACCGTTAGGCATAACACCTCTGGCCAACAAACATTGTGCAGTGAGTAAAAAGCAGCCTTTTCAAGCACTACCAAGGAATGGTAATCATGACGAAACTTGTTTGAATCAGTGACAAACTAGGCAAAACCTAGGATTCTCATGAGGCTTTATCTAACCTTGAAAAATCAGCTAGCTTAGCCATAAGAGTAGACTGTCTTTGTCTCATAACCGTAGCTAAGTTTTGAAATAGAGTTAGGATATTCTTAGAAACCACACAACTAAAAAATAACTTAGAAAACATAAAAATATTTCAGATTGGTATCCAATAAACATGGTGGTGGACCATAAAACCTTTTACCTCCTTAGGAGCTAAAAACTTCCACTTGGCGACTCCACAATCCTGAACAAACCTTAAGACTCCACTGGGAAGAACCCTTATCCTTATAATATCATTCAAACTCAGTTAGAGGATTGTAGGATTAAAATTTGTGTAAACAGATTAGTTAACCTCTCAAATATTGTCATATCTGGTTGAACTTTTCTTGTTTAGTTGGGTCGAAAAACACAGCATAGTGGCACCTAGAAAGATTCACACTAGAGCCCATCCTGACCGTGATCCACCTAAGATAGTTGATAACTGTGGAGTACTGAAAAGGTATGATTTTGATGATTACTTTAATGACTTTTTAATACAATTTGTGAACCTTTTGTATCATGGATTTGGAAAGTCATAAGGAACTATCACAAAACATGTGAGAATCGATGCGTATGACTTAGCCATTGATAATGGTTATTTTCTATACAGGGAAAGAGGAAAACGAAGGGTTGCTGCTCTAAAGATAAGAACGAAGTGAGGATAATCAAACTGCTGTCCCTCTCGATGAGAACCGAACGCAAACATAGGAAAACAGATCAAGGTAAATCGGCTCGGGCAAGAAGGAGAGGACACTGCGCCCGGCCGCAATAACAAAGACAAGATGAAGAATTAATCGTTTGGCGAATCCCTCAGATCGAAGATCCTGAGGGATCGCTGCTTTATTTTATCTAGCTGCTTGGACATCTCCGCCATCGTCCTTATAAAAAGAGACAAGTACTGTTAGTTTGAGAGAATGGCGAGATAAGATACGTTTTATGTAATCTTCTGTAAAACAACAGATTTGGTTATTAAGTTTTGTTGAGAACTGGTTCGATGTATTTTTGATCAATGTATTAATGAAAGCCTGGTGATTATTCCATCTTCGCGTCTGCGTTAACCTAAAGCGGTGTATCCTTGGAGGCTAAGGGCCCGGCCCTGAAGGACACTTGCTTCTGTACCATTACAGCTTCGTTTCTGTGTGGTTTGTTTATTATTGCTATTTGATTATTTGATATGCTTTACAAGTTCATATTACATGCTCTGTTCAAGTTTGACTCATTGAAGTTTCTACAGCTAGACTTGTGTGTTAACTCCGCATTGCGTTATTATTCCTTTCAAGAGTTAATCGCATATCCTTACTGTTATGTTACAGAGCTGTTATATTAACATTTGTGTTGTGTGCGTTTCTACTGAATCAGTATTGTTCCATAACTCATTAATCGTTATTGCTGTTCCATTAATATGATTTGTGTAATTCGCCTTTAGAATGATAGAATGTTCCTTGATTGCAAAGAGTGTATAGATTGAGTTTGATTATAACCCGCGGGACTTAGTATTCACTTGCCGTTCCATTTTAGAATTGATGTTCCATTTCAGAATTGTGGTTTAATCCTTTATTTCCTTTGCTGATCTATTTATCTGCATTTGATGGTTTGCTGTGAGAGATGATCTAAGACTGTAGTGAGCAGTATCAGTCACTGTTTAGCTCCCAGGTTTGTGATCTATGCTTTAGTTCTTCTTCCATCAGTTTCTGAAGGGATGGCTTATTATTACCGAACCCTTGACTGATGAGTTATTGAGTTTCCCGAGTGTGTGATTTATTTCTTTAAAGTAATTTGATTTCAGTTAAGCATCTGTTTACTCTTGTATTTCTTAAGCACTGTACTACTAGCATTACTCTGACGAATGAGCCTCGGATTGAGTCACTCTTTGTAATGACAAAACGCTCTCGGGTTGACATATTAATGTGAGGTAATTAGAGGTGAAAGAGGCCCTTTTTATAGCTCCACATTTTGGCGCCGTTGCCGGGGAAAGAGTGTAGCCATTTTTCTTTTTCAGAGTAGTGTACAAGTCTGCTAGGGAGGAGTTGGATCCTAAAAACGGAAGGTAAGAACCTACGTGCAGAGCATGTAAAAAACCTGCTCACTATCCGCTTTCCTAACAGATTTGTTTTTGCTTGAAGTTGGTAGTTCATTTTTTTTTTTTTTTTGAGTGCATGACTAAGCAGAAAAGACCAGAAAAGAATATCAAACCCCCATCCAAACCCGAAAAAGCTAAGGGGCCGGTGACCCTTGGCCGAACGACCTTCATAGACGAAATCTATAAGAAAACAGAGTCTCAGCCATCGGTAGGCTTCAAGAAAAACACTTCCAAACCACCTACTAGTTCCCTTCAGGCCACAGGATCACCATCTGTAGCCTGTGCTAAGGTACATAGTCAAACTGAGGAGCAGGACTTTCAAGAAGTTGAAAATTCCACTCCAGAATTATTGCAAGAAGGGAACTCTAGCAACTTTTGCGAAGGAGAAGGAGAAACAGGGGAAACCGAGGAACCAAAATCTCCTCTTGAAACAAATCAGCCATTAGATAGCCCAGATAAAGGAAGTGCTGCAAAGGTCATTGTTGAAGAGATTCAATCTCCTCAAACACCTGGTATTCCCATTATTCCAGATAAAGGAAGTGCTATTAAAAAGATCCCTGTCAAAACCGTTCCCACCCAACCTAGGAATACCCTCCTAGATATCCCAGAAGGTTACTGGCATATATTCGATCTCATGGCTCAAAACCAACCAAACGCTCAAAACCAGCCAAACATTCAAACCTCTACATTACAATATCCTATAGTGGATTCTGCAGCAAATGCTCCCATGAAAGCTATCCCTCTTCAGCATATCCCCACATTTCACGGACTCACATCAGAAGATCCGGATGCATTCCTATTCGAATTCGATGTGTTATGTCGGGGGTACGATTACACCACCGATCCCCAAAAATTGAAATTATTCCCCTCTACATTGAAAGGGGCTGCTTTAAGATGGTTTATGGGGCTAGGTGGCGGGGTTATCAACAATTGGGATCAAATGGAAGAATCCTTCTTAAAGAAATACCAGGATTATTGTAGGTCTAGAGAATTAAAAGACGAAATATTTCAGATGACAGCCAGACCAAATGAAACATTAGAGGAGTATGTGGAACGTTTTCAGTATAACTTACAAAGATCTCCTTATGCATCGCTACCTTTACCTGATAATGTGTTAAAAACTGCATTAATGAGGGGCATGAAGGAACAATGGATTGAAACATTAAAAATTATGGGCAAAGGGGATATTTATCAAGAGAATTTTACTGACATCCTTGACTTATGTATCAGGAGTTCGAGAGGCAGCACAAGAATAAAACCGGCAGAATATGATCGGTTTGCAAGAGATAACAAAGTATCAGTAGAAGGAGTAACACGTGCAGAAATTGGAAATTTATTAGAGAATTTTAAAACTGATATTATGGGGACACTAACTACACAACTTGATATTGTGCAGGCTAAACAGAAGCAGCTGGAGGCAGAACAAAATATGGCAATCTTCTGCCCCCGATGCAGAAAGAAACACAGCCACAAGGAGTGTCCATTAGATAAAGTCCAAACATGCGCCATCTGTACAAAAGATCACCTTACGGAGAGCTGCCCCTCACTTCCTGGATTGAAAGCAGTATATAAGGAAGCAGAAGAAGAACTAGAATCGGTGAATTCAATCAACCAGCGCCGCCCGTGGCAGCCAAGACAACCTGGTATGTTTCCGGACCCAACCTCTTTCTTTCAAAACCCACAGTATAATATGTGGCAAAATCAATCTCAAACCCCATTTACAAATTGGTCACCACAATCATTTCCTTCTCCAAATCCATGGCTGAATCAAACAAGCCAAACTGGTTGGCCAAATTTCCCTTACACTCCACCATATTGGCAAAATGGCCCATATCCTTCACAATGGACTCCTTCTACTTCACAAAGTTCACCCTGGCAGACAAGCTGGCAAAGACCAACGTACCACCCAGCTGGAACTATTCCGCTCCCTCAACCTACTTTGCCAGCTTTACAACAAAATCCCCAGTCTAACCTGAGACCGCAACTCCCAGCCCAACCTGATCCCAATCCAAACAACAGGCAGGTCCAATCTATTCAAATCATAGAATCACCAGAACTAGGACCCGACCTGAGGGAGTGCAATGATCTTCAGTTAAGATCTGGACGTATAATTGAAACTGAGGGAGATAAAACAGTCCATATTGAAGATCAGTTACCCAGAGAACATCAGTCACAACAAGAGGATGTAAATAAGCAACAAACTCATAATCAAGCAACCACATCCTCTCCCCCGTTCCCAGAACGATTAGCCATACCTCGATCCATACAATATCCTGACTTCGACATTCGGGGAGAATTACAAAACTTGTACATAAAAATTCCATTCCTCCAAGCCATTCAAGACATTCCCATATACGCCAAAACCATAAAAGAATTGTGCATAAAGAAACCAAGGAGGAATATAACAAACAATCCAAGAGTCCAAGTAGTCGGCACCTTATCCGACCTATTGTCGGGAAGAGAAACACCCCTTAAATATGAAGACCCCGGGAACCCAATTATAACTGTTCAAATTTATGGCCAGACCCTGCCTAATGCCTTAGTTGATTTAGGGGCTGCAATTAATATTTTAACAACCACAACTTGCCAAAAGCTCGGCATTACATCCGTAGAACCCACCTCTACTCTGTTAGAATTGGCTGACCGATCTGTGGTTAGACCAGAGGGCACTCTACATGATGTCATGGTCTCTGTAGAATCCTGGGAGTATCCAACCGATTTCCTGATAATTAATCCAAAAACCCGACTTGATGGACACCCGCTTATTTTAGGTAGACCTTGGCTCGCTACTGCCGATGCCTACATTGGCTGTCGGCAGGGAAATATGACCATAACCAGAGGACCGAATAGCAAAAATTTAGTTCTATATCCTCCAGCGCAGCCAAGTGTCACAATGATTAAAACGCATAAGCACCCTGTATCATATCTTACTGATAACATTAGATCTCCATTAACTATACAAGAGGCACTCGATTTCAAAGATCAAACAGAAGACGATGCCATTAATAATTTCATTACTCAAACTGAACCTCGTACACAATGTCACATGATAAAAGCAGCATTTGATAATGAATTAGAAGAAGATCCCTTGAAAGATATTCATGATCAAATAATACCTGTCACTTCTGTTGCAAATAGTAAAACTGTGGAAATTGCACCGGGAAAAACTTTAAACATCAATGCTAATCTCACACCGGAACAAGAAACAAAGCTCATCCATCTGTTAACAAAATATCAAGAAGCATTTGCATGGGACTACCCTGATATGAAAGGAATCGATCCCCAGTTATGTACCCACCACATTTACATAGAAAAAGATGCCAGACCTGTGCGTCAGCCACAAAGGAGACTTAATCCCCATCTAAAAGATGTTGTAAAAACTGAACTTCAAAAACTTTTAGATGTGAATTTTATCTACCCTATCTCTGATAGTAAATGGGTCTCTCCACTTGTGGTGGTACCAAAAAATAATGGGAAATGGAGAATTTGTGTGGATTATAGAGAACTTAACAAGGCAACACAAAAAGATCATTTTCCTCTTCCTTTCATAGATCAAGTATTGGACACTTTAGCAGGGAAGAAGTTCTTTTCTTTCCTGGATGGCTTCAGTGGATACAATCAGATTCAGATTGCCCCTGAAGACCAGGATAAAACTACCTTTACTTGCCCCCGGGGAACATTTGCCTATCGAGTTTTACCTTTTGGCTTATGTAATGCTCCTGCCACATTTCAGAGGGCTATCCTTAGTATTTTTGCAGATTTAATCAATGATGGACTTGAAGTTTACATGGATGACTTTACACCATACGGAGATGACTTCGACCCAGCTCTAGACACCCTAGAGAAAGTCCTACAACGCTGCATTGTTACTAGGCTTTGCCTAAGCAATGAAAAATGTTTTTTGATGATGACCGAAGGACTTATCCTAGGACACTATGTCTCAGCAGCCGGCATTCAGGTAGACCTGGCCAAAATCCAAATACTTTTGCTTATTCCTACTCCTACTACTCAAACAGAGGTACGCAGTTTTCTTGGATTTTCAGGTTATTATAGACGATTCATAGAGCATTATTCACACATTGCTGCTCCTTTATATGCACTGACTGGTAACGTTGATTTCCTTTGGACATACAAATGTGACCATGCTTTCGAGGATCTAAAGAAGCTTGTATCCACAGCCCCAGTCCTTCGAGGACCAAACTGGGACCTACCATTCCAGATATCATCTGATGCCTCAGATACAGCCATTGGTGCAGTCCTTGGGCAGGAAGAGGATAAAAAACCATATGCTATATATTACATCAGCAAAAATTTATCCCCCGCTGAATTGAATTACACTGTTACTGAAAAAGAATTTCTAGCTGTAATACATGCTGTCAATAAATTTAGACATTATATCACAGGCTACCCTGTTATCTTGTATACAGATCATTCTGCCATAAAATATTTAGCAAATAAGCCTGTCACAAATGCCAGAGTAACTCGATGGTTAATCTTATTGCAGGAATTCGACATCACAATCACGGACCGCCCTGGCAAAGAAAACCCTGTAGCCGATTTTCTTTCAAGGATACCAAAATCAAGCGAAGCAGCAGCAGTGGAAGATCAATTTCCGGATGAACACCTGTTTGCTGTTGCTGTTCAAACGCCCTGGTATGCTGATGTTGCCAATTACCTTGCAGTAGGTAAATTACCAAAACATTTAACTCCTAATGAGCGTAAGCAGATTATTCAGAAAAGGTCTCGATTTTCGTGGATTGGAGGTTATTTGTTTCACACAGGAGCAGACATGCATATCAGGCGATGTGTTAGAGAGGATGAAATATTTGACATCCTAAAAGCCTGTCATGATGGACCATGTGGGGGGCACTTCGCTGAGCGTAGGACTAGACATAAAGTATTGCAGACAGGATATTACTGGCCTACAATCTTCAAAGATGCAAAGAAGTTCGTCCAAGCCTGTGACAGTTGCCAGCGAGCAGGACGACCTGGTCAAGCTGATGAAATGCCTCTGAAACCGCAGTTAGTCATCGAACCATTCGAGCGGTGGGCTCTGGATTTCGTTGGACCCATCAACCCTTCATCAAATCAAAAAACATATATTTTGGTGGCAACAGAATATGTCACCAAATGGGTTGAGGCAGAAGCATTACCAAGAGCCACAGAGGACTCTGTCATACAGTTCCTGTTCCTTTTATTTGTTCGTTATGGCCTTCCTAGGGAAATAATTACAGATGGAGGACCACAATTTGTTGGACATAAATTAGCTGCAACACTTAACAATTATCATGTCCAGCATAAGATCACTACTCCATATCACCCACAGGCGAATGGGCAGGTAGAAAGTAGCAATAAGATAATAGAATCAATCCTAACAAAAACTATTGCATCACATAGGCGTGACTGGGCTACCCGATTACCTGAAGCACTCTGGGCCTATCGAACCACATGGAGGAGCACCACTGGTTACTCACCTTATCAACTAGTGTTTGGAAAACAACCTATTTTTCCCATAGAATTCGAAATCCAAACACTGCGTACATCACAGGAAGTTGGCCTAGACTTAACGGAGGCACAACTCAATCGACTACAGCAGATCAATGAATTAGACGAAATTCGGCTCTCTGCACTACAAAATACAGCATTAATTCAACAGCAGCGAGCCAAATGGCATGATGCACTCATTAAGAACAAAGTCTTCCACGAGGGAGACTGGGCTCTGTTATACGATTCTCGGTTTCAGGACTTCCCTGGAAAACTTCAGACTCGATGGTTGGGACCATACGAAATCCAGAAGGTACATGACAATGGAACTCTTACTCTAATCACTATTGACGGTTCTGGATATACATTCAAGGTAAATGGCCACCGAGTCCGTCTCTACCGTAAACCACTTACTCAGGAATCCTTCTGCCAGCAGATACGCCGAGATACTGATCTGGAGATCTTAGGAGAGGAAGAGAAATCTTCCTCACCTGTAATTCATTAAGGGTCTATTTCTTTTGTAGTTTGTACATAAAGTTTTTGTTTTTTTTTAGTGATTCTTGTACATAAGTTTGATTTGAATAAATTCTTGTCATTTTGTTCCTTTTTCTCCCACAAAGTTTGATTTTTGCTCTTCCAATAGCATATGTATGTTTTTTATTATCATATTGGTTTTGTTTGTTCTGCTGTTCCTTTTCAACAAAACGATATTGTTACGTTTCTCGCTGTTCCTTTTGGTCACCACTGTTCCTTTTCCTTCAAAGAAACAGCGTTCTTTTATTTCTGTTTTGTTTTTTTAACGGAATGGCATATTGAATGTTTGATATTATGATTGCCGTTCCTTTTCCCAAAAGGAACGGCATTTGCATTTTTGTTCTTCTTTCCATTATCCATTGTCGTTGCTTTTTCAACGGAACACCATTTGCATACTTTTGATCTCTTTGAGGATGTTTTTCCCGTCTTCTTTCTAGTCTTCAAGCTTCAGCTATGTATTTGTGCGATGAAATATAAAAACACAGCATACCGAAAATCTGCAAATCATAAATCGCTATATCTATAAGGCTCTGCATTAATAAGAGGACAGATGGAAGGACATACTTATTTCTTACCGTTTGCGACATGGTTTTACTAATTTTGCCATGATTAGTTATCTTTATCATGCTGATTCCCTTAAAAATCTTTTTATTAGTACTTGGGAATAAGAGCAAAGAGTTTATATCTTCCTATTGAGATAATAAGACTTCTTCCACCATTCCTACTCTTAAGGAGTGCTGAACCACCCTTTGTGTATAAATAAGGAAAAAGAAAAAGCATGTCAAATGTCAAATGCAGGATAGGGGGTCTCATTGAGAGCCAGCCTACCATGATCATGAGGATGGAAGTGAAGTGGCATTCCCATTCTGGCCACCACACCAGGGATATGGTCCAAAAGGTGTATCAAAATAAACAAACCTTGGAACAGGGGGTCTCATTAAAGAGCCGGCCTGCCCACGTTTCGCTCTTTCCTCGTGAATGGCATTATGGTTAACTGGTCACCAAGCCAGCATAATGGTCTACATTCTGACATAATAACAGTCCTAAGTATACACACAGGATCATGGTTCCAGGGGTGAAAAACAACTCTGCCAAGGTTATGGACACCTGTTGGCAGCAGAGTAATGTTAATGGTAGCGAAGTCACCTTGCTTACACCAATAGGTAAGATATTAACACTCTTTTGTTTTTATATCCTAGGCACTAATCATATGTTATTTCCCGATTTATACACTGCATGAATATTTATTATTACCAATCATGGCAACGGAGGTGACCATGACCGCTTAAGATTGGCAAGTACGATACATGCCTATCCATCAGCCTCAAATCATAACACAGCAGCCTCAAATCATAACACGCGATCCATCCTCCGCCTCGATTTCGGTAATCTGTTGTCCTTTCTCAACAAGGCATAAATTCACATGCTGTTCCTTTCTGACTTGATTACAGACTGGGTGCCGCTCCATTATTTGCCGGCTGGGACAGCCTATCACACTGCGGGGGGGGAGGTCAACCTCATCATTCCCTGTATTACGTGTCAATTCATCATTCGGAAAATCTGGTTCACAACGGTTTTGCATGATTTCACGGCATGGCATATTTTTATTTTATTT
Source organism: Pinus albicaulis (assembly GCA_034641835.2). Taxonomy (NCBI): domain Eukaryota; kingdom Viridiplantae; phylum Streptophyta; class Pinopsida; order Pinales; family Pinaceae; genus Pinus; species Pinus albicaulis. Next base: position 1,272,462,169 of record CM076570.1, read on the forward strand.
TTCTCGCGCAAGATGTTTTTGCTACACTGTTGCATACTCTGTGTTTTCTTTCGCGAAACCCTGCTCTCTGTGTTTCAAACCGAAAACGTTTTTGCTGTTCCATTTAGAAATCACAGCGAAATCATGGGGGGAAAGGCAATTTGTAGTGAGCCTCAACAGCTAACGATCTCTGCTGCTGCCCGAGAAATCCTGGAAAGAGCAGGATGGTTAAACTATTTCAATCGCTTACAGGAGGGTAATGAGACAGTAGCAATGGAGTTCTTGCAGAATTTACAAGATGACTACTCCATAGTAAGAGGAAAACGAATAGCGGTCACTGATGCCATAATTGCAGAAGTCTCAGGACTACCAGCTACTGGACCGGTATGGACATTCAAAAAGGAACGATTACAGAAGGTCATCGACATCTTCCAGGATGAAGGCCAGCATTTGACAATCAAAGGGAAGGGAATACTGCCAGCGACCCTAGGCGAACCCTGGACAGAGCTAGCAAGAATAGTACAGAGCTACATTACTTGCGAAGGAAGAAAAGACGTGGTAAGACCACGACACATTAAACTTTTAGTTGTTCTAAAACAGAAATGCTCTGTGAATTTACCGGCACTCTTAAACTCGTTATTGCATGATGCTGCACAAAGTATGAAAAGGGCACAGCACGTAGAGGCAATTGTTAGTCACCACGGGTTAATTCGACTTGTTGTTAGTTATAGTCTTACCCAGCAGCAGAGCAGCTGGGAAAGACTCATTACACTGATTGAAGGGGGATCGACAGAACCATCCCCGAAACGTAGACGTTCCATAAACCCACCAGAACAACCGGCAAAGCGCAGAGAAAATATTGCTAGTACATCACAACAACCAGAGACACACCAAGAACCCGCAAAGCGAAAGCATGTAGTTGATTCACCCGAGCAACCAGAGGAACCCAGGAAATCAGCTCGGTTAGCTCAGATGAGAGGAAGCATAAATAAACTCAGAAAGTCAGCACGGTTGGCTCGAATAAGGGGACGGCTGGAACAGCTTCAGGGAAGCACCAGCCAACCAGTAATAATTGAAGATGAGCAACCCGAAGAAGAAGTACCCGAACCTTCGGGAACAGAAAAAGAAGTAGAAACTGAACAGGAGGAAGAAATGGGACAGCAGGAGAATAGCCCATTACAAGACCTACTAAGAGAAGATGACTTGGCTGACATCCTAGCCAATATGAGTAAATACGGTCAACCTTCTAGTTCAGAGAATCCCCATGACCAACTTCAAGAAGAGAACATGCCCATGCATGATGAAGAGGAGGAAAATACCGAACGGGAACAATCTGTTCCCATGTCACAAGAGGAAAATCTAGAGGAAGAACCCCAGGAGGAAGGATCAGAACCAGTTGAGGTGCATACACCAGAACAGCCGGAGCAGAGCAGTGAGGAAGAACCCCAGGAGGAAGGGTTAGCAACTGGTCATGATCCAGTCCACCATCGACAGACTGCCGTTCCTTCAAAGGAATCAATGGAAATCAAGAAGTTGAGGAAGGAACGGACTAAACTGTTAAACACGATAACCCAACTCAGGCAACAAATTAGGATTTTGAAAAAGAACCAGAAGGTAAAGAGGAAAAAGAGGGCCAATAAACAGCCTGTTTTCCAAGACTCTAAGGATCCAGCTGCCGTTCCGATTAAGACAGAAAAGGATGATAAGCAAATTCAGACGGAGGCACCACCCTCAGGGGTAATCAGGGTCCTGAACTCCAAACAGCATAACAAAAAGGTTCAGGTAAAACTCCCGGCCTCCACTGATGCATGGAAGAAAGATCCAAAGACAAAATCCTTGCACAAGATGGTGAAACAAGCACAGCAAGAAGTGGAGCAACTTAAAGAGCAAACGGTTCCCCCAGAAAAATATGAAGAGTTGCAGCAGCAACTAAGGGATGTCAGTCAATCTAAAAGACAGGTTTTTGAAGGATGGATGAAGGAACAAGAGGAAGTCACACAGGTAACTTGTAAACTAGATGCTACTATCAAACAGATGAATGACTTGTGTTCTTTATATAATAATGTTTTAGCATGTAGGGCTCCTGCTAAAAACTATGCTCTGTTTCTATTAGAACGATATTTACAATTACAAATAAAAGTTGTTAAGGCAGGCACCCCTATACAGATCAACAATGTCAATGATTTTATCGACTGTTGTAAACATTATGGAGTGAAAGTCCAGAGATTGTTGTGTGAACTTTATTTACACGACCTTGTGCTAAGTCAGGAGACTGAATTGAACCCTGGTCCCTCCATTGGTGATATTCAATTCCAAGCATTCATTTCATTCGGAGCTAATCATATTAAGTGGCTGAAAGCCTATGATACCTTCCAGAGTCAAGAAAATGGCCTAGATTTAAGAGTTAGGGCTGAGCCTAGGAACCCAGTACAGTTATGGAAAGCTCATATAAACCACATAAGGACTCCAGGTGTCATTGTAACATTAGGGCCTATGCATGAGGCACTCATTCAAGAGGGTTTAGAGTATTTCTTTTCCATCAAAGACTTGGCCATTAATGCAGCCAAATTTCGATATCGAATCTCTGATCCACACATCCAGCTCAGAGAACCATTTAAGTATGAGAACTTTGAGTTAGCTGCTGACCGCTTGAATCTCTATGGCCAGAGCATTCTGAAAGCAGGGTCATCTTGGTTAGGGTATAGATTTCGCGCTCCAATTATTTGGCATCCTGCACATGGATACCAGGCCCTGTATGATATGCCTGAGGGGCAAGCAGGTCAGTTCTTTGATTATTTAATCACTCAACATGGTTGTAGGTCTCCACATGAGACTCCTTCTCCAGCATACTCTCTCACTGCATTACATGTCAACTACAATGTTTTCATGAGGACATGAAACAAGGTAAGCAGGGGGGTGTGTGGAGTACTAAAAAGGTATGATTTTGATGATTACTTTAATGACTTTTTAATACAATTTGTGAACCTTTTGTATCATGGATTTGGAAAGTCATAAGGAACTATCACAAAACATGTGAGAATCGATGCGTATGACTTAGCCACTGATAATGGTTATTTTCTATACAGGGAAAGAAGAAAACGAAGAGTTGCCGCTCTAAAGATAAGAACGAAGTGGAGATAACTGCTGTCCCTCTGGATGAGAACCGAACGCAAACATAGGGAAACAAGATCAAGGTGAATCGGCTCGGGCAAGAAGGAGAGGACACCAGCTCAGCGCAATAGCAAAGACAGGATGAAGAAGTTAACTGTTTGGCGAATCCCTCAGGATCGAAGATCCCGAGGGATCGCTGCTTTATTTATCTAGCTGCTTGGACATCTCCGCCATCGTCCTTATAAAAAGAGACAGCACTGTTAGTTTAGTAAGGGCGAGATAAGATACGTTTTATGTAATCTTCTGTAAAACATCAGATTTGGTTATTAAGCTCTGTTGAGAACTGGTTCGATGTATTTTTGATCAATGTATTAATGAAAGCCTGGTGATTATTCCATCTTCGCGTCTGCGTTAACCTAAAGCGGTGTATCCTTGGAGGCTAAGGGCCCGGCCCCGAAGGACACTTGCTTCTGTACCATTACAGCTTCGTTTCTGTGTGGTTTGTTTATTATTGCTATTTGATTATTTGATATGCTTTACAAGTTCACATTACATGCTCTGTTCAAGTTTGAATCATTGAAGTTTCTACAGCTAGACTTGTGTGTTAACTCCGCATTGCGTTATTATTCCTTTCAAGAGTTAATCGCATATCCTTACTGTTATGTTACAGGGCTGTTATATTAACATTTGTGTTGTGTGCGTTTCTACTGAATCAGTATTGTTCCATAACTCATTAATCGTATTGCTGTTTCATTAATATGATTTGTGTAATTCGCTTTTAGAATGATAGAAGGTTCCTTGATTGCAAAGAGTGTATAGATTGAGTTTGATTATAACCCGCGGGACTTAGTGTTCACTTGTTGTTCCATTTCAGAGTTGCTGTTCCATTTCAGAATTGTGGTTTAATCCTTTATTTCCTTTGCTGTTCTATTTATCTGCATTTGATGGTTTGCTGTAAGAGATGATCTAAGACTGTAGTGAGCAGTATCAGTCACTGTTTAGCTCCCAGGCTTGTGATCTATGCTTTAGTTCTTTTTCCATCAGTTTCTGAAGGGATGGTTTATCATTACCGAACCCTTGACTGATGAGTCATTGAGTTTCCTGAGTGTGTGATTTATTTCTTTAAAGTAATTTGATTTCAGTTAAGCATCCGTTTACTCTTGTATTTCTTAAGCACTGTACTACTTGCATTACTCTGACAAATGAGCCTCGGATTGAGTCACTCTTTGTAATGACAAAACGCTCTCGGGTTGACATATTAATGTGAGGTGATTAGAGGTGAAAGAGACCCTTTTTATAGCTCTACAATAACCTAGAAAGTATCCTTAGGAAGTCTCCTAGGATCAAATTTTCAACTGTTTTCAGATTACCCTTGAGAGCTAATTCAATTCCTGAAAATCTTACAACTCTACAACAATCACAAGCTGACTTAGTAAATCCATTTAGAACTAGTTCATTTGATGATATAATTTAGCTAGACTCTGAGTCTTCACTTTCATCCCCGGAGACAAGTGAACACCCTGGTAGTAGAGAAACAACACCTCCTGATTTGCATTTCCTTCACAATTTAGGTGTCTCTCATCCAAGATCAGCTCAGCAATCTACTGTTGTTCCATCCACATCCTTTCATCCTTCATTCACTATCCAAACCACTCCACTTCAGCCCACTTTCCCTTTTGTTAATCCACCCCTTGTGAATCCACCTACACCACATATCATGGCAGCATGGTATGCTCCCTTAGTCCTTCCTGTACCATTAGTCAATCTTCCACAAGACTATCAGTCCAAAATTTCATTATATGATGCTAGTAATGCTACAACGACATCACAACATGTGGATAAGATGAATGACTACTTTGACAGAAATGAAATTGATGATGATTCTATCAAGCTTAGATTATTTGCTCAAAGTCTGGGGGGAGAAGTAAGAAAATGGTTTAAAGGTTTAACCCCCCATAGTATCAATGATCTTCAAGCCTTCCATTAAACGTTCTTGAACAAATGGGAAGTAAAGAAGAATCCTCTCCAAGTTCTTTCTAATTACAAGAACCTCCATAGAAACACTGGGGAAAGTGTGCAAGCTTACTGCACTAGATTTAATAGTGTGTACAATGTGCTTTCCTCAGATCTAAAATCCCCCCAAGGCTCAGCATTAAACAATTTTCTTGAGGGGCTTGACCCTGAGATGGCCTATCAGCTGAGAGAGAGAGATCCTGCAACTCTGGAAGAGATGCAAAAAGATGCTCTTGCTGTGGAAGTCAATTTGATGGAGAAAAGAGCAAGAATGAAAAACGAGAAGAGGGTATCTTTTAGAGAGGAATCCACACCTTCTACTTCCAACTCAAAGATGGAGAAAATGATTGAAGAGATGAGCATAATTAAGAGAGCACAAGCAAGCCAAAACCAAAATGCTCCTCAAAACAGAAACCAGAACTAGAATCAGAAATAGAATTTTAGAAGGAACCAACCTCCAAATAGACCTAGGGAAGATGATCAACAGATCACTCCTCCCTTTCATCAAAACTATGTGAGTGAGGTTGAGGAAGCATATGAGATAACAGAGGAAGATGATATCAATATGTTGGGGATAGATCATGATGACTTTGAAATTCATTATGATAGAAAGCAAGGTCTTTATACACCTTATGAAGACAAAAGAGATGATGATGAAAATTATTATCAAGATATGGAAAATGTCATCATAGAGCCTCAAAGAGAATATGACCTTAGAAGTAAAACCAGCCAACAAAACCCCAACAACAAAACCTCTGACAAATATTCACAAAACAGCACTGTAACCAAGCCTAAAATTGCCAAACAAAAGGATAAAACAGTGGCTATAAATTCTGATAATGGTAAAGAGAAAAGCACTCAAAACAATGAAAAACAGAGTGCAGACATTAGTAGTAATAGCATCTCAGCTAGTACTCCTGTTAAAACCATTTTGTCAAGTGTAAATAGGACAAGTCAGCAAGCTGATATTGCTGATAGAGTGACGGCTAATAAGGCTGAGACCAACACTTTAAAGAGTCAAAATCCTTTCAACCTGAAGCAGGAAATTTCAAAGATCAAAATCTCTGTTCCTTTGACTGAGTTAGCTACCCAGCATGTATATAGGACCCAAATTTTGAAGGCTTTAAATATAGAGGAAAATGAGGATACAGTCAATATTAATGATGACCAGCCAGAGCTTATTTTCGGTCCAAAGATTGAAGGTAGATATCAAGAGGGACCTGTTCCTCCTTTTTTTGTGATTTTAAACGCTCATGACAAGATTTTGCACAACGCTATGCATGATTCCAGGGCTTCTCATAATTTAATTCCTAAAGCTGTGATGGAGAGCCTTGGTCTAGAAATCACCAGACCTTACAAAGACCTTTACTCCTTTGACTCAAGCAAAGTAAAATGTTTAGGATTAATCAAAGACCTCTGCGTTAGCTTAGCACAGATCCTAGCCAAATGCTTAGTCATGGACATTGTTGTGGCTAATGTGCCCCCAAAGTATGGAATGTTATTATCTAGATCTTAGGGGGCTAAGTTACAGTGGTCTATGCAGATGGACATGACCTATGCGACTATCCCTGTTTTCAATCAGATGAAAAGAATTTACAGGGAGTCTCATATGCAATATACAGTTACTAGTCAAGACAGGCCGCAAAACTCCCCTTTATACTCTGTAAACACAGGCCTTGATTCATTTATCCTTTTTAATGATGAGATATTGGATGAACAAGTCAATTTAAATGAACTAATGGCCGACAGAGAGGAAGAGAAACGCAATGTAGGAGTATCATAACAATTTGTTGAACATGTAAACTCTAGAAAACAGAACGCAGGTCTTGAACTACAAATCATACGTCCATCTCTTTTTAACCTTGACAGTCAAGAAAGAATTCCTCAGCTTAACGAGAAACCAGACGAATTAAAACAAATTCAACTAAGCGCTGATATTCAAAAACAAACCGAAAGCACGCTTATTGAAGAGTATAGTGACCCAACTGTCAAACTCGAAACTAATCCTTTGTGGAGTATGAACTTCGACGGATCCTGCACTAGGAGCAATGTTGGTGCAGGGGTTTTGATTTGCAACACTGAAAGCAACCACACAGAAAGTCTTTCCTGTAGATTAAACTTCCAGTGTTCGAATAACATAGCGGAATATGAATCCCTTCTTTTAGGCTTACGATTGTTGAAGAAGTTAGGAGCCAAAAGAATCAATGTGTATGGGGATTCATAGTTAGTCATTAGGCAAGTCAACGGGGAGTATAACGCAAATCATCCCAGACTTCAGGCCTATCGAAATGATGTCATGGACCTTTTAAAAAAATTCGAGGAGTCCAAACTGATTTTTGTCCCAAGAAAGGGAAATGTTGCAGCCCATAATTTAGCCTTTGCAGCTAGAACATGCTTAACGCCATATAAAACCAAAGACTGCACAACTCAGATAAAATTCAGACCAGTTGTTCCTGATAACGAAAAATATTGGTAGGTGTTCAACGAAGACAAACAAATAGAAGACTTCATGCAGTTCAGAAATGAATTCGAACTACCAAGTTCGGATTCAGATTATGAAATAGACTGCCCTAGTGAAGAAAATTTTCTTGTTGAAGAAGAGCCGCCTCCTGAACTTGCCGATTTAAATCTATCATCAAGCAAACCTCAAAGTAAAATAGAATGGATTGCAGGGGTAGAAGCAGAGAACTTAGAAACTTTGCAATCCAATGATGAAAGTTTGCCAAAAGGTTTGGTACCTTTAGAAGAGTCGTTTGATTTTAATGATGTGACCAAAAAGCCAAAACTGGAACCTGTAGAGACTGAAGTGGAAGAGTGCAATATAGGCAGTGAACTTAAAACCATGATGATTAAACTGTCTAAGACTTTACCAGCTCACATTAAACTCAAATACATAGAGCTGTTTAAAGAGTTTTCTGATGTTTTTGCGTGGAGTTACGAAGATCTTAAATCCTATGACATTGAAATAATACAACACAAAATCCCTCTTAAAGGAAACGAAAAACCATTCAAACAGAAACTGCGTAGAATAAACCCTGTTCAGTTACCATTGGTTCAGAAGGAAATCATGAAAATGCATGATGCTGGTATTATTGTCCCTATTAGATATTCTAAATGGGTATCTAATCTGGTGTCTGTTAGGAAGAAAACTGGAGAGATCAGGCTTTGTATAGACTTTAGAGACTTAAACAAAGCTTCATTAAAAGACAACTACCCTTTGCCTAAGATGGATCATATTTTACAAAGGGTGGTAGGGTCTAGAAGAATTTCTTTACTTGATGGCTACTGAGGGTACAATCAGATTTTAGTTCACCCTGTTGATCAATTAAAGACAGCCTTTACTACACCATGGGGCACTTTCATGTATGTGAAAATTCCTTTTGGTCTAATGAATGCTGGAGCAACTTTTCAAAGAGCCATGGACATAGCATTCTCGGAAGAACTAGGCTACTTCATCATTATATACCTTGATGATGTCACTGTGTTTTCAAAAATTGATGAAGAGCACTTACAACATTTAAGAAAAGTTTTCGAGAAATGCAGAAGGTTTGGAATATTCTTAAACCCTAAGAAGACACTATTTGGTCTCTAAGAAGGTAAACTTCTTGGACACACTATTTCAGAAGAGGGTATCAAGATAGATCCAAAGAGGATTGAGGCCATATTGCAAATCTCTCATCCTTGAAACATCAAGGAGTTGCAATCTTTCATTGGAAAGATTAACTTTTTGAGAAGGTTCATCCCCAACTTGGCTGAGCTCCTTAGGAATATCACAAACATGTTAAAGAAGGAGAAAGGGGTAAAATGGAGCTTGGAAGCAAAGAAGTCCTTTGAACGGGTGAAACAAGTGTTAACCAAAACACCGGTTCTTATAAGTCCTGATTTTTCAAAAGATTTTTATATTTTTTCATTTGCATCAGAACATACCATAGCTGCTGTCCTTTTACAGAAAAATCCACAAGGACAAGAGCAACCTATTGCATTCTTTAGCAAGGCATTGAGGGATGCCCCTTTGAAGTATAACATTATGGAAAAGCAAGCTTTTGCTTTGGTTAAAGCTTTGAAAGACTTCAGAGTGTACATCCTTCACTCACACATCATTGCCTTTGTCCCAAACTTAGTTGTTAAAGACATTCTAACACAGGACCCAGATGGTAAGAGAGGTAAGTGGATTGCTATTATCCTTGAATATGATTTAGAGATAAAACCCACTAAACTCATCAAAGGCCAAGGTCTAGCTAGATTAATGGTTGAATCCAATTTTGAAGTTCTTGATATTAATATGATTGATGCTTTGGATGACCAAGAAGGATTCTCAACTCCTATTGTTGAAAACCATTTTTTGAATTCTCCTTGGTATGCTGATATTATTTATGTTTTTCTTAAATTAAATACACCTCCTGGTTTGACAAAGACAAAGGCAAGATTCCTAAAGTTAAAAGCTGTAAACTATTGCATTATTGATAAATGTCTTTATTGGAAAAATGCAAGTGGTCTATTGCTTAAATGTTTGCCTGAGTTAGATGCAGAGAAGGTTAAGCGCGAGTTCCATGAAGGAGAGTGTGGAGGTCATTTATACTGGAAGACAACAACCAACAAAATTTTGAGGGCTGGTTTCTATTGGCCTACTCTTTTTCTTGATATACACAAAATGATCATTGCCTGTCATAAATGTCAACTTTTTGAAGGCAAAAGAAAAATGCTACCCCTGCCTCTGCATCCAATCACTGTTGAAGCCCCTTTTTAATAGTGGGGACTTGACTTCATAGGAGAAATCCATCCCCCATCTTCTGCCCAGCATAGATGGATTCTCATTGCCACAGAATTTTTCACTAAGTGGATAGAAGCCACACCTTGTAGGCACGCCAATGATTCAGTTATTATAAAATTCATGGAGACCAACATTCTCTCCAGATTTGGCTGTCCTACCAAGATCATCACTTATAATGCAGCAGCATTTGGATCAAAGAAGATGGTTGAATTCTGTCATAGATATCAGATAACATTGGGGCATTCCATGGCCTATTACCCTCAAGGTAATGGACTTGCAGAATCCTCAAACAAGAGTTTAGTGAACATAATCAAAAAACTGTTGGAGGATAACAAGAAGTCTTGGCACACAAAGCTTGTTCATGCACTTTGGGCTGACAAATTGACTTTGAAGAAATCTATTGGCATGTCACCTTTTCATCTTGTGTATGGTACTGATGCAATTTTTCCAAATAGCCTTAGTGTACCAGTGATGAAATTGATTCAAGAGTTGCAAACTGAAGATAATGACATGATCAGAAGAATAAATCAGACCATTCATCTTCAGCAAATCAGAGAAGAGGTATATATAAAAGCATTGTAGAAGCATATCAGCATTAAAAATATTTTTGACAGAAGAACAAAGGCCAACAATTTCAAAATTGGGGACAAAGTTTTAAAGTGGGATTCAAGGAGGGAAGACAAGGGCAGACATGGAAAATTTGACAACTTATGGCTTGGCCCTTACTCTATTCATTCAGCTGCTGGTAACAATGCCTATTTTTTACAAGAGTTGAATGGAGCAGAATTGTTTGGGGGTCCTGTCAATGGCAGGATGGTTAAACATTACTTCTCTTGATCCCTGACATGTTATGAAAGCCTTTTTATCTTTTTTCTCATTATAAATATCTCATCCACCATTGCATTCAAAGTTATAAAAATCAAAAATACAAAAACAAAGAAAGAATGAAAAGAGGGCAGATTGTCAAAACAATAAAGGTATAGCCCCATACCAAAAAAGAGAAACAAATCTGAAAGTGTGCAAGCTTAAATGCCACTCCTGCAAAACACACTTCTAGTTAGTCAAACAACCTAATCTTGACTAATTAGTTTTAAATTTTCTGCTGATAGGATAGTGAATTCGATTTTCCAAACTGTTTAATCTTGGCTTATCAGTAGATATATTATGATAGAAATTAAAGGTTCAAACATGTTCAAAATCTGAACCTAAGTTTCCAAAGAGAGCTGAATCAAATCTATTTCATTTTCTGAGTAAAAAAAGATGTAAATATGGTTCCAATTAACTCAAAATCTGAACCAGAGAACAAGGAAGAAACAACTCAAACAAGAGTCAAAACAGAGCTGTAAAGAAAAGATAAGGCCATGATGATAAAATTTCAAATCTTAAGCCTTCCATTTTGATTTAATTTTCTGCAAAATAAATGTCTATGTGCAGCTTTTCTTTTATGCCATAGATCACAACAAGTTGAATAGCTTAATCTTGACTTGACTGTTTTTAAATTTATGTTATAGAATGTAGAGAATAAAATCTGTTGGATAGTTTAATCCCAACAAATGGTAGACTAGGTAGAGAAACATATGAACTCAACTATTTAATCTGAGTTCATGGAGAAATAAGAAGTAGAAATAGATTAGATTTCCTTCTTTTCAAAAGAATAAATGTTATAAAAGAGTTTTCCAATCCAAGTGCACTCTAATGAAGAAAAAATGTTAGATCAGTAGGATTGGGTACGTAGAAAGCTTGTTGAGGAAAGATCCATTGTTTTCATGGCTGCTAATATGTTTTCAGAAGAAGATCATTTAAGAAAAGGAAAGCAACCCAATTGATGAGGCACAGGTTAGCCTCCCAAAGAAAATAATGGATGTGGCACAGGTCAACCTCCCAGAGAATGCAAGTCTGAAGTTCTTGATGCCTTCAAGAAGGCATCATCCCCAAGTGGAGCCACTATTAGCCACCTATAAAATTTGTTATAGCAAAAGGTGGCTAAGACTTTTTGGAGCCTTCAAGGAACAAATTTTATTGATAAAAAGTGTTGGCTCTTGAAGACTCTTGAAGGCCTCATGCCTCTGTCCAAATCTTCATTGCTATTTCCATTACTCAGAAATTCTGTTGATTTCATGAAAAAAGACTGTTGTAAAATCATCATTTTTCCCTCCTCCCTCTTCCAAAACTAACCTTCATTTCGCTCCCCTTTTTCTCCATAAACTCCTTTTTTTTCATTATTCCTCTTTTCCCATTCGTGAAAATCATCTTTACATAGTTTAAAACTCATTTTTAAACTATACCGAAACCCCCAAATCCATTGAAAACTCTGAAAAAATTCATAAAAAACAAGTTTTTTTACTAAGGACTTAAGCCCCCTTGGGCTAAGTCGCAAAGATCCAAGTGCACGATTCTTTTGCCATGTTTCGAAAGTTCCGATGCAATTAGCCCTCTGTTTTATAAACCCCGATCATATTATTTTGCCATATAACCTATGGGCCTGCCTTCGGCACTTAAAACATGGAAAAATCCCATTCCCAATCCATTTTTTCCTTTGTAAATACAAAAAACCCATTTATCCAAACTTTTGATCTAATGTGCCAAAGTCACGTGTTAAATGAAAATGGTTAGATTAAAAAGACCCGATTGCGCAATCGCATCGGAGAAATTCACAATGGGTTGATTGAAAGACCCGCATCAAACTTTCCGATGCGATTGGGTCATATATACATAAACTTCACCCCCCCCGCCCTTTTACTCCATATAACTTTCACCCGGGACCAAGTGTTAAAGATCCCAAGACGCTCAAATCGCATCGCAAAATTCCAATGGGTTGATTGAAAAGCCCGAGCCCGATGCTCCGATTGCGATTAGCTCTTTGATATATATGCATCGGGCCCATCATGTTCCATGTAACAAAAGGCCCCGCAGTCGGGCGCCTATCCACTTCATATGTATAAAATTCGCCCCCAAAGCCAAAAACTTCGTATAATATTAAACTTTGGGTTGTATAAAGTTTTAAAGGGGTTTTCCGCTGGTTCGCTTTAAAAGAAATCCCCGTCGTTGATTGTAAGCCGATCAAATAGCTAGTGCTCAATCGAATTGGAGTTTTTCATCACATGCCTTTGTTTTCTCCCTCCGATCGGCTAACCCTCCGATTCATTCTCCACCGTTGATCTAATCCTCAGATCAACGGTCCGCGCAAAATTGCATCGAAGTTTTCCATCGCATCCATTTTTTTTCTTCCTTCGATCAGCCAACCCTCCGATTCATTCCCCACCGTTGATCTGATCCTTAGATCAACAGCCAGCACTCATTCGCATCGCCAGTCTTCAGCGCTGTGTCATTTCTTTCCCCGCCGATTGAATGTCTCCGATTACATCTAGACCGTCCGTTTGATCTCATCTAACGGCCCACAATCGCTCTGATTATTAACCCTTCCTCCACCCTTTTAACCCCTCCGATTCACTCCCCACCGTTGATCTGATCCTCAAATCGACGGCCAGTGCTTAATCGCATCGGCGTTTCCCTGTACATCGGTGCGATTTAATTTTTTCCCCCAATTGCGATCCTCCGATTGAATCTGGACCGTCCAAGTGTCCAGATCGGATGGTCCCAGATCATTCCGTCTTATTCTTCCCTCCCCTCTCCTTTTTGTTTTCTCCTGGCTGATCTCCACCGTTGGATGCTGCCATCCAAAAGCTATGCTCCTCCCCACATCCTCTACAGCAGTTAAACCCACAAACGCAGGATTTCTTAATAAGTTTTGTATTTTGCAGGTGTTTAAAGGTTTATCCATTATATTGAAAGAAAGGCCGAAGGCCGGGGATGACGATTCTTGTGCCTTCGATTCATAAAAGGGAACCATTCATGGGGCTCTACTCCACGTTTCATCAATGCTTCATGGGCATTGATGCCTTGAAAGCCCTACGTGGCCTACACATCAACAAGACACTGTGTTATCAAAAAACATGATTAAAAGAGTATCAGTGTCGAAGACAGAAGATTGAAGACAGATTTGGGAATTATGGCTAAGGATGATTATCAAAGGCCTAATTACCATAATTAAAACACAATTAAAGGAACATCATAAGTGTTATCAGAAAGAAAGGCCTCCACCGCCACATCAGAGGCCAATTGATTCTTCTCAGCTACCACAGAGCCACCTGTTGCCTCAAAGCATTCAAACAGAGGCTGAAGTTATTGATCAAATGAAGATATTCGCCTCAGCACAGCCGAATAATTAATTCTGCTAAGGGAAATTAATGCAAAAAATATCAGTAGAGTTAATACAACATGACACAGAGCCTTAAAGTCAATAAAAGCTCCTGCCGAGCTTTAATATTAATTGTAAAACAATTAATACAGACAGATCACCTGTAAACTTCTCCATCGAGCCCCTCAAAGGCCGAGAAGTTGTTAATATGTATTAATTGTCCTGAGACATCTTTTATTGAGATCTCACCTCCTCATTCTTCTATAAATACTTCTGTAGAAGATGAGAAACCATTGGTTGTTGAATTTTGAAATATACTTGAGCTTGAGACTTCTATCTGTAAATAGTGTTCACTGGCCCTTGAAGCTCTGTTTGTGCTAGATTAGTTAGGCTGAATAGTGAAGATGATTGCTGAACTGAAACATTGGACTTGAAGACTGTAACTGGTTTGACATCAATAACAAGCTGTTTCTTGGGATCCTGGTCTATATCACTGGTGAAGTTCCCCTTTCATCATTTGTTTATTAAAGTTAGACTAGAAAAGTGATGGTTTGCCCTGTTTCTAGTTCCTATTCTCCAAAGGAAGATTCTAAAGATTTCCCTTAGTGTTGGCCGAAAGCAGATTAGGTTTAAAAGTACCTTATCTGATCTTAGGTTACACTTTGTTTCTCTTATGTGTTTTCATACTTTCTTAAGGTAATTATGCGAATTACTGGATTGTTTTTCAATTAAGCTGATTTAATACAAACTTGCCCAAGAATTTTATGGTTAGCCCTATTCTTGGTTGGTTTTAAACAATTACTTAAGAGGCTTTTCTTGTTTGGACTGACTATAAATCCCTTGTGAAATTATTATCAGTTTCCACCCCTCCAACACTCTATTGTTTCCATTCCATCATTTTAATCCCAATAATCTTGTGATATAGATGACTTGCCCCTCGGGTCACTCTTGATGTTGTTGCTCAATTAAAGCCCTGATATGACTCCATAGCCCAATGGACTAAAAACCAGCGTTATATCTATATTTTTAGCCAAAGCTGTTCTATTCACTTGCAACTTCTCACCTTTAAAACTTTTTGCACTTAGAACTTTCCCCTCAAATAATAATCATGCTCAACCATCCAAAAACAAAACAAACCCCTGGCCTTCATAACTATCCTAATATCATTACCCAAACTTCAAAGACAAATCCATCTTTGCACTTATTGGAGAGATCCCTCTCCGGATTCAGGAGGGCTAGATCCTAGAATCCCAAAGTGGTTGAAATAATGTTGCTTCTACAGTTTTAGTCTCACCAATCTGCTAAAATTACAGATTCCTAACAAGATCTTCCCTTCTCCAATGGTACTCATACTTGGAACAACAAGAACTCTATCTCATAGCAAATAGCCTCTAAGCTGGATCGCTTCCTCCTATCAGACAACGCCATTCACGTTGGAGGAGATTTTCAGGACTCTATCCTGCCTCTCTTAGGGTTTGATCATAGGCCTATTTCTCTTCAATGGACAAGGCCAGGAAATGTTACTAAAAGACACTTCCATTTTGAAGCCTTATGGCTTACCCACTCGGGTTTCAAGGAGATGGTCACCTCAGCCTGGCAAGCCTTTTCACCACCAACAGGCTCCAAGATTTTCCAATTTCAGCAACACCTCAAGGACCTCAAAACTCACATCAAAAGCTAGAATCACTCCACCTTTGGGAACATATTCCAACAACAAAATATCCTCGAGAGCAATATGGTGGAGCTTCAACAACGCATCATCCAAGAGGGCCATACTGAGATGCTGGCTTCACAGGAACAGAATCTCCTCAAACAACTGGATGAACAACGGCAGCAAGAAGAAATACTCTGGAAGCAAAAATCCAGAATAAGATGGCTAAAAGAAGGGGAAAGGAACACCAAGTTTTTCCACTGCTCCACCATACAACGAAGAATGCAAAACAAGATCTGCTTTCTCCAAAGCGATAGTGGAGAATGACTGGAAGAGCATCAGGATATAGAAAAATAACTCTTAACCCACTTCAAATCGGTGCTTCAAGAGAGCCAAGCTAACAGACAGCTAGCAATCACCAATGTCCTGCAACGCATTCCCAAACTAATCAAAGAAGATCATAATCAAATGTTACTTTTCCCTGTCTCTCTTCAGGAAGTGGAACAAGCAGTAGAAAAATGCAAAGACGGCAAGGCACCAGGTCCAGATGACTTCACCTCCAACTTCTTCCATCACTTTTGGGACCTCATAAAGAATGATGTATGGAAACTTGTCGAGGAGTCCCGCACAATGCACTGGCCTCTTCCCTCTCTCAATGCCACTTTCATTGCTCTCATACTCAAAGAAGATCATGCCGCTACTCCTAAAAGGTTTCGACCAATTGCCCTTTGAAATGTCATTTACAAAGTTATTTCCAAGGTGATTGCTAATAGACTTAAGTTGTTGCTTCCTCTACTCATCTCATCGGAACAAATGGGATACGTGGAAGGCCACCAGATCCTCGATGGAATCCTTCTCACGCATGAGATCATCCACTCCTTGAAACAAACCAAAAATGCAGGTATGCTTCTAAAAATTGACTTACCTAAGGCATTTAACAAGCTAAGCTGGAGCTACATTCAGCAAATGCTAGCAACCTATGGCTTCTGCCCTACCTGGATCAGATGGGTCATGAGTTTAATTTCATCCTCCTTCTTCTCTATTTTAGTCAATGGCATCCCTTCTCACCCCTTCTCCCCATCTCAAGGTATCCGCCAAGGTGATCCTTTCTCTCCTTTTCTCTTTGTTTTAATGGCCGAAGGTCTAGGTCATCTTATCAAGCTCTCCAATCGCAGCAACTCCAGGGCATCTTTGTTCATGGCTCACCGACCACCACCCATCAACAATTTTTCGATGACAACATGCTATTCAAGCACTCTTCAGTCCAAGAAGCTATCACCTACAAATCCATCCTTGATACTCTCGTGGATGCCTCTGGCACCTCGGTCAATGCCTCCAAATCTCAATCTTCTTTTTCAATACCTCAATTACCACTCAAAACAACATTACCAGGATCCTCGAGTTCACCATTGCTCAGCTTCCTGCCAAGTACCTGGGTGCCCCTTTGATCGATTCTACCATCAAACTCTCCTCATAAAATTCTCTCCTTGAAAAAATGGAAGCTAGGCTTTCCTCCTGGACTTTTCGCTCCCTCAACCTGGCTAGTCGTCTTATCCTCGTTAATTCTGTTTTACAGTCCATGCCCCTCTATTTATTCTCAGTTCTTGCTGCCCCAAAGTGGGTCCTCAAGAAAATCAAATCACTGCAACACAATTTTCTTTGGGGATCCTCAGGGTAGAACAGGAAATGGGCACTGGTAAAGTGGACAACAGTTTGCAAGCCTAAGATATCTGAAGGGCTTGGTCTCCGTGATCCACATCACAAAAATGCAGTTATGGGAGCCAAAATTTGGTGGCAGTGGCTATCAGCACCACATACTCCGTGGGCACTTCTCTAGACATCCAAGTATGCCAATAATAGACCAACAGAAGACCTCATCCGCCTGACTACAGTGGAAGCAGGCTCTCAGATCTGGAACGCAGCCAAACAACATCGCTTTATGATCCAAGAACACAGTTTCTGGGAAATTCGTGATGGACGTACTACTAGCTTCTGGACAGACTCGTGGCAACAATGAACCAGAATTGTCAGCACTATCACACCACAACTTCAACCAGAAGTGATCAATAGACTAGAAGCCAACGTTTATCATTATTGGAATGCTGCCCCCAATCATGGGTTCAGGCAATGGAAACCGACCACTCTCTGTCTAAACCAGCAACAAGAGAATTCTCACAGTGCCCTTGATACAAAGCTCAACTACAGGAAAATCAGATATTCAGAGGAAAAGGATCTCCTCAGATGGGGTTATACGACGCGGGGAAAATTCAATACCCAAGAAGCGTACACTCTCTTAACCCACAGCCAAGATCCCATCGATTCCATCTGGAACAACCTCTAGTCTTCAAACCTTTGGCCCAAAGTTTCAACCTTCATGTGGCTTTTATGTCACAAGAGAATTATCCCTTGGGACAATCTCATCAAAAGGGGTTTTATAGGGCCCTCAAGATGCCCCAACTGTACTGATCATGAAGAAACAATCCAGCATTTAATGGTTACTAGCTCACTGGCAACTTTCCTCTGGGAGAAAATCAACTTTAGATGCAGAAGAGAAGGCAGAGGACCAGGGGACTTGAATTCCATCATTCGCAACTGGCCCTCTGATCCCTATAGCAGCAACTTACTCAACTCCTTATGGAGGCTTATCCCAGGTCTCACTCTTTGGATACTCTAGAAAGAAAGGAATAAGCGGATCTTCAAAAATCAAAGTACTCCTCAAGAAGTTCTATGGAACAATATTCGTGGCAACATACAGGAAATGCTGGCTCTCCAACATTGGCAACAAGAAGATCTGCCCACGCAAACCTTGGAAATATCCATTTGGGATAACTGGAAACTCGTGCTCCCTCCTTG
Source organism: Pinus albicaulis (assembly GCA_034641835.2). Taxonomy (NCBI): domain Eukaryota; kingdom Viridiplantae; phylum Streptophyta; class Pinopsida; order Pinales; family Pinaceae; genus Pinus; species Pinus albicaulis. The sequence goes on from CM076570.1 coordinate 1,272,480,745, forward strand.
TCTTCTTCCAGCACACTCACACAGACCTCAAGTTGCAGCTCCGTGCAATTGGATCCCACCATCCGCCGATCTATTGAAGTTGTACTTCGACGGAGCCTCAAAGGGCAATCCAGGTGATTCGAGATATGGGGGAATCTTCAGGGATCATAAAGGTAATATGTTGTTAATATTCTTTGGATCCATAGGGTGGGATTCCAACAACTCGGCGGAACTTGAAGGCTTATGACAAGGGATGCGTCTAGCTCAGCTTCACAATTATTTCCCCGTTGAAATAGAAGGTGACTCCCAAATTCTTATCAACATGGTTAATCAACTTCTCATGGGAGCCACTTCTTCTAAAGTCACTGACAGCTAGAGACTTATGGCAATATTGGATCTCATAGCAACTTGGCTGCAACAGCACCGAGCTATATCCTTCAAGCATGTCAAGAGATCTGGCAACAAGGTAGCAGATCTATTGGCAACACAAAGGTGTGACTAGTTCCAAATCCTAACTGTAGGACCCCTCTCCATTCTCAATGACAGCAAACTTATACAGGAATGCACTAATATGGTGCACGAAGACAACAAACCCCCGGATGCGGGTGTTTAAGAATGATTATACGGAGTATGGCCTGTGGGACGGTGCATGGCAAGGCCACATGACCACCCACAAGCCACACCTATGGCGTTCAAATGCATTTATGAACCTTTGTCATCACCTTGAGCGGCATTTATTCTACTGCATTCGACAAGGTGGCCCCCTTCGCATCAAAATGCCGCTCCATGTTCGCTCGTCTAGTTATACCCTTCGGCCCTCTGGTTATGCATTTCGTCCCTCTGCGAAGCTCCACCTACCTTCTGATGATTCTATGCCACTTCAGTTCTCCCCCCTGTGAAGTAGATGCTCCCCTGAGGCTGCGGAGCCAAGCTCTCGCATGTCAACTGGACGACGCTGTACTCTCAGAAGCTGTATCAAATTTCTTCTGGGCCACCAGCACTCTCAGAGTCTCCTTTGCCAACATGCCACGTCTAAGGCATCGCATGCAATGTCGGCGGGGCAGCAGCAGGGGCAACGCCTCTCGTCCGCTCCCCTCCTCCTTGGCCAGCTCCTCATCTTCCTCCCTCGAGCACTTTTAGGGAAAATACCTTGACACTCGCGGTGGTCGTGGTCGTCTGTTCAGTTCCTCCGCTCAGCACCCCACCTATGAGCCTTCAACGCTTCCTCCACCTCACCTAAACTCCTCTGCCTCTTTGCAAACCCCTGCCATTGCCCATTTTCAATTTCAGTGTACCTTCGATCGCCCTCTCGTCGTTGCCACCATCTCTGTCTCTTTCCGCGAGGTGATCGGCAATGGCCCCGGACTTTTTCAGCCCATCCCGCCTCTGGGCTCGCGCAGTGACCCTAACCCCTCTGAAGATGTGAAGACTCATTAGGTTCCTACAGGGCACAATTTGTGCCCAAACAATGGTAGCAGCTCAGGTTACTACAAGGAGCAACGTATGCAAGATGGAGGAATAGGTGATGATGTCGTGGCTCTTCACTAGCTTGCACTTGGCCCCCAGTTTGCTGAAGATGATGAGTACAGATGTCTTATTGTCGAAGAACCACCTCCAGCACCTCATGACACTTAGAATTTTAGGTATTTTTCGGTTTAAGGCTACTAGCTTATTAGTTTTGCTATATGCTTACTTCTATGCTTGGTACAATTACTCATGTCTGTATGACGCTAGTTTCCTCACTCGAGGCAGTGCTTCAAACTCAATCTGGGCTGGTTTCCCCTCATGAGCAGTTCCATTTTTACTATTTTGTTGGAAAAAATGCCACTGATATAGGCCAGAACTGCTGAGGGCAGAGCCTCCATGTAACATATGTTTTATTAATAGATCTTACTCTTACTTAGAAAAAAAAAAAAAAACAACCTATGGTATTGACTCATGGTATTCATGTGGAATGCGGTTTATCTAAAGGGGGGAATTAAGATGGCCTAACTCTAGATCTACCATGAGTCAAGATGGATCAAATGTCTTGATATGCAAACGTCATTGATCCCTCTCATCAATAATATAAATCTAAACTAATTATTTAATAAAATTATCTTTAAATGTTTATAACCATTATTCTTTTAAAATTTCACTTAATAAAATGTATCTAAATTTCATACATCCAAATATACATAGTTTTTCTTGTTCTATATTATTTTTGTTACAACTATTTTATTATTCCAAAAATACATGGTTCTTTTGTTATATATTATTTATGTTACAATTGTTTTATTATTCATAGTATTTCTTAATATATAAAAAATTAAACTAATAATGAAATTTTTTTAAATATGTGATCTTTTTAAATTTCCAAATTATTTCACATGACATATTTATCTTGAGCAATAATGATGAATGTTCATAATTCTCATTTTTTAAAGAACACTAAATTTACCTTTAATTACTTCATTGTAATAGTTTGTAACTACATACATACTCTTTCTTCGGTTAAAAAAAAACTATAAAAAACTATATATATATATATATACACCTAATTTTAGCTTTTAAAATTTTTCATATTATATGATGTCAAACTTACTCAACTTTTTATTATGAAATTTTAAACAATGTTTCTCACTACATAATTTTAGTTTTTATAATTTTATTTTATTTTTCAATTCCAAACAAAACTTACAAAAGAAAAAACCCACTCAGTCCTTATTGTAGATTATATTTTACAAAATTGACACTATGTGATTAACAATATAGTAAGTTGAACCCCCTCCCATGTTGGAGAGATCACACTGTAAAATCAAATGTTCCTCTGGTTTTTTTAAGGGGTTCATAAACAAAACAGACAAGAAGAAAGTCAATATTGTGGTATAATAACTTATTTTAAAATCATTGTGACAAACAAAACATCACATTAGCTCACATAATATATATAATGCTATAAGGATCTAAGATGATAACAAAGTTTTGAATCATCATAACTACGTGAAAACCAAAACTAAGTTGTAGCCACAAGAAAAAAATCACAACAACTCACAGAATATATCCAAGGTTGCAATGAACCCGATACATTGTGATGGACCTCATGGGAATTTTAGTGTACATATAACACCACCCTAATAATTCTATACTCTTGATCAATTTAGAATAACCTAGGATGTGTAAAATATTTTAATAAGATAAACAAAACAGACAACAAGAAAGTCAATATTGTGGAATAATAACTGATTTTTGAATCATCGTGACAAACAAAACATCACATTAACTCACATAATATATATAATGGTAAAATAATCTAAGATTATAACAAAGTTTTGAATCATGATAACTAGGTGAAAACCAAAACTAAGTTGTAGCCACAAGCAAAAAATCATAACAACTCATAGAATATATCCAAGGTTGCAATGAACCCCATACATTGTGATGGACCTCATGGGAATTTTAGTGCACATACAACATCACCCTAATAATTCTATACTCTTGATCAATTTAGAATAACCTAGGGCGTGTAAAATATTTTAATAAGATAAACAAAACAAACAACAAGAAAGTCAATATTGTGGTATAATAACTTATTTTTGAATCATTGTGACAAACAAAACATCACATTAACTCACATAATATATATAATGCTATAAGGATCTAAGATTATAACAAAGTTTTGAATCATGATAACTCGGCGAAAACCAAAACTAAGTTGTAGCCACAATAAAAAAATCACAACAACTCACAGAATATATCCAAGGTTGCAATGAACCACATACATTGTGATGGACCTCATGGGGATTTTAGTGCACATAGAACACCACCCTAATAATTCTATATTCTTGATCAATTTAGAATAACCTAGGATGTGTAAAATATTTTAATAAGGAACTAGATTTATAATTATGAAATATAAAACTATAACTTAAATTTGTGAATTTACTTTGTATTTTTTTTTCTTATGTATATAGAGAAAGAATAAACCAAGTTTGGAGTTAAGAAAATAAACCATAACATAAAGAGCAATATCTCCTTCCAAAAATGTCCCCATATTAAAATGATATTCACTTTCTTGTATACCAAGACTATTGTTCTTCATATACAATTTCTGATAAGCATGCAATTGCCGCTCAGATATGTAGATGAACTTGAAGTAAACTCTATTTTTGTTAATAAAAATTCTCTTTATTGACATCTATGCTAGATAAATTGTAATTGAATGTATTTAAAATATCTTATTTGAGTTACGTGTTGGATTATTAATCACCAAAAGATTTTCACCCCCAATTTCTTATTGCAATATCTATAACCAAATTTGTATATATGTGAACATATTATGTTGGTTTACATATATGTTTTCACCCCCAATTGAGTATTTCAAAATCTATAACAAATTTTTTTGGTTGATAACTCTTATCATCAATATCTTTGAACCCTCCACGACTTGCTTCCATGGAAGCAAAATTTTCTTTTCATTCCTTCACAATGACTCATTCTTTGCAACATCTTGTTTCTTCTAGGCTACTCTTTCCTATGCTATTGTCTTACGATGTTTCTTTTGCAACATACGATGCAATTGCTAGTTTTAATCCTACCGTAAACAATATATACCTAAGTATATTTATTAATAAGTAACCTGAGAAATAAAGTTTACCATTTGCCTCTAGAAAGCACGCGTTCCTGTCAATAGACGCCAAGATTATTCAACAAATCGTACCACTACAACGCTTCCATTCGTTTTCGACAGGCGACGAATAATTAATTTTGCGCGCGGGTGTAGATCACATGAACGTATAGAAGCAAATAGCGTAGTCTAAAAAAACGCCAACCAAATCTTACCCCTGCAGATCACCTAACAATCACCGGCAACTGTGCTTGTCGCGATTCGCGAGTCGTAACCAAAGGAAATGAATAATCTTGTCATGAAATAGTGTGACGTGTACTAAACGACCATGAATACAAAAGGCGTAACGCGTGATAGTGTACTCAACGCGTAATACGTTGTTGGTAGCAACGAACCCCAGTGCAGAAAGACGTACCGCAGGGAAATTTCCATCACTTCTCCCTTCTCCCGGTTGGGATTTTGTTCACATTCAACCTTATCACTTCCATTATTGTAGTTAGGGTTTTAATTCAACCACTTGTTTGATAATTAAATAATAATAAATAAAACTAATAAATCTGTTCGGAGGAGACAGTTTGGTCAACCAAATAAGGAAATCTGAAATGAACCAGAGGATATTGTTGCACTTTTGCATTTCACCGATTCTCATATATTGAGACAGAGAGCAGTAAAGAGCTCGAAATCTGGTAGCCACTTTCCACTTGTGAAATCAAAGACGAGAAGCCCAAAAATCTTGAGCTTGAGAGCACATTCCCGATCTCTGGTATCAGTTTTTTTATCTGATGGAAAACCTTAATCTTACACCCACTCCTCTTGATACATCCTTGGAAACGTCATCAAGCAACGCAAATGCCAACATCATCAAGCATGAGTGCGATGTGTTTATAAATCGCCGCATCTGTGAGGTCGGGAAAACCTTGGCCAGCCATCTTTACCATAGCCTTCTTTCACACGGAGACGGGATAACTTCTCAAATAGAGGGGGGTATTGCAACAGCCCCCGTTCAAATTGCAATTCTCTCCTCGTTATGCGGAATCAGCTAGGTGTCTTCATGAACTTGTACTCATGTGGAAGCGGAAGTCCAGTTCAATGTTTCTTCCCGTCTTCTACCAAGTGCATGCTGCCGAACTTTGGTGCAGAAATTATAACTCAATATTTGTTAAATCCCTGTACAGTTTTCGAAAAAAGTGTCGACATGACGATTACACTATAGAAGAATGGATTGAGGCTCTTCGTTATGCTGCCACGGTAAACAGTTTTGTTTTGGAAGATTGTAACAAGTGAGACCTCCTACTCACTTGTTACAATTGTGTCATGTTAGAAATAGTTAAAATGACACAATTATAGAAATATAGTTATATATTATGCACAAATGGTGTATGTGCAAACACACTCACACGTAGATTTACATTCAGATTACTCTATTAAATAGAGTTTCTGAGATCCAACTTATTCCTAAATTAGACAGAGAGAGGTTGAGAGAATTTCTCAACCATCAAACCGACTTCTCAAATATGGAATGTAAGAATTAACTCCAACATCCCCCCTTTATGATTACATTACATGAAAATAACAAAATAATCAAGCTTATCAGTAGATGCTCCATCAAGTTGCCTCATAACCCTCGGAAAGGTGTAGTTGGCAAGTTGGATTCCCGAGTTTTCTTCCTCAACTCCCGAATCAAGGACCTCTCGAAGTCAATTACTAGACAACATCCCAATCTGTCGCATAACCTCATTAGGAAACCACTTCCATGTCTATCACTAATGAGGGATCCTTCCCTAGATCCGCAACTGCCATACTATCTGGACAACCATCCATATTGAGCCTTACTGCCACTTGATCTCTTCGAAAACAATTGATTGCAATCACTGAACTCTTAGTCATTCTATGGATGAGCTGCCATCCACCAAGATACATGGGTGCCAACTGCTGTACTCGCCAGTTATCTAGAAAAGCCGTCTAAATACAGAACGTATCTAGATTCAACGATTACATTATAATATTTTTTTTTCTGATTTTGAAAAAACATCCTCACTCGAAAAAACACTCCACTCCAAACAACAAGATCATGTTCATGTCGGTCTTCAATTAGCACAGGTTCTCTCGCCCATCAGGGAATGTCATTGTAAAGATTCTAATGCCTTGTATATTTTGAATATGAAATAAGCCAGTTGAGAGATGGAAAATGCTTGCGTTGAGCAAGTTTTTTTTTTTTTCAAGTCCTGAAAATACCTGAACAATACCAAGACTTGCTGCAGTTACTGGATCAGAAAAGTCTCCACCGAGCGGAGAAACAGCTCCAACAATTGTTACACTACCTGTGCGATCTGGACTTCCTAAGCATTTAACTTTACCAGCCCGCTCATAAAAGGATGCCAAACAGGAAATGGTTGTGCGTCTTAAAAAAAAATTGTAATCACACGTGAAGGCGACTCCTTCCTCTGCTCGCACTAAAATCTACTGTATTAGCTCTCACATCTTTCCATGCGTGCTTTTCTTCAACCGCCTTCTGCCGATCCAATTAACAACGCTCCTCAAGGAGGCGACAAAAGATCAGCTTGCCCGGTCCGAGATCCTCCTTGCAAATTATCAACCATCACTATTGGACAGAGCCTCTTTCAATATGTCGTAATTGAATAGAAATTCCGGTTTAGTTATACCAAGCGATAAGTTAACTTCTTCTCCTGCAACAACAATTTCAGGACCTTTGGTTCCAGAAAAGCGTTCCCAAGGTTTTTGACTACAGAAATAATTCCACTTCGGAAGGCCTATGGCTACAATTAATCCAAACGTAGCGGCGGCCAGTACTCCCAGAGTCATTCCAATCACCACAGCAAAAATATCAATCTTTAACGTCAGATCCGGCAACTTACGGAAATCGCTCTTTTCTTGACGTGGGAAAGGGCATTCCCCTGCTCATCATAGAGAATGAGGCCGCAGTTCTGAAATCGATTTCGTTGGCCGTAATAGCTATAATGCCAGCTAAAAGCCAGGACGTCCAACACACGCTCGCCAAACGAATACCAAATTAAAAAGATATCAAAACAGTTTACCTAAGAAATTAATTTGCACTCCTTAAACTCACAACACACAGACCTGATCCTGTGCTCCGATACCATGTTAGAAATAGCTAAAATGACACAATTACAGAAATATAGTCATATATTATGCACAAATGGTGTATGTGCAAACACACTCACACACAGATTTACATTCAGATTACTCTATTAAATAGAGTTTCTGAGATCCAACTTATTCCTAAATTAGATAGAGAGAGGTTGAGAGAATTTCTCAACCATCAAACCAACTTCTCAAATATAGAATATAAGCATTAACTCCAACATATTTGGTAACAGTTTTCGAAAAAAGTGTCGACACACACGATTACACTATAAAATTACACTATAAAAGAATGGATTGAGGCTCTTCGTTATGCTGCCACGGTAAACGGTTTTGTTTTGGAAGATTGTAACAAGTGAGACCTCCTACTCTTCCTCTTGGTTTAGTCTTTGATCATTTTGTGATTAGTAACATTTTATATACTTGGTGTGATTTTATTAGTATTTTTTTAGTGAATATGATTCAGATACGAGGATATTATTTTGAATGTGATTCTGTGACGAGGGGAAATTGGTGAAAAACAGCGTGGAACAAGCGTTGAAAAAGTTGAAAAACCACCTGTGTTACGACGTCTTTATAAATCATAGAGGTCCCGATGTTAAAAAATCATTGGCCAGCCATATCTATTACGCCCTTATTGCACACGGATTGCGAGTGTTTCTAGAGATTGAAGAATTGCGACAGGGAGAGATTTTAAATTCTCAAATAGAAAGGGCTATTGGAACTGCCTTCGTTCACATAGCAATTTTCTCTCCCAATTATGCTGAATCTAATTGGTGTCTAGAGGAGCTCCTACTCATGTTCCAGTCGATGAAAACTATTATTCCCGTCTTCACAGGCGTGACGCCTTCAGACCTCATGTCGGAAAACCTGTGCGTGCTGAGAGACAAGAAAACCAAAGAAAAAAAGCCGCGATACGACAATGAGACTCTTGCAAAATGGAGAGACTGTCTTTCTCAAATTACTTTAGCTGCTGGGAAACCCCATTCTGATGGGTGAGAACCATTTTCAACTCTCACTCTCTCTGTTAATTAGCTTGCGGCATTTGTTACCAGATTTTTTTTTATGAATATTAATTAATTTGCTGTATTCGTTCATTTGAGGCGTTTCTTACCAGAAATTTTATTGTGAATATGATTCAGTAAGGAGGGGCAAGTGCTAAGCGGTTTTGATTTGGGAGAGTGTGAAGGGTGAGACATCGGACTCTCTTTGTTCATTTTAGTCTTAAATAAATTGCTGTAGTCATTAATTTGAGGCATTTCTTACAAGAAAAATTATTATGAATATGATGATTCAGTGATGAAGGGGAACTTGTGGATCGAGTGGTCAAACGGGTTTTACAAGAAGAGGCGAGAAGATTTTGATTCGGAAGATTGTGGGAGGGTCGAGTGTCCAAATTAAGGCCGTCAATTCAGAAGACACCCGGAGCTATGGCTGCCCTCCCTTCCTTTCCTTGTTTGTGTCCATATGACGCCTTTTTTCCCGTCTAAATTACTTGCTTAAAAATCTTGATTTAGCCGAGAGGAAACTTTTGGCTTTAGCCGAGATCATGTCTATTCTGGGTTTGAACATAAAACCTTATCATTAATAGCTCAAAAGATTTTTACCATTTTGTTTTTTTTCCAGAGGTCCATCTCGCATTCGCTCGATCGTTTATCGTGGGTAATGTCCACTTCTTATTTGCATATTATTGTTCGGAAGTGATTTCTTAGTTTACTAAGATTTTTGGAAATGTCTCAATCTCATTACGTTTCAACTTAATTTATTTAACAATTAATTTCAGAAGATAAATTTTGTAATACGAGCCTCGTCATAATGTGAATTTACCAGGTGCAACTGTTTTCTTTGGTATGATATTAATAGTGATGACAAAAATAATGGAAATGGAATTAATTTATGGATACATAATTGGGACCAAAATATTTTATTATTTTTTTCTAATAGAGTGTAAGATTTTATTATTTAAATAAATATAATTTTAAAATAATAATAATAATTTTGATAGTTTTTATCTATCGAAATTAACTTTACAAGGTTGTCCTCTATCAACTTTTTTCGTGAGATTTCTTTTTATATAGTTAATTTTCATCGTACTCTATTTCATTATATTGTGTGGCTTGAAAATATTGAATTCTTATTATTAAAATTTGGGCACAACACTTATTTCATTTAGAATGCTTGCAACCTCATAGAGCTACATATATTTATTTGCTATTATTTGAAAACCTCATAGCTACATATGTTTATTTGGAGCCTCATAGATACATATGCTTGCTTACTTGATTTAACTTGTTGTCATCAAGTTATTGTGGCCCTTGTTTTTTTCTATCTATGATTCTTTATGTTTTTCCTTAACGAACTTTGCTTAATAGTTCACAAACAATATTTTATGCTTAGATACTTATTGAGGCCTTCAACATATTATCCCCAGTCAAGAAGTTGATGCCTTTCCAAGAAAATGTTAAACCTCATCGATATCATCTTATTATCCCTATACCTTATGCTTTTGATGTGATTGGTGCTCTTAGATGGTTTAATTGGTTGGACTCATGAATCTTATTACTTGAAGTATGCAACCATGCTAGTGTTTCCTCATTGAATGATTCAATTATTAGTAAATAGTATTTAGTATGATTTTTATGCCTTCTCGTTAGTGACTCTGACTAGTCATAATTTAGTGTTTATAATGAATAACTCTCTAAATATCTTAATCTTCATGGATGGTTTATTATTGGTGTCATATTTATTTTGGATCATATT